>CM069152.1:32264953-32805912 GCA_035221665.1 Okamejei kenojei | reverse complement strand
GACGGGTGGAGAGGGGAGGGTGGGAAGGGGTGGAGGGGGGACGGGGTGGAGCGGGGGGGTGGAGGGGGGACGGGTTGCATAATCGGAGTGTTTTTATTTATGTGCAACGTACCTTTCTAACAGTGGATGCATACTGACGCTGGTTGAGGGGCCGGGTTGTGTGGAACATTTTTCGTTGGAGGGGGGAGGGTGGAGTGAGGATTGTTGTTTGATTGCATTTGATATTTGTTGCTATACTATTATATTTTTCTTTTCTTAATCCCCCTCCCCCTCTCCGCTCTTTCTTGCACTGCCTCGATTCCTATGCCTGTGAGCAATCAGAATACCACGTGATACCTTCACTTTCATTCTATTCTGGTTCATCACTCTTTGACACAAATCGAGAGCATGTACTTCAACTTTGGGCTCTGGAGAGAACCAGTGGGACACAGGCCATTTTCCTCCACCGAGTCCGTGCGGACGCCAGCGTATCGCCCCGTTCTCGACATCTATACCGACACCACTACACATGGTGGACAACACTACACTATTTACGAAGCCCAATAACTATACAAACCTGCACGTCTTTGGGGTGTGGGAGCAAGCAGTCAGCACCCGGAGGAAAACCCACGCGTTTGTGAGTCGCTAGATTGAGATCGCACAGAAACTCCGCACGTCGAGCACCCGTACTCAGGTATCTAAGACTGGGCCCCTGGTGATTCTAAGGCAGTAATCTACTGCTCTGGCTGACTACCCTGCACTGCCCCTGATACTGAGTTTAGTCTGCATACGATAGAAACCTATGAATAAGGTAGATAAGTTATCAGGGAGGGACACCAATAGATTAGTTGGTGATAGACATAAAAAGCTGCGCAGTAAACTCAGCGGGACAGGCAGCATCTCTGGGAGAGAAGGGATGGGTGACGTTTCAGGGTCGAGACGCTTCCTTCTTCAAACATTACCAGTCACATTGTAAGTTGGCATTTATTGACCAAGTCCACTCAATTCAAATTTTGCTTGACTATTGTAGCGCGCCCTCTCATTGCTAAAGTCGACGCCTGGCTACGATACAACTTTCACCTCGTTTTGGTTGGCACAGTGGCACAAGTCAAAGTTATGCTGCCCAGACTGCGGCAGTGTCCGGCGTTCGATCCTGCTACTGGTGCTGTGAGAACGGGTTTGTGCGTTTCCTTGTGACCCGTGGGTTTTCTTTGGTTGCTCGGTTTATCTCCACACTCCAAAGTCGTCAGGGGCTTTAGGTAAAATTAATAAATTGTCCACTATGTGTGAAGATCACTATTAGTGTACGGGTGGGATCGCTGGTCTCTGGCGATGATTTCAAAATGGTGCCTGTTTCCGCGATGCCATTCTCTTAATGTCTAAAGTAAGAACTAACGTCTATGCTCTATTGAAATCTATCAACATAAAATATTGTGTCAGTTTAATTCAATTTTTGCTCAAAGCTGAGGTGATTAATAGAGGGATTTAATAGCGGTCAGGCGACCTCCATATGTTTCAGAAGTAATTTTGATAAGGACCTGTTAAATAACAGGGAATAGAAACTGTGAGGCAAATGGTGGAAAATGGGTTTCTGTATAGATAGGTTTCTACAGTGGATAGCACACGTAATGTGAACCCAGGGAATGGTTCCGCGCTTTACGATACTAGACTAACAACCTCTCTTACTGTGTGAGAATAGATTTCATGGAATAAAGCATCTCAATTTTCCACTCTCTGTGCATTTGTCAGATCATACACAGCCTTCCAACGAGCAGTTGTTCACAATTTTCATTTTACATGCTCAATCCTCTCCCCTCCCTCCCTCCCACTTCACGCCAACATAATGCTTATAGGAAGGATGCATTTAAGCTGGCCAAGAAAATGCAGAGAAGAATTTATGATGGATGTAGCCAGGAACATCGAGGGGCTGAGGACAGAGAGAGGTCGGAGCAGGCAAGGACCTTATTCCTTTGCAGTTGCATCGAGGTCGAGGGGCGGATCGGATTCAGCCTAGCTTATGCAGGTGCGATAATATCATGAAGGGGGATAGGATATTGGAGTGCACAGAATCATTTGCCTGTGGGTAAGGGATCAAAAACAAAGAGGAGAAATGTTGAAGGTGAGAGGGGCCAAGATTTAATATCTGAACCCCAAGGGGCAAACGTTTTCAGGCAGATAAGCTGCATGGATGTATGAGAACAAGCTTACAGCCGGAGGCAGTTGAGGGCAGGTACTGTAACGTAAAGGCACTTAGATAGGGTACATGGATAAGGGAAAGGTTGTAGAGGCATATGGGCAAATTGGGGTTTATGGGACTAGCATGGATGGGGCCATTTTTGTGATTGGCAGGGTTGAGATTGGGTCGAAGGGCTCTGGTATGACTCCATGCTCATTCACCTCATTCTACACCCCCCCCCCGCCCCCTCCCCCCCAACCAGTCCGTAAACCTCTTCCCTCCTGACCTCTTTGTTATTTTCTGTTTAGCAAATGTATGGGTTGGCGTAACCTGTGAATTCACTTGTTGACTGTGAATTGAATCTTCAGCTGCTCTGTAAATCTCCTTGCAACTTCTTCAAGACAGATCAGTAAGAAACTTACACGTGTAATCCCATCGTCACTCAAATTAGGAAATGCCCAATGTCATATAATTAAATCAACTCCATCACTTTGGTAATTCAATTAACACAGAATGATTATTCTGTGGGATTTATAGATTAAAATGTTTAAGTAACTTGCGATTGGAAAAATTACTAGCAGGCAAATATAAAAGCATGGTTTTTTGCGTTAAGCTTGGTGTTATTTACATAAATTATTAGTGAAGGGGAAAAAGAAAGCTCTTAACTGCATGCTGTAGGGAAGGGATAGGCAAATGCAGATGCTAAGTTTTCATGATGATAGACACAAAGTGTTGGAGTAACTCCAGCGGGTCAGGCAGCATCTCTAGAAATAGGGGAATGGTGACGTTTCGGGTAAGAGACCTTACTTTCAGATCTGAGACAGTCGGAGGGGGGGGGTGGAGAGAGGGGAGACATAGAGTTATGAAAGGGTGATTAATGAGATAATATATGTGTGAATACAATATCAAAGGGGATGAGTAAAAACCACTTTTTAACTCCCCTTACCCATTCCACACACTGAACTTTCTGTCCTGGGTCTCATCCTCCATTGTCAGTGTGAAGCCACACGCGCAAATTGGAGCAGAACAACACCTATATATTGCTCGGCAGCTCACAACTCTAACGTGTATTTATGAATAATAATTTTGCCAATTTCAACCCTTGCATTCCCTATTTCTCACTGTTCTTACCCACAAACTCGAACGGGTCCTGCTAGCTTCACTCTCCGTATCCCGTTTGTTATCGACCCATTCCACCAGTCATCCATCAATGCACCATTAGGTCATTTAGCCCATTTGATTCTATCTCAATAGCCATTCATCAATCATGGCTGAATCTATCGTTCCCTCCACAACTCCATTCATCGTTTGGGGGCCTTCTCCCATAAACCTTTGGACATCTGTGCTATAATAAGAATCCATCAATCTAAAAAAAAAGATCTAACAAAGACTTGGACCTCCACAGTTGGCTGTGGCGGAATGAATGAATTCCGCAGATTCACAACTCTCTTGACGAAAAGAAGAAATCTTTCCACGTCATTGTAAAGGATAAGTTCGGTTTAAATCTGAGGCTTGCGCCCTCTGGTCCTAGACTCTCCCTCTATTTGGAAACATTCTACTCTCCCACACCACTTTATCTAGGTTGTTTATTATGAATGTAATGAATTAATTTAATTGTCACATGTATTCAAGGCTACAGTGAATATTCTTTGCTTTTACTAAGGTATTGCAAAAATGGTCGCCACATATAAAGGGCGCTAACAAAGTTACAAAGTATCCTGCGCCAAGGTCCTCTTTTGTTTTCCTCTTTCCCCTTCCCATCCCCCCAAACCGGTCCCCCACTCCCACCATGATCCTCCACTGCTCCTGCAGTATTCTTATATCTTTAAATGCCATCAGATAATGGCAAATCATCACAGATAATTTACTTGCAATAATGTCATGACAGATCTTTTCACTTGTGCCATCGGTGTTCATCTAAACATTATATGGTTGTTGTTAAACCACGCTCAGTTTTTATCTCCAGCGATGTCGGAAGGACTGTGTGTTCGCCCCTAGTGAAAACCTCGGAGTCATTATATTGTTATGGGTAGTTTGCAATTTCTCACTATCTCCCTTGTGCTCTGGAACTCGATGTTAAACAGACAAACATCTAATATCCATTCTAAATAAAACTGAACTGAAGTTGCAAAGTTGCTCCACGAGTCATAGAGTTCTATAGCAGCATAGAAATCAGGAACCTTCAGCCCAACTTGCTGATGTATCCCTGTTTAAAATCCTGTCCTATCCATGTGTTCATGTCTAAATGTTTCTCTACAATGTTGCTTGATAAAACGTGTACCTGCCTCAATACCGACCTACCCTCTGGCAGCTTGTTCCATACACTTCACAAAATCCTTTGCGTGAAAAAATGTTACCCCTCAGGTTCACTAGTTGTTTATTACCCCCCCCTCCCCCGACTTACTCAAACACCTATGTCCTCTGGTTCTCGATTCCCCTACTCTGGGAAAAGAGACTCTGTGCGTCGACCCAATCTATTGCTCTCATGATTTTGTGCACATCTGTAAGATCCTCCTGCGCTCCGAGGAATAGAGACCCAGCCTGCTCAAACTCTCACTATAGCTCTTACTGAAATAATTCAACAGCTGCTTGCATTAATTAGTGCAACAAAGGTAATCTTGCACACATTGCATTAGAGCTAATTCTCAATTATTCCAGGGCGCCTAGTCCAAATTTCATCTGAAAAACGGAGTACCAGATCACCAGATGCACGGTGGCATAGCAGTAGAGTTGCTGTCTGACTGCCAAAGTCCCGATTTGATCCTGACTACGGATGCAGCCTGTACGGAGTTTGTATGTTCTCCCCCATGACCGCGTGGGTCTTCTCCGGGTGCTCCGGTTTCCTCCCACACTCCAAAGACGTACAGGTTTGTAGGTTAATTGGCTTGGGTAAAAATTGTAAATTGTCCCGAGTCTAAGGCATGTGTAGGACAGAGTGGCATAGCGGAATCCTGGTCGGCACGGTTACGGTGGGCCAAAGGGCCTGTGCTGCAATAGTGCCGTGCTGCAACGTTAAACTAATTCCCATAACATTTGAGGGTTTCTGCTGCCTAGTCATTTCTAATAGCCCACAGCCTCCTGTGGAAATGAATTCCACAGATTCACCACCTTCTGACTAAAGAATTTCTCCTTCTCCTCCCTTCTAAAAGGGGTACGGTGTACCTTTTATTCTGAGGCTGTGCCCTCTGGTCCTAGACCCTCCCACTAGTGGAACCATCCACCCAGGGAACACGATCTGACTACCTACTACAGTGCCCTCCATAATGTTTGGGACAAAGACCCATCAGTTATTTATTTGCCTCTGTACTCCACAATTTGAGATTTGTAATAGAGAAAAAAAAATCACATGTGATTAAAGTGCACATTGTCAGATTTTACTGAAGGCCATCTTTATACATTTTGGTTTCACCATGTAGCAATGCCAGCGGCTTATACATAGAGTACAGATTATCTTTGTTATAACAGACCATAGTTGGCGTGGGATGGTGCCCGTTTTGCCGATTGTCCGGTTTAACTGAGTAAGGGATTGACTAGCGGTCACACACTGAAGCAACGCGATGTTTTTTAAATACAAACTTCTTTTTAACAGCTGAAAATATAGTTTTGTTACTGCAAGCTAACATTTCGGAAGGCTGGTTAGTTATATTGTTTAATAGAGTATCATAGTTTCATAGAGTATCATCCTGCACAAGGGGAGCAGTGCTTTCAGGTCAGGCAGCATCTCTGGAGAATATATAATATGTTGTTTTTATTGTCATTGCACACAGGTGCAACGAGATTTGGTATGCAGCTTCCATCCGATGTCATAACTTAAACAACTATAATTTAGATACCCAGAGAAACGTGATTTTTTTTTGTAAAACAGTATAAAGTGCAAATAGGTTTGTGCCGGGGGAGGGGGCGACACTCAGCAGGGCCGGTTCAGAGCAGCTATAGCTCCGGGGATGAAGCTGTTCCTGAGTCTGGAGGTGCGGGCCTAGAAGGCCTTGTAACGTCTGCCGGAAGGTAGAAGTTCAAACAGACTATTGCAAGAGTGTGAGGAGTCTTTGTGAATGCTGACGGCCTTCCTGAGGCACCGTGTATAGTAGATGCCCTCCAAGGCTGGTAGCGGTGTCCCCATTATCTTCGGATAATTGAAGAAGGATCGGGACCCTTCTTCAGACTGAAAGTAGAGGAGGGAACTGGATGTAGGAAGAGGCCAGAACAAAGCAGGGTTGGCAACAGATAACCAAGGAAGGGTTCTTTCGGGTCCCCGCTGAGTTACTCCAGCACTTTGTATCTGTCATTGTACAAGTGTCGATTGAAGCAATTGCTTGTCAATGTCAATGGCCTCCCGTAGTGTAACCAGCAGCCTGTGTTCTTCACGAGACGGTGGTGGCTGATTACTGTGGGAACGCTCTAAACACTAGAACCAAAATCCATTATGAAGAGGTCTGTAATAATGAGGGGGAACTGTCCGTGCAAACTCCACACAGGCAGCACAGGGTGGATTAGGGTCACTAGAGATATGTAGCACCAACTCTGCCAGCTGTGTTATACCTTGTCTGTCTGTTCGCTGCATGTCAATGCTATTGGCAATACCGCCATTGATTGTCCAATCCCTAATGGTCCCCGAACTGAGGAGATAGCTTAGAACCAACCTGTTTTGTGGCTCTACAGTCTCTTGCCGTCCAAACCAGACAAGATCCTTAATGGAAAGGTGTTACTGAATAGTTTAGTTTAGTTTAGTTTAGAGATAGAGCGCTGCAACAGGCCCTTTGGCACACTTGGTCTGCGCCGACCAGCGATCGCCCCGTACACAAGCACTAGGGACAATTTACAATTTATTTTTACCAAAGCCAGTTAATCTACAAATCTGTATGTGTTTGGCATGTGGGAGGAAACCGGAGCACCCGGAGCAAAACCCACGCGGTCACAGGGAGAATGTACAAACTCTGTACAGACAACACCCATAGTCAGGATCGAACCCAGGTCTCAGGCGCTGTAAGGCAGCAAGTCTATCGCTGCGCCACTGTGCTGCCCTACTTGTGACATCGAAAGTATTATCAAACTTGTGTTTTCTCATGGCAAGCTGTAGAATGCCTAAAGGAATTCAGTATTCGTCTCTGCGATGGAAAGTGCAGTCACGACTTCATTGCAAAAATAACTTCACGTGTTCCTGGTGAGAGATTACTGGCTTCACAAGTTGATCACGTTGACTGCTCCACATTGAGAGACAGTGGAGGTGTAGATGGAAGAGTCAGCTTGATAGATAGTTTATCAAAAGCCTATTACTATAGCCACCCATTCAATCAGGAATCTGCTAATATGAAGTCTCGTGGCTCCCTCAGCTTCCTCTAATCAGTTGTCCACCATTGAATAATACATTTTCATATTTAAGACAAGAAAAGTTCATAAGAAGTCAAAAATAATCTTATGTAAGGAAAAACATTCAGCTGACTTTAAGACCTGGCGTTCACAAGTTTTTTTAATTGGTTCTCTTTCAGTCCCTACATAAGTTATGATTGAGTTAGGCACAAAATGCTGGAGTAACGGGCAGCAACTCTGGAGAGAACGAATGGGTGACGATATGAGATATCGTTATTTTTTTTGCATATCTTTCACTCATTGTTCTATATCTCTCTACATCATTGTCTACATCTCTCGTATCTCTTTCCCGTGACTCTCAGTCTGAAGAATGGTTCTCGACCCGAAACGTCACCCACCCCTTCTCTCCAGAGATGCTGCCTGTCCCGCTGAGTTACTCCGGCATTTTGTGTCTACCTGCAGTTCCTTCATAAACATTTCAATAATGCTTAACTTATTTCCTTTCTTGAAACCTGAATTTCATTGGCCCTGCAAGCATGCATCAACCATCAGACAACCATTTACATTAATTCTACTCTCCTCCCATTTTATTCTCCTAACATTCCCATTTGTTTAGTTAAGTCTAGTTTAGCATATTATTTTCACGTGTACTGAGGTACAGTGAGAAAGATTCCTTGTTGCATGCTTTCCAGTCAAAGAAAATGCTATACATGATTACATTGATCCCCACCATATCCCTCCACTCACCTTCGTACCATTGCATTAGCCAATTAGCCTTTGAGATGAGGGAGGAGACCAGGGTATCTAGGGAAAACCAGCAGGGCGACAGGGTGAAGGTGCAAACTCCACACTGGCAGCACCCACACTGGGTGGATCAGTGGCGCAGTGGTAAAAACTGCTGCCTCCCAGCGCCAGAGACCCAGGTCGATCCTGACCCCGGGTGCTGTCTGTGTGGAGTTTGCACGTTCTCCCTGTGACCCCGTGGGTTTCCTCCGGGTGCTCTGGTTTCCTCCCACGTCCCAAAGACGTACGGGTTTGTAGGTTAATTAGTCTCGGTAAAATTGCCCCTAACATGTAGTGAGTGGATGTGAAATTGAGATAACATAGAACTAGTGTGAACAGCTGATCGATGTTTGGCCTGGGCTCGGTGGGCCTGTTTCCACATTGTATCTCTAAACTAAACTCAAGCCGAGGTTAGGTGTGAACCCAGAGTGTGGTAGCTGTGCTGCTCTGCCACATTCATTCTACATGTTTACCAGTGCCATCCTGTACTTTGTCGCAGGCCTCTCTGTGTGTGTCTGTTCACATGAGGAGGGAACTTGTTGCGATCTACCCAGTGATATCAGCCTTGTTTGTGCTTTGGGAGAGTCATGGTCTTTCCCCACGGGTAGAGAACGCGGCAGTTTGAGGCAAAATCATTCCCCTGTCCTCTGAGTTGGTGAAAATAGAGAACTGTAATTTTGGGGGATTTTTCGTTTCAGAACCATCTCATTGTGATAAGTTCATAAGTTCATGTCACAGGAGCAGATTTAAGCCATTCAAGCCCAAAGAGTCTACTTCCCCATTCAATCATGTCTGATCTATCTTTCCCTCTCAACCCCATCTTCCCATAACCCCAGACACCCTTACGAATCAAGAATCACTCAGGTTCCACTTTAAAAGTGCCCACTGACTTGGCCTCCACAGCCGTCTATGGCAATGAATTCCACAGATTCACCACCCTCTGACTAAAGAAAGTCCTCCTCATCCACCTTTCTAAAGGTACATTCTTTTATTCTAAGAACAAAAATGCTGTCCTGATTCTATTTGTGGGAGAAGAATAAAAGAAGGGTCTCGACCCGAAATGTCTCCTATTCCTTCTCTCCAGAGATGCTGCCTGACCCGCTGAGTTACACCAGCATTCTGTGTCTATCTTCGGTGTAAACCAGCGTCTGCAGCTCCTTCCTGCATGATGAAAATCAATCGCCTTGCAATGGTTTGTAATTTATTCCAGCATCATTGGAATAACCCCCTTAACCACAGTTGCGTCGAGATCCCCCCAGGTTGCTCAGATGAATAACGTGTGGATCCAAACGTCACATTGTTTAATGAACAGGATTCGCGCACGGCTAGTGGGAGGGGGGGGGGAGGGGTGGGTGTGGGGAGGGGGGGGGACCGGTTACCCTGTGAAATGTGGTGACTTTGGCAGCCACGCGGGCACTCACCGAGCAGGGGAACACAGTTGCCATAGAGAACTCCTGAATGAAAGATGCCATCTGGGTTCCAGAGCCTTTACGGCTGTATAATTAGCGAGCTCTCCTTTTGTTAAGCTTCTTGCCGTCGTTAGAAGCCAAGAAATCAATCCCTGGTGCCTGTGTTTCAGAGACGGCTGCACCGTCTGTATCGTGCCACTGCTGTATGTCTGGGGAGCTCTCTCTTTCTCTCGATGCACAGACTCACATCTCTTTCCCTCCCCACTCTGCTTCCCGGGGCATCAGCTTGGTGGCACTTGCCACTATTAACTGGTAAACCACCCCCCGGTCCATCTCACTAACGTGCCCTCTGGGGAAAGTCATAGTTACTATATAAATAATATTTTTTAATATTATTAATATGTTTAATATATTTATATACAATATTAATCTAGCTTGGCAAATCATACTTTCATAAGTCATAGGAGCAGAATTAGGCCATTCGGCCCATCGAGTCTACACCACCTTTCAGTTGTGGCTGATCTATCTCTCCCCTTCAGCCCCATTCTCCTGCCTTCTCCCCATAACCCCTGATGCCCGTACTAATCAAGAATCTGACAACCTTAAAAATACCATTGACTTGGCCTCCGCAGCCCTCTGTGTCAATGAATTCCACAGATTCACCACCCTCTGGCTAAAGAAAGTATATAAATGTCAAAGATTCTCCATCATCGCGTGACTTGACTCTAAACTAAACTAGGGGCAATTTACAGAAGCCAATTAGCCTACAAACCTGCACATCCTTGGAACGTTGGAGGAAACCGGAGCACCCGATCAAAACCCACCTCCGAATGCTGTGGAAAAGAAGAAATGAACTTGCATTAATGTTGCACCTTTCGAATCTTTGGTGCGTCATAGTTTTTTTTTTCAGCCAATGTAAATAGTACTTCAGCAGCCAGTTTGTATCAAACAATCTCTCGCAGAAAGCAGAGTTAAGTGAGAGAATTCCCTCAAAACAGCGGTAAAGTTAGTTTTGAGTTACATTTCAGTCTGAAGAAGGGTGCCGGCCTGAAAAGTCCTTTTTTTTCTGAGATGCTGTCTGACCCACAGTGTTACTCCAGCACTCTGTGTCTCTCTTCATTGTAAACCAACATCCACAGATCAAAGAAGGGCCTCGACCCGGAACGTCACCCATTCCTTCTCTCCAGGGATGCTGTCTGTCCCGATGTTCCAGCATTTTCTGTCTATCTACAGTTCCTTCCGACACCGTAAAGCTAGTTTGCTATGTGTAGTGAAGGCTGTGTGTTGAATTAATTCTTTTCTCCTCTATTTTTTTTCCAGTGCTCCTTTTTGCCAAAATTCTCCATTTACATTGAGACAAAATATGAAGACAACAATGGATCCAATGATAACGTGAGTCCTTGTGCAGATCACAGCACGACAAACATCTACTCTGAGCTCACTGTTTGTCCAGGCTGAGGAGCAGTGCCTGTCAACCTGCATTTCTGAGTTAATGAGAATGATCCCAGGGATGAGTGGGTTAACATATGATGAGCGTTTGACTTGCTGGAGTTTAGAAGGACGAGGGGGGACCTGATTGATACTTACCGAATAGTAAAAGGTCTGGATAGATGTGGAGAGGATGTTTCCACTAGTGGGAGAGTCTACGACTAGAGGTCATAACCACATAAATAAATGACGTTCCTTTAGGAAGGAGATGAGGAGGAATTTCTTTAGTCAGAGGGTGGTGAATCTGTGGAAGTCATTGCCACAAAAGGCTGTGGAGGCCAAGTCAGTGGATATTTTTAAGGCAGAGATGGATAGATTCATGATTTTACGGGTGTCAGGGGTTAAGGGGGGAAGGTAGGAGAATGGGGAGAGAGAGGTAGATCAGCCATGATTGAATGGTGGAGTAAACCTGATGGACCAAATGGCCTAATTTTGCTCTTATCATTTATGACCTTATGAATTTAACAACGGTGCTTTTCACTGTAACTGGGTGCATGCGACAATAAACTAAACTAAACTAAGAAAAAATGCGGCAGTCCAGTTTTCATTTTAAAGATACAGTGTGGAAACAGACCCTTCTGCCCACCGAGTCCTCTCCTCCCATTGATGACCCCCATCTCCCGTCTCCAAAATTCCTCCTCCTCCTGGACTCTCCATGCCGGCCTTCTACAGTCCGGAACTTTCTATTTCCAACTGCCGGTGTGACATCAAAGAAAAGCCCGAAGAGGGGTTCCCAGCCCGAAACGTCGCCTGTCCATTCCTTCCAGAAATGCTGCCCGACCCGCTGAGTTACTCCGACACTTTGCGTTTCGCTCAAGATTCCAGCATCCTCAGTTCCTTGTAGCTCACTTGTGTCTTTCTCATCTCTTGCAGATTTTCGACTCTGACAAAAACCACATGGACCACGAGGTGTGTTTTCTCGACATCGCCTACGATGAAATCCCAGACCGTTACTACAAGAGTTCAGAGGTAGGTTCCTTCCACTCCCTGCTGCAGAGCGACAGAGGCTCAATGAAGGCAGAGCTGCCCCCCTCCCTCAGCTGGAGAGAAATGGTGCACAGGCACATACTTTCATACGCACGACACACACACTCACATGGATGCTGTCACGTGGTCACGCATGCAGCACATGCACTCACACACATGATGCACCAGCATGTGGCATAGACATACATTTGCATGCTCCGTACATGCAGATAGCACGTGCCATGCACACACTGTCATCATCTGTTAGGGGAGAACTTCTTTTTTTATTTGAAAATATACTTTATTCGAATGATTAAATATATACAATACATTAACCTTGCGGAAAATCCATCCGACATTTTCGGAGGCTGTACAATAGATCAATACAGTTGACATTTCTTTCCCCCAAATTTCCATAAATCAGTCCCCACTCATGCACAATGGCGTGGGATACCTTCCCTTATATTGAGGGGCGTCTCCACCATACCGTACCCCCCATGTCCAGCAGCGGAAGGACCCTAGACTGTGGCCCTCCCCACCGAGCCTTGGCGTTGGCTGCACCGAGCTTCAGTGCGTCCCTCAGCACGTACTCCTGCAGTCTGCAGCGGGCCAGTCGGCCAACATTCCCTGACTGACATCTCGCTCTGCTGGGTGGTGAACAATGCTCGGGGCAGACCAAAGGGCATCTTTTTACCGAGTTGATGACCCTCCAGCAGCACTCGATGTCAGTCTCTGAATGTGTCCCTGGGAACAGTCCGTAAAATCATCGAGTCCTCTGTGACGGAGCTGTTCGGGATAAAGCGTACCAGGGACCCTTGCATTTTTCTCCAGACTCTTTTAGCAAACCCACAACCAAAGAAAAGTCACAGTGAGGAATGAGGCCTCTCAGCCTACTACGACATTTGGACGTTAGTCCCTTCCAAGTGGCTTGTGGGTGAGGGAGTGACAATAGAATAATAGGTCGCCTTCAATTTATGGAGCACCTCTCACATCATCAGGATAACTCAACTGTGTCAAATTCTAGCGATCTAAGAGCGATTTCCTTTCTAAGATCATTCGTCCTTGATCAGCTGCATTATGGTTTGTTGTTTGTGGAACAAGTAACTGCAGATGCTGGTTTATATAAAAGGATGCAAAGTGCTGGAGCAACTCAACGGGCCAGGCAGCGTCCTGTCCGCAGGAGGGTCCTGATCTGAAACGTCACCTCTAGAATTTAAACTTTAGAGATACAGCGCGGAAACAGGCCATTCGGCCCATCAATCACCCCCCCCCCCCGTACACTAGCACTATCCTACACACACTAGGGACAAGTTACAATTCCAGCAAAGCCAATTAACCTACAAACCTGTACATCTTTGGAATATGGAAGGAAACCGGAACACCCAGAGAAAATCCACACGGTCACAGGGAGAACGTGCAAACTCTGTACAGACAGCGCCCGTAGTCAGGATCGAACCTGGGTCTCCGGCGCTGTAAGGCAGCAACTCTACCACTGTACCACTGTCCCGCCCTAACCAAACTATCCATATTCTCCAGGCAGAGTCTGATGAAGAGTCCCAACCCAAAAAGCCAGCTATCCATGTTCTCCAGGGGAATATTGGGAGGGGTCTCGACTGGAAATGTCACCTATCCATGTTCTCCAGTGATGCTGCCTGAGCCGCTGAGTTACTCCAGCACTTTGTTGCCCTTTCTCATGGGTTGTTTTTGGGTTGGGCCCAGTGTCAGGTGTCTCTGCATGTCTTGTGCCAACAGGACCTCAGGTATTTTGCTTCAGTGAAGACAGGCCGGGGTCCCCTGAAGGAAGGTTGGAGGGACGAGCCCTCGCCCGTAATGTGCTCCTATAAACTCGTCACCGTCAAATTTGAAGTTTGGGGGCTTCAGACAAGAGTGGAGCAGTTTGTGCAGAAGGTGAGTGTTATTGAGAGGACCGTGCTTGTTGCTGGGCTCCTTCTGAACATGTTTGATGACGTGCTCTTTAATTATCTTATAATGAGTTGTTAATCATCTCTTCTACTTATGTATAGCTTCAAATACTGTAGCATACAAGGGTAAAATCAGTACATATCAAACATAGGCTACCTGTAGTTTAATAATATCTCAAGGTCCGTAGGAATCTCTTATCGAAATGAGAAGTGGAAGTCCAGATTTCTATTCCCTGGAAAATTGTGTGTGTGTGTGTGTGTGTGTGTGTGTGTGTGTGTGTGTGTGTGTGTGTGTGTGTGTGTGTGTGTGTGAGAGAGAGAGAGAGTTTGGTTATTAGAACCAATTACAATGAAGGTGGATAAATGTTTGAAAGTTCAAAGGATTGAGGGCTCTGCGAATATATCAAAAGTCATCGGAGCACAATTGGGCCGTTTGGTTCATCGAGTCTACCCCGCCATTCAATCGTGGCTGATCTATCTTTCCCTCTCAGCCCCATTCTCCTGCCTTCTCCCCGTAATCTTTGACACACTTACTAATCAAAAATCTGTTAATCTCTGCTTTAAAAAACACTCAATGATGGTCTCCACAGACGTCAGTGGTGATGAATTCCACAGATTCACCACACTCTGACTAAATAAATGCCTCCTCATCTCCTTTCTAAAGGTGCATCCTTTGATTCTGAGACTATGGCACAGAAGAGGAGTTGAGACCCAGGGTAGATCATCCATGATCCTGTTTTAAATCTTCATCAGAGCAGATTTTGAGAGGCCATGTGGTTTAATCCTGCTTCTCTTTTCCTGTGTTATACTATTCTGGGAATTTATAGGGATTTCATCCAAATGAGTGCATGCAGGAAGGATGTGTGCAAACACAGTGAACTCAGCTGGAATCATTTCTGATCAGTCACTGTTTGAGAATGTGCAAAGCTTAAGTCCTGTTCCTCTGACGCTCAACCTCACCAGTAGAAGCCACACTGTAAACTATCTTCTGGTTCGCCAAGCACCTCCCCCCTCCCTCCCCCCCTCCCTCCCCCCACCCCAGCATTCCACCACTAAAAGCCCATTAACCAGTTCGCCGGCTCGCAATGATGTGTCCCTCTTGTGCTCACATCGTCACGAGGCTAAGGGATCAGAGGGTATGGAGAGAAGGCAGGTACAGGATACTGAGTTGGATGATCAGCCATGATCATATTGAATGGCGGTGCAGGCTCGAAGGGCCGAATGGCCTACTCCTGCACCTAATTTCTATGTTTCTATGTTTCTATCCTGCACGCACACTGGGACAATTCTACATTTACACCAAGCCAATTAACCAGCAAACCTGCACGTCTGTGGAGTGTGGGAGGAAACCGAAGATCCCGGAGAAAGCCCACGTGGGTCACGGGGAGAACGTATAAACTCCATACAGAGAGCACCCGTAGTCAGGATCGAACCCGGGTTTCTGGCGATGTAAGGCATTAGCTCGACCGCTGTGCTACCGTGCCACCCCTCCTCCCCTCAGCCCACGACAATCAGCTTGAAGAAGGGTCACGACCCGAAACGCCACCTATCCATGTTCTCCAGAAATGCTGCCTAACCTGCCGAGTTACTCCAGCAATTTGTGTGTATCCATCTTATGCTTGTTGGGAGATGCCAACTGTTTTGCCTTAGATAACACAGTTTAACAGCTCTGATACTGCACAGAATGAAAAGAAAGGGAAGCCTGCATTCTTAAATTATCTTACCCATCCCTGTTATGACCCAGTGTAATGGAATCAAAGACCAGAGGACATGGGTTGAAGATGAGAGGGAAATGATTCCAAAGGAACCTAAGGGGCAACTTTTTCATACAGAGGTTGGTGCATATATACGGAACGAGCTGTCAGAGCAGGAAGTTTAGTCGAGTTTAGATTAGAGTTAGAGCTTGGAAACAGGCTCTTTGGCAATTACCCACACCCTAGTTCTATCCTACCCACTGGGAACAATTCACAGAAGCCAATTCACCTATAAACCTGCGTGTCATTGGAATGTGGGAGGAAACCGGAGCACCCGGAGAAAACCCACATGGTCACAGGGAGAAGGTACAAACTCCAGACAGACAGCAACCTTAGTCAGGATCGAACCGGGTCTCTGGCGCTGTGAGGCAGTAACGCCCCAAGTTAAACCAGGCTTGCACTGTTAATGGTAGGGCCCCAGAAAGTGTTATAGAACACAAAGTGCAAGGGGCACAGGTACAGATACTCCTGCCATCGTCTTCAGGTCACTGAGTATAGGTGGAAAAAAATATACACAATGCTGTAGTAACTTAGCATGTCAGGCAGCGTCTCTGGAGAAGATGGATCGGTGATAGTCTCAGATCAGGACTATAAAGGGGAGGGGAAACTGGAAGAGAGGAGGGCAGGACAAAGCATGGATAGGAAATATTTGGAGGGATATAGACCAAATGTGGGCAGGTGGGACGAGCTCAACTGGAAATCTTAGTCATCATGGAAGACTTGGGCTGAAGAGCCTGTTTCCATGCAACACCCTCCCTCGCTACTCCCCCTCTGTGCATCTACTTTGATCAGTTCTTTTCACACGTTACACCTCCTTTCTCGTTTTGCCTCTCCCTCGACTCTCAGTCTGAAGGCCCGAAATGTCACCCGTTCATTCTCTCCGGAGATGCTGCCTGTCCCGCTGAGTTACTGCAGCATTTTGTGTCTATCTTCCATGTGGTGTGACACTGCAACTCTCGAAAGGTGGTGCGATTCCCTAATTCAGAGGTTGCCCCCGAATCTGATCAAACGCTGTTTCATTTGGCCAAGGGATTTTTATGGAACGCACAATGCGCCTCCTGCTGGTTGCTCCAATACATGGCGCGGTTTGGAAATAGAATGTCACCATTCAACCAGTTACCACCCAGGGTTACACAAAAAGCTGGAGAAACTCAGCGGGTGCAGCAGCATCTAAGAGGCGAAGGAGATAGGCGACGTTTGTCTGAAGAAGGGTCTCGACCCGAAACGTCGCCTATCTCCTTCGCCTCTTAGATGCTGCTGCACCCGCTGAGTTTCTCCAGCTTTTTGTGTAACCTCGATTCTCCAGCATCTGCAGTTTCTTCATCCAACCAGTTACCACCCAGGTTAGGTGAGAATTGCCTTGCCCTGAGTTCAGAATCTTGCCCTCTATTCATTATCAGAGCCTGCGCTGGAAGATCTCTGGTGGATTAGGGGGCATTAGCTACAAGGAGAGGTTGGACGGACCACAGTTAATGGCATGACCCTGAAGAGTTTTTATGTACAGAAGGAACTTGAGGTCCAGGTCCATAACTCCCTGAAAGTGGCAGCACACGTAGATGAGAGGTAAAGACAGCAGATGGTATCCTCGCCTTCAAAGGATGGGCCATTGAATATGAGTTTTTCTACACTTGGAATGTTCCATTTAGTTCTGGTTGCCCCAATACAGGAAGGATGTAGAGTCTTTGCAAAGGGTGCAGAGGTTTACCAGAATTATGCCTCCTGGATTAGAAGATAATAACTACAAGGAGAGGTTGGGCAGACTTGGATTGTTTTCTCTGGAACGCCGGAGATTGAAGGGAGACCTAATAGAAGTATATAAAATGATGAGACAGTCCGAACCAATTTCCTAGGATGGAAATGTCAAATACTAGCGGGCATAGGTTTAAGGTGTGAGGAGCAAAGTTCAAAGGAGATATGTGGGGCAAGTGTTTTTTTTTGCACAGAGGGTGATGAGCGTGAATGTGTTGCCAAAGGGCGGTGGTGGAGGCACATACATCAGTGACATTTAAGAGACTTTTGGATAGGCACGTGGATATGGAGAGAATGGAGGGACATGGATCTTTGCAACATGTTTGGTACAGACATTGTGGGCCACAGGGCCTGTTCCTAAGTTGTACTGTTCTATGTTCTATATGTTCATTTAAGTTATCTTCGTTGTAATGTTAGAATTACAGTAACTGTCCACCATCACTGGATTGCCAAACCATGCGTGTTTACCATCCTTGTAGAGTCAACTTAGGGATGACACAGTGGAGCAGGGGTAGGGTTGCTGCCTTGCAGCGCAAGGAGACTCGGGTTTGATCCTGGCTATGGGCGTAGTCTGTATGGAGTTTGTATGTTCTCCCCGTGACTGCGTGGGTTTTCCATGGGGTACTCCAGTTTCCTCCCACACTCTAAAAACGTACATGTTTGTAGGTCTGAAGAAGGGTTTTGACCCGAAACGATGCCTATTTCCTTCGCTCCATAGATGCTGCCTCACCCGATGAGTTTCTCCAGCATTTTTGTCTACCTTCGGTTTTCCAGCATCTGCAGTTCCTTCTTAAAAAATGTTTGTAGGTAAATTGGCTTCTGTAAAGATTGTAACTTGTATGATAGTGCGAGTATGCTGGGATCGCTGGTCGGCACAGGCTCGGTGGGCCGAAGGGCCTGTTCCTGCACTGTATCTCTACAATCTTTTACATTGAATGGCAGCTGTCTGTCCCTTCCGCTAACTGAACCTTGCAAATTAATGAGCTCTTTATACTTAAGCCACAAAATAAAAAAATCTATTTTTCCTTCAGCTTAGCATTTGTCTCCTCTTTGAGAGATTAATTACTTTATCAACAAGAGATGTCATTAGCTAAACCTATCTATCTATACTTCTATTTTTAAAAGAAACACTATTAGTGTTACAGCCATTTGTCACAGTATAAAAATAGCTCTTTAATCCAGTCAAAACTTGGGACCTTGATACTAATTGATATAATTGACATAGAGCCAGAAGGAACCACTGATGCTGGAGTCTGGAGCAAAACCACAAAATGCTGGAGTAACTCACGGGTCAGGCACCATGTGTGGTGGGAATAGACAGATGATGTTATGGGTCGGGACCCTTCTTCAGACTATAGTAGAGGAAAGAAACCGGGACATTTCCACCCCCCCCCCCCCCCCCACCACTCACCTGTATCCATCTATCACCTGCCAGACTTTGCCCCACCCCTACCTCTTTTCAAGCTTTCTCCCCCCCCCACCCCCCTATATAACGACCAAAAACATCGCCTGCTCATTCCCTCCACAGAGGCTGCCTGACCCGCTGAGTTCCTCCAGCACTTTGCGTACAATCGACATAGGCAGTTTTTAATAAGTGTTTTGTCCTTGATTTCCCCTGCACTTGCCTGAGCCAGTGATTGTGGGAGCAGCCACTATCGCGGGCTACACTTGCTGCTCCCTGCATGTTACATGGCCACACTCTCACAACCTATTTCCATTGTACCCATTTAAAGTACATTTTGCCTCGGTTGTTGCCTGGGCTGCAGTGGTGCGCTGGTTGGGCCACATGTTGCACATAGGAACTAACCACGATGATGAAGGTATAAAATTGCTAAGGCAGTCACTGAACTCATCAAGCCTGTCCCATACTACTGATAACCGGAAGTAACATGATTAGACACTTCCTGCATATCCTAGTCCCTGCTTCATAAGTTCATAATTACTCCAGCATTTTTTTGTCTATCTTTGGTACAAACCTGCATCTGCAGTTCCAGAAGTATTCATAAATTCATGTCATAGGATCAGAATGAGGTCATTTGGCCCATCGAGTCTACTCAGCCATTCAATCATGGCTGATCTATCTTTCTCTCTCAACCCCATTCTCCTGCCTTCTACCCATAACCCATAACACTGGTACTAATCAAGAATCTGTCAATCTCCGCCTTAAAAATAAACCAATGATTTGGCCTCCACAGCCGTATATGGCAACGAATTACACAGATTCACCTACCTCTACCTAAAGAAATTTCTTCTCATCTCCTTTCTAAAGGTGTGTCCTTTTATTCTGAGTCTATGGCCTCTGGTCCTCGACTCTCCCACTAGTGGAAACATCCTCTCCACTCTATCCAGGCCTTTCCCTATTTGGTAAGTTTCAATAAGGTTCCCCCCTTATCTCACTGTCGTCTTTTAAGCATAAAAAATCTACATGATGTGACAATACCATTTGGGGGTGTTTGGATAGGCACATGGATATGCAAGGAATGATGTAGGGATATGGATCAGAGGAGAATAATTTAACTGGGCATCATGTCTGGCATGGGCATTGTGGGCTGGTCCGATGCTGTACTCTTCTATGTTCTACCCCATGTCAATCAAGGCTGAAGATCAGGGCGGCAGAGCTGCTGCCTCATAGCACCAGAGAGCCCGGCTCAACCCTGACTACGGGTGCTGTCTGTACGGAATTTGTATCTTCTCCCTGTGACCGCATGTGTTTTCTCTGTGTGTTCCCGGCTCCTCCTACACTCCACAGAAGTGCGGGTTTGCAGGTTAATTGGCTTGCGTAAATTGCCCCTAGAGTGTAGGATGCAGAAGTGGGATAACGCAGAGCTAGTATACGGACGATGGATGGTCGCCGTGGATTTGATGGGCTGAAAGGCTGTTTCCGCGCTGTGTCTCTGACAATAAAATCAAATGCTGGAAGTAATTGCAATTGCTTTAATGCAGGCAGAGTGTGTGTAAGTCCTCTCTACTCACTGCTGGATAGATTACCCTGCCATTATTGGTAGACGTTGCAGTAATTGCCACCGTTACTGCACCACTTTCTGTTTCCTTCAATCCTGTTTATAAGGATTACCTTCAAGTACTTTAATTAACCAGAAGCAGTGGGATATGCATGTGGGCACGGGGGGGGGGGGGGGGGGGGGGGGGAAGAAATGGACATATGTAGGTAGACAAAAATGCCGGAGAAACTCAGCGGGTGAGGCAGCATCTATGGAGCGAAGGAATAGGTGACATTTCAGGTCGAGACCCTTCTTCAGACTGATGAAGATATGTAAAGTCACTTTAGAAAAAAGGAATGAGATTATGTTCTAAGCATCATGTCAGTCATGTCAATACCTCACCAAGAACTAGTGTAGCTGGGACATGTTGGGCGGTGTGGGCACTCTATGACTCTATGACTAAAAATAGCACCTCGGTGACTGAAAGGATCATCACGATCCAAAAGTTAAAAAATCCCAAATGTTGGGAATCTGAAGTAAAAACAGAAAAGAATAGCTGGAAATGGTCAATGGCATCACACATATTATGATGGAAATGGTACCACATATTATAGACATAGAGGCCCTGACTCCCACCTGGGAGCAACTCAGGGTATGTATTCTTATTTTTTACACATCGCCACTGTTTGCTATTTTTTCTTAATAATTTTGATAAACAAGGGTAAAATTCAGCCAGGCTGAAGAAGCAACATTGTGGGCTGGATCAATGATCGATGGTCGGCGTGGGCTCAGAGGGCCGAAGGGCCTGTTTCCAGACTGTATCTTTCAATCTATCAATTGGCACAGAGTCGCAGCGGTAGATTTAAGGGACTGTCCCACTGCGGCAACCTAATCTGCGAGTTCTGGCGAGTTTGCCCTCGGCTCATACCCGCAGCATGGTCGACACGAGGTCCTAGAAGGCCTTTGTAACTCTCCTTCATGCTCGAGAGTAGTCCCTGTGTACTCGAGGCCTCAGCAAGTAAAAAAAGGTCGCCATGGAAAAAATCGATACTTTTTTTACTCGTAGGTTTAGTCGAAGTATGTCGGCATGTTATTCGTAGGTAATCGAGGGTAGTCAAAGCTAGTCGAAGGTAGTCGTAGATAGTCTTCACCATAGTCGAAGGGAGGTAGAAGGAGATCGAAGGAGGTCATCTTCACTCTCCACTATTCGGTGTCCA
This sequence comes from Okamejei kenojei, assembly GCA_035221665.1. Lineage (NCBI taxonomy): Eukaryota > Metazoa > Chordata > Chondrichthyes > Rajiformes > Rajidae > Okamejei > Okamejei kenojei. The sequence goes on along the minus strand of CM069152.1, from coordinate 32,784,223 downwards.
ATTTTCCCTAAGCTAGCCGAAGCTAGTCTTCAACATAGTCGAAGGAGGTCTTCTGCACAGTCCAAGGAGGTATTCAACATAGTCCAAGGAGGTCTTCTGCATAGTCCAAGGAGGTCTTCAACATAACATTTTTTCAAACTCTCCTAAACTCTTCTAAACTCGCCAATTAGGTCGTCGCAGTGGGACAGCCCCTTTGCTGCCTTACAGCGATAGAGACCCAGGTTCGATCCTGACCTCCGGCGTCTTTCCAGATTTTGCACGTTTTCTCTGTGACCACGTGGGTTTTCTCATGACATTCCAGCTTGGCCCCACACTCCAAAGACACGCAGGCTTGGAGATTAATTGGCTTCTCTCAATTATTCCTTGTGTGTAGGATAGAACCAGTGTGAATGGATGATCGTTGGTCGGCGTTGACTCATTGGGCTGAAGGCCTGTTTCCACGCTGTATATCTAAACTAAACCAAATGATCAAAAACCAGAAAATACTCTAAACACACATCAGGTCAGGCAGCATTTGCAGAGAGAGAGAGAGAGAGAAACAGGGTTTAGATTCCAGGTCAATCTTATTCATGTACTCCAGTGATGCTGCCTGACCCACTGAGTTCCTCCAGCATTTTGCTTTTTTTTTTGGTAAACCCGCATCCGCAATTCCTTTTGTCACTGAAAAAAAAATTGGAACTTCTGTTTAAATTGCAATCTATTTCATTGGAAGTATACCAGAGACACAGACCCAGATTTATAGCTGTCTTCTGGGATCTTGCGTGCTAGGATCCCGATACATTAGGCTGTAATTATGTCAGATAATTGTTGAATGATGATGAATCTAGTGCCCTGGGTGACTCAGTAAATCCTCATTGTGTCTTTGTTAGACTACAGTAGAGTATAGTATAGACTATACTATACAGTGTAGACAATGAAGTCAGTATCTTGATGCAGTTCCCATGACAGGTACAAATGATATTCTAACTGTGATTAACAGTGGGTTTATCCATGGGAGGCTGCAGCCAACGTGCCCCGCTTTCACAGCAGAGATTTATACACTCCTGCACTCATTTCTTTCTCTCATTGGTTTTTGCATCATTGGCTAGGATTTGGCATCTTTTTGCAAGGACATTTATGGAACTGGGCGTTAATACTAACTTGTTTTCTCACTTTGCTAATTCCACTGAAGGGTGTTTTGACCTAGAATATAAACTGTTTTTTTTTCTCCGTCCCGCTCCCTCTCCCTTTACCTCACCCTCTCCCCCACCCACCCCCTCTCCATCTCTTTCTCCCCTCTCCCTCTCTCCCCTTCTCTCTCTCTCTCTCTCTCTCGCTATCAATCTCTCTCTCTATCTCTATCTCTCCAGATGCTGCTTGGCCTGATGTGTATTTAGAGTTTTTTTCTGGTTTTGGTTCATTGATTGAAAGATACAGCTGGGAAACAGGCCCTTCGGCCTATCGCGTCCACGCCCACCATCGATCGCTCATTCACACTCATTCTATGTTATCTCACTTTTGCAACCACTTCTTACATACTAGGGGGGGCAATTTACAGTGCCAATTAAACGATAATTCTGATTTTATCTTTACTCCAGATACAGCATGGAAACAGGCCCTTCGCCCCTGTCATGCCACGCCGACCATCGATCGCCCATTCACACTAGTTCCCATGTTTTCTCACTTTTGCATCCAGTCCCTACACATTAGGGGCAAATCACAGAGGCCAATTAACTTTGTGGGAGGATGTGGGAGGAAACCGGAGCACCTGGGGGGAACCACGTGGTCACGGGGAGAAGAAACAAAAACTGCACACAAACAGCACCCAAGGTCAGGATCGAGCCCAGGTCTCTGGTGCTGTGAGATAGGAGCTCTACCAGCTGCTCCACTGTTGCTGCTCTCACCACTGCGTCATCTGTTTTGTATTTCAGATTCCCCCCCCCACCTGCAATTTGTTTTGATTTTTATCCAAAACCGACAAGTTTTAATAAATTGTAAATTCACTTTCCCTGGGCTTTGTGTTGAGATGTGTACTGGTCAAACACAATGTACACATTGAATAAAGCCTTTGTTCACTATTGTTCAGAGGTGTTGTTGAGAGGTTTCAAAATTCAAGCAAAGAAGTAAATGGTAATATGAGTTGGTATGAATGGTAAAGTTGGTTAATATGTTCCCAACGATGGGCGAGTCCAGAACCAGGGGACGCAGTCGAAGAATAAAGGGGAGGCCATTAAAAACTGAGATGAGAAAAAACTTTTTCACCCAGAGAGTTGTGAATTTGTGGAATTCTCTGCCACAGAAGGCAGTAGAGGGCAATTCACTGGATGAATTTAAAATAGAGTTAGATCGAGCTCTAGGGGCTAGCGGAATCAAGGGTTATGGGGAGAAGGCAGGCACGGGTTACTGATTGTGGATGATCAGCCATGATCACAATGAATGGAGGTGCTGGCTCAAACGGCCAAATGGCCGCCTCCTGCACCTATTGTCTATGTTTACTATGATATTAATCAATGTTTTTTCCCTTCTTTCAGGTCATTAGGGATATTCTATTAATAGGGCATCGACAAGCTTTCGCTTGGGTGGATGAGTGGTGTGGTGAGTCAAGTTAAACTACTCAATTGTATCTTTGCATTTTAAGCTTATGATCCATGTCTCTTCTTAACCAGAAGTCTCTTATCTTACATATTGCAAGCTTACGGGGAAAGGAAAGGATGGATGTCTCATTTCTTTGGCTTGCTCATTAAACGCATCTGTGTTATTGTTATAGTTTAATGTGTCCATTTTACAGCGAATCCCAGCCAGAATAGTTTGGTGCTGAAGCTGATGTGTGAATCAGGTTTAGGTTGATCGTTGTAGTGTGCACTCGGGGGCAATGAAAAGCTTTGTTTTGGATGCGGTCCAAACCTGTTAGACAATACTAAATGCAATCAAGTCTAGTGCAAGTAGAGTAGAGAGAACAACAAGAAATGGTGTTAAAAGAGTAGCGGGATTATTTAGTTTTAGTTTAGAGATATCGCGCAGAAACGGGCCCTTCGGCCCACCCAGTCCGCACCAACCAGCGATTCTGTCTGTAGTTGGCTTCTGTAAAGTAAATTGTGAATTGTCCCTAGCGTGTATGATGCTGGTGGTGTACAAAGTGGTTGCTAGTTCCGGCGGACTCAGTGGGCCCAAGGGCCTGTTTCGACACTGTTTCTCTAAAGTCTAAATATGCAAACTGTACTCTAACAATTAAAATTCCTGACGAGCTGCAACATGTAGAAACTGCAGATGTTGGTTAATACATAAAACGCCACAAAGTGCTGGAGTAGCTCAGCAGGTCAGGCAGTTTCTCTGGAGAACATGGATAAGTGACGTTTAAGATACAAATTCAAGATATAAAGTGCTGGAGTACCTGTCCATGTCCTGACCCAAATCGTCGCCTATTCTCATTCTCCACAGATGCTGCCTGTCCCGCTGCGTTACTCCAGCATTTTATGTCTGTCTTCGGTATAAACCAGCATCCGCAGTTCCTTCCTATCAATTTCTGCTCATTCAGTGCAGGATACTCCAAAGGTTCAGGAGCAAAGGTGTGACCAGCAAACATGTAGGACCGTAATTGAATTTAAAAACAAATTTAAAAAAAACAACTGCGGGTGCTGTCGGTATGGAGTTTGTACGTTCTCCCCATGACCGCTTGGGTTTTCTCACCTTTTCTTGGTTTCTTCCCTCACTTCAAAGACTAATAGGTATGTGGGCTTGGTCTATGTGTAAATTGTCCCTAGTGTGTGTAGGATAGTGTTAATGTGTGGGGATTGCTGGTCGGCTCGGACTTGGTGGGCCTTCTTCTCCTTCTTCTTGCGTTAGAGGCAGCAGAAGTCTGCAGCAGGGTGATGCCATCTGGTTCGACATCGGCAGGTGCCCGCCCTAAAGAGGGCGCATGCTCCGGGTCGGCGCCAAGCGGCGGTGACCAAGGTTGCGTTTCTGCTGCTGCCTCTGTTTGTTGTCGTTCGCCTGACGGAGGTCAGTTGACAGGGCTCACTCACAGGGGAGGCCGACAACATGAGCCCCACTCGGTGGGCCGAAGGGCCTGTTTCCACGCTGTATCTCTAAACTAAACTAGAAATTGCAGGTGGCTCATTTATCAATGAAATATGGAGGGGGTGGCGGGTCAGATCGGTTAGGTCCTTGTACAATTAGACATTTCCGTGTAAAGCTCCAATGCCCAACTTGAAAAAAAACAAAGTATGAGAGGATTGGCACCCACATCTCAAGTGGAGGTTGCTAGGACAACCAATTCATAAAGCAATCAACAATGTAGGTATCTGAGGGGCGTGGATGTTTTACATGAGAGGGATTGATATCTGGAACGAGCTGCCGGAGGAGATGGTGGACGCAGACACAATTGCTATGTTGAAGAGGCACTGTCCTGCACACTAGGGACAATTTACCATTTTTACCAAAGCCAATTAATCTACAAACCTGTACGACTTTGGAGTGTGGGAGGAAACCGGAGCACCCGGAGGAAAGCCACGCGGTCACGGAGAGAGCGTACAAAGTCTGTACAGACAGCACCCGCAGTCAGGATCAAACTCAGGTCTCTGGCGCTGTAAGGCAGCAACTCTACCGCTGCCCTGACTACAAGTGTTATGGATCTAGCGTTCCAGAATTATGCACTGGAGATTCAGTCACGAGCTTGAATCCCAGCAGAGCAGTGAGGGGGCATACATCAAAGTAATTAAATAAATCGAGAGGAAGGTGCCAAGATAGATATTGCTGAAATGTTGTAATAATCCTAATAATAATTTGCAGTTATAATGATGACCATGAAACTATCGATCATCATTGAAAACCGATCTAGTTCCCAAGGGAAGGGAAGGAGAAGGGCAGGGTAGGGAAGGGAAGGGAAAGGGGCAGCACGGTGGCGCAGCGGTGGAGTTGCTGCCTTACAGCGGTCAGGGACCCGGGTTCGATCCTGACCACGGGTGCTGTCTGTACGGAGTTTGTACGTTCTCCCTGTGGCCCGCCTGGGTTTTCTCCAAGATCTTCGGTTTCCACACTCCAAAGATGTACAGGTTTTTAGGTTAGTTGGCTTGGTATAAATGTAAAAATGTCCCCAGTGTGTAGGATAGTGCTAGTGTGCGGGGATCGCTGGTTAGCGCGGACCTGGTGGGCCGAAGGGCCTGTTTCTGTGCCGTATCTCTAAACTAAACTAAGAGACTGGGTAGGGAGGGGAAGGGTGGGAAAGGATAGGGAAGGAGAAAGGTAGGGAAGGAATGGGAGGGGCTTTTGGTCTCTGCGTTGTTCAACATTTGGTTGCACTTGCCCCCCTCCCCCTCACACTCACTCAGTTTGAGAGGACAGTTTTGCTTCAATCCCATTCCCGCTGTGTGTTCCCAGAGGCAGAGAATAGATCGAAGGCAAACATCTGTTTTTGAACATGCTTATGTCGTCTAATTGCTCTAATAGGAACATAAACACCACCAAGCGAACAATCAGTGGGGGTTTGATGCTGTTATTCCCACATTCTCCTAACTAGGCTCACATCTGTTTGCTTAAGCATGATTGCGTGTAATAAATTGTACCCTCATTAGACAAGGTGTGCACAGGATTTGCAGTAGAGAGAAATATTTACTCAGTTCCACCAATGTAATTGGTTGCAATTAATTAAGAAAGCTCCAGTTATTATTCAGAAATTTGACGAACCGGCTGGGGAGGATATTTGCAACAGTATGGGCAGTGTTCCCGCAGTATGGGCAGTGTTCCCGAATGTTGAAAGCTAATCTCACTTATTATTGTACAAAGCAGCTCCACAGACAAAGGCAAAGAAAAAGAAAGGGTGACAAAAATGCTGGAGAAACTCAGCGGGTGAGGCCGCATCTATGGAGTGAAGGAAATAGGCAACGTTTCAAGCTGAAACCCTTCTTCAGACTGCTGAAGAAGTTGCCTAGCTCCTTCGCTCCATAGATGCTGCTGCCCCCGCTGAGTTTCTCCAGCATTTTGTGTACCCTCGATTTTCCAGCATCTGCAGTTCCTTCTTTAACAAAAGAAAAACATTTGTATTTTAACATGGAACGTAGAACGGTAATGCTCAGGAACGAGCCCTTTGGCCCACAATGTTTATGCCGGACATGATGCTAAGTTAATCTGGTCCCATCTGCCTGCACTTGATCCATAGCCCTCTGTTCCCTGCACCGCCATGCGTTTAAAAGCATCTTAACCGCCACTATTGTATCTGCCTTCATTACCACCTCTGGCAGTCCGTTCCAGGCACCCCGCACATCACCATTACACCTCCCCTCCGCACCCTACAGCTGCGCCCTCTAGTGTGGGACATTTCCACCCTGGGGATCAAAGTTCTGACTGTCTACCCTCTCATAATTTGATCAACTTCTATCAAGTTCCTCACCCTCCCAGAGAAAACAATTCAAGTCCGTCCAACCTCGCCCCGTGGCTGAACCCTCTAATCTCGGCAGCATCCTGGTAACCTCCTCTGCACCATCTCCAAAGCTTCTACATCTTTTATGATTGTCTATAGTAACAGAGAAGGAGGCCATTCAGCCCATTGAATTCTTGCCAACTACCAAGATAACAAACCCACCTGCTCATTCCTTCTCTCCTTAATTCCCTGCAGCTGTACAATGTATTCTTTAGACTTTAGAGATACTCCGCGGAGACAGGCCCACTGAGCCTGTGCCGACCAGCGATCGCCCCGTACACTATCACTATCCGACACACTAGGGACAATTTACAAATTTACCGAAGCCAAATTAACCTTCATACCTTTACGTCTTTGGAGCGTGGGAGGGAACCGGAGCACCCGGAGTAAAAACCGCGCAGCCACAGGGGGAACGTACAAACTCCGCACAGACAGGATCGAACCCGGGACTCTGGCCCTGTAAGGCAGTAGCTCCACCGCTGCGCCACCGTGCACCCCTCTCATCCTTGTTTTCAAATCCCTCTGTAGTCTTGCTTCTGCCTTCCCTCCATGCCCAGTCCTCAGGAGGTGGACTTCCACCCACATCGTTCTATCTTAGAAGCAAATAAGTTGCCAGCTGAGGCACAGTAAACGTCCATTACATTGTAGTGGCTTTGAGAGGACACGTGCCGAATGTCAGCCTTACAAACATTGCAGGGAAGTATTTCCAAGGATAATCTGGAGATACCCCAGACAGGCCTCAATCCCCACCGTACAAAACAATCTGAGTCCGTCCTCCAATAAACGTGAGCGCTTGTGCTGCGTAACTTCAGAAACTAAAGCGGTGCACATTAAAGGATAATTTCATTGTCCAAGATGTTTTACAGAATAAGATGGTGAAAGTCACTGTGTTAACACACGCCGTTTGTTTTAATCTTATCACTGCCGCAAGTTGCCACACCAAAAACAAAGGCACACGACTGTTGCAAAATGTCATGGCCATTTTGTGGGCAGCAAATTCCTACACACTCACATTAACTCTTGTTTGAAAGATGCAGCATGGAAACGGGCCATTCGGGTCATCGAACCCATGCCGACCATCGATCGCCTGTTCACACTGGTTTTGTGTTGTCCCACTTTCGCATCCACTCTCAACACACTCGGGCCAATATACAGAGGCCTATTAACCTACAAATCCAGACAGACACAAAGTGCTGGAGTAACTCAGCGGGTCAGGCTGCATCTCTGGGAAAAAAAGGATGGGTGACGCTTCGGATCGGGACCCTTCTTCAGACCCAGTCTGCAGTTCTTCAGTCTGAAGAAGAGTTCCGATCGAAACCGTCATCCAGCCTTTTTCTCCAGAGATGCTGCCTGACCCGCGGATTTACTCCAGCACTTTGTGTCTATCTTTGGTCTAAACCAGCATCTGCAGTTCCTCACTGCACAACCTGCAAATCCACACCTCTTTGGGATGTGGGAGGAAACCGGAGCACCTGTTACAAACCTATGCTGTGACAGGGAGAACATGCAAACTCCACACCGATAGCAGCTGAGGATCGAACCCGGGTCTCTGGCGCTGAGAGGTGATAGCTCTACCGGCTGTGCCACCTCTTGGCAACAAGGGAGGAATGGTGGGCATTAGGGCTGGCATAACATGCACTGCTGCCTTGAAGAGAACAAGAAAAGCGATCATTTACATGATCTGAAAGGTCATGAGGAATAGGAGTAGAATTAGGCCATTCGGCCCATCAACTCTACCCCACCATTCAATCATGGATGATCTATCTCTCCCTCTTAACCCCATTCTCCGGCCTTATCCCCATAACGTCTGACACCTGTACTGATCAAGAATCTATCTATCTCAGCCGATGTCTATCCATTGACTTGGCCTCCACAGCCTTCTGTGGCAAAGAATCCCACAGATTCACCACCCTCTGCCGAAAGAAAGAAGCTGCTCGCTGGAAGGTCAATACTAGTGAGGTCACTGTGAGCTGGAGTGAAGTTACTGGAAGCATACCCTGAGCTTTATAATTGTGATATTAGCTGTTTTCCTGCTTTGAAAAACTTGACAACCTATCCCAAATTGTCCAATCTATATGTCCTTTGTATTCTGTTTTTAAAAGGCATTGATTTAACTTGGCACATAATAAGAAAGGGCCTCAGAACCAAACCTATATAAAAGTCCTGACATTTAAAATTTTCAAAACATTTCACCTTTCTTAGAATATTAGTCAAATGACGCAGTTCATATCGGCCAGACCCGTGGCTACATTCTGAAATGTTTATTTTATCTGAAATGTGAAACATGTAACTTTAATAAGCTCTAAAAGTCAAATATGCCTTAATACATTTCACTGTAACAACAATGTGACGGTTATTACGTTCTCCCTTAATTTGTTCTCACGCTTTATATTGTAAGCTACTGTAAAGACTGTGATTTTAAGGAGCCATAGAGTACGGAAACAAGCCCTTTGCCCAACTTGCCCACACTGACCATCATGCCCCATCTACACTTTCCACCTGCCTACATTTGGCCTATATCCCTATATCCCAACAGACCTATCCTATCCATGTACCTGCCTCGATTACCTCCTCTGGCAGCATGTTCCATACACGCACCACGGTTTGTGTAAAAACGTCACCCATCAGGTTCCTACTAAATCTTTAACCCCTCACCTTAAACCTATGTCCCCTGGTTCTCGATTTAGTGATGTAAAATTTGGGCCCAAGTCATATTTAGGTCATTAGGTACATAAGTGATAGAAGAATTAGTCCATTCGGCCCATCAACTCCTCCATTCATTCATGGCTGATCCATCTCTCCCTCCTAACCCCATTCTCCTGCCTTTATCCCCACCCTCCATCCCACCCATCATCTCCCGGCCTTAGCTATTGGCCAAGCCATGAACCCATTGCATTGGTGCCCACACTCACTCGCAAACCACTTTCAGTAATTGCCTCATCGTTACCTGTTAATTTGTGGCCCAGGGTGGCACAGCGGTAGAGCTTCTGCCTTACAGCGCCAGGGACCCGAGTTCAATCCTGACTACAGAGTTCCTCGCGGTGACCGCGTGGGTTTTCTCCAGGTGCTCCAGTTTGCTCCCACATTGCAAAGACACGCAGGTATGTAGGTTAATTGGCTTCTGTAAATTATCCCCGGTGTGGGGGTGACACAGGGCAGCACAGTAGAGCAACAATAGAGTTGCTGCCTCACAGCGCCAGAGACCCGGGTTCAATCCTGACTACCGGTGCTGTCTGTATGGAGTTTCTACGTTCTCCCTGTGACCTGCGTGGGTTTTCTCCGGGTGTTCCGGTTTCCTCCCACACTCAGATTTTTTTGGTTAATTGGCTTCAGTAAGTTGTAAAAAAGTGTGTGTAGGTTAGTGTACGTGGTGGTTGGTGGCTGGCGCTAACCCGGTGGGCTTTGGGGCCTGTAAAGACTAAAAAAGCCTGATGGTTGTTGGCTGTTCTTGAACCTGGTGGTCACAGTTTCCTGACTCCTGGATGGTGGAAGTGAAATGAGAGCGTGGCCAGGGTGGTGTGGGTCTTTGATGATGCTGGCTGGTATGATATGGATACACATAGCAGACTTATACAATACGATACGATAGAACTTTATTTATCCCAGGAGGGAAATTGATCTGCCAACAGTCATAAAAACACAAGATACATGAAACATTAAATGTATGTGAGGAGTGGAAAGGATTGTGGATGTGCAAAGATTGGGGAGGGGGGAGGGGGGAGGGAGGGGGGGAGGGGGAGTCAGTCTACCCCATGACAGAAGGGGTTGTACAGTTTGATAGCCACCGGGAAGAAGGATCTCCTGTGGCGTTCTATCCTGCTTCTTGGTGGAACCAGTCTGTTGCTGAAGGTGCTCCTCAGGTTGACCAGTGTGTGATGGAGGGGGTGAGCTGTATTGTCCAAGATGCTCCGCAGTTTGAGGAGCATCCTCCCCTCAAAGACCAACCTCCAGTGATTCCAACTCCTCCCCCAGGACGGAGCCAACCTTATAGCTCGTAACTCTGCCTTATGAACAGAGAAGGGCAGCTTATAAATGCGGGGAATGGCAGTGTGATAGACAACACTGCCTAATAGCTCACCGAGGGAGTCCTTCTGTGTGGCCAGGAAACTAATTGCATCTCTCAGGGTCTTTTTCCCTACGGGCCACAGGAAAAGATTCACTCATTTGCTGCCAGAAGATGCAGAATGGGGAAATTAGCATAGACATAGGAGTATGATTTGTATTGCCAAGTCTGGTCTCTGCCTGCTTCGATTATATGCCTTCATCTTAAATGAATGTCATGGCAGTCGATTGGTTTAGATTTCAAAAATCCATAAAATTCCCTTTTCCACCATAATTGGGACACATGGCCATCGAACGATCTGCTTAATGATGAGGTGGAAACTGGGAATTCAGTGGAACATTGAATATTTTATGAGTCTTCACTCTAACTCTCTGCTAACGCATGCAGCTTGAAAGTATCATGGGGTGGTGCAGCGTTAAAGCTGCTGCCTCACAGCGCCAGCGACCCAAGTTCGATCCTGACTACGGGTGCTGTCTGTACGGAGTTTGTACGTTCACCCTGTTACCGCGTGGGTTTTCTCCGGGTGCTCCGGTTTCCTCCCCACACTCTAAAGACGTTTGTAGGTTAATTCGCTTCGGTAAATTGTCCCTCGCGTGTGGGATAGAATTAGTGTACGGGGTGATCATGGTCAGTGTGGGCTCGGTGGGCCGAAGGGCCTGTTTCCACACTGTATTTCACTAAACTGAACTAAATAGAACGTGTCTTTAGAAAGGGATTATTTTACATAGAGATTCTCAGAACCATCGAAAACTTATCTGAATTATTCACAGACAGTAATCTTTGTTGAGTTTACTGCTGTGTATGAATTATAAAATAGCAAGAATTTTTTTGTTGAACACTTACATATTAGTCATTGGGGACTGGATGCGGAAGTTGGATAACATAAAGCCAGTCTATGGGTGATCGCTGGTCGGAGTGGGCTCGGTGGGCCGAATGGCCTGCTTCCACGCTGTATCTCTAAATTGGACTAAACTAAACATCCCAAGGATTGTAACCTCACCACAACAAGCATTCATGCAAATTACCCACCCAGTCAGGTCAGAAATGAGAGTCTGGACTTGAGAAATCTCCTCAGGGTTCCAGCCCAGAGCCATTCCAGTCACGATTCGAATCAATGGATCAAAATTAATAACCAGCAGTTGACACAAAGTTTAGTGGAGCCCGTAGACACATTCTGTCTGAGAGTCAAGAGTGAAATGGATGGCCTGTCGCCGTTGAGTTGATGGTGTGTACTAAAGATGTGTGTCTGTCTGTGTTGGTGTACATGATTGTGTCTTGGCAGTGTGCATGTTTGTGTGGATGTGTCTGTACGTGTATGTGTCTGTACGTGTGTATGTGTCTGTATGTGTGTATGTGTCTGTACGTGTATGTGTCTGTACGTGTGTATGTGTCTGTATGTGTGTATGTGTCTGTACGTGTATTGTGTCTGTACATGTGTGTGTCTGTACGTGTATGTGTCTGTGCGCGTATGTGTCTGTACGTGTATGTGTCTGTGCGCGTATGTGTCTGTACGTGTATTGTGTCTGTACGTGTGTATGTGTCTGTACGTGTATGTGTCTGTACGTGTATGTGTCTGTACGTGTGTATGTGTCTGTACGTGTGTATGTACACATTTCTACTTCGTATGTGTCTGTACATGTGTGAATTTAACAATTAAGCTAAAGATACACTTATGGCACATTTAAGTTAGCGTGGCGCAGCGGTACAGTTGCTGCCTTACAGCGCCAGACACCGGGTTCAATCCGGACTACGGGTGCTGTCTGTACGGAGTTTGTATGACGGTTTTCTCCGGGAGCTCCGGTTTCCTTCCACACTCCAAAGACGTACAGGTTTCTCGGTTAATTGGCTTTGGTAAATTGTAAATTGTCACTAGTATTAGTGTACGTAGTGTTAGTGTACGGGGTGATCGCTGGTCGGCGCGGACCTGGTGGGCCGAAGGGCCTGTTTCGCTGTTTTAGCTCTAAAGTCTAAAGCATATCATAGATGGAGGCGGTGGCCACTTCTCTCCCTTTAGAGCAGGGCACAGGTTCATTGCGGCAGTCAGTCCACAGAGAAAAGCAATTTAAGGTAGCCACAAAATGCTGGAGTAACTCAGCGGGACAGACAGCATCTCTGCAGAGAAGGAATGGGTGATGAATCGGGTCGAGACCCTCCCTCAGACTGATGAGAAAAGCAATTTATTGCTCCCTGTTCTTCATTACAGTGACCTGAAGCATTGCTTGCTAATGTTACTATAATCCTACCAGACAGCATTGTAACAGGTCAGGGGAAGAAACGGAATCACTTGGACAAATACTGAAAGCACAAGAGACTGCAGATGCTGGGATGAACTCTGGACGCTTGGCAGCTTTTGGGGAGGGAATGGACAGATGATGTTTTGGGTCGGGACCTTTCTTCAGACTGATGAAGGCTCCCAATCCTAAAGTCCATTCCCTCCACAGATGCTGCTTGACCCGTTCCTTTTGGATCGGTACATGGATACGCAGGGAATGGAGGGATATGGATCATGTGCATGGGATAGGAGGAGGCCTTGGCATCATGCTTGGACCTGACATTGTTTGGTGCCGTATAGTTTGTGGGTCAAAGGGCCTGTTCCTCTGCTATACTGTTCTATGTTGAGTAAACTCAGGTCTCTAGGTAGTGGGCTGCCGCTTATTGAGAGTCTAACCCCTAAACAGTAGCGAGTCTTGGACAGTATCCAACAATAATCCCATTAAATGCTTGACTACAGCATCACATCCTCTGAGATTATGGCTTGCAAATTCCTTTTTACTTCCAATTTAAATGTACTGAAACGCATTGCACACTAATTCTGTTTGCAGGCTTTATTCCGTAATCACAGCGCCACGCAGCATGGGGTAAACTGGTGTTGGGGTTGTAGTTTGTCATCCGAGAGGCAGCATCTGGAGAAAAACCGGCTGACAGAGTAGGAGCAAAATGACAGGGATATTATTTGCACAGTTGTAGGAATATTCCGAGATCGTGTATCAAAAAACGTGAGAAGAGCAGAAAAAGTTATTGTGAGGTTGGTAGGTTAATTGGCTTCGGTCAAATTCTCCCTAGTGTGTAGGATAGAACTAGTGTACGGGGCGATCGTGGTCAGCACAGACTCGGTGGGCTGAAGGGCCTGTTTCCACACTGTATCTCTAAACTGACGTGGTGATGATGATGATAACTTATTGTCACTTGTGCTGAGGCGCAGTGAAATTATTTTGTTTCTGTGTACAAAGTACACAAAGGAGTGGCCACAAAGGCAGTGACAAAGTCACAAAAAGTATTCATCGCTGTTTGTTCCCCCCCACCCCCCCCCCGTGCTGGATCCCCCTTCGTTCCCGGTGGCCCCCCACAAGGGTCCCCCTTAATTCCCCCTTAGTGAAGGAAATGGAAAACGTCATCTCTCGCACTTGAATCCTATCCTGGTGATCCATTACTCCCATACATGTTTGCACAGGTTTTAAATCTGAACTTGTGACTGCACAGTGCTAATGCATTATCTAATTATCACACTGCAGTGAGTCCCAGTGAAATATTTCCAAATGCATTTCGCCAAACTGGAAATAATAGCCTCTTTGCCGACTTTGATTGGATCTCTCTAAAGCCTGAAAAACATTGCCGTGCTTAATGATTTGTCTTGGACCAACTCACTTCAACAGTCCTGTCGTCCTGGTGGCCTCGATCATTACTGCTGCCTTTATTCTTGACTTTCAATTATATAAGTGCAAATAATTACATCTCATATCAATAGATGTGAAGAAGGGTCTCGACCCGAAACTTTGCCTATTTCCTTCGCACCGTAAGATACTGCCTCACCCGCTGAGTTTCTCCAGCATTTTTGTCTACCCTCATATCAATAGACATTCTCTGCCTTAACTTGCTCTCAGTCATCTGTGTGAGAGGGGGAAGGTTTAATGGAGGTGTGCGGGGCAGGTTTTTTACACAGAGAGATGTGGGGCCTGGAATGCAATGCCAAGGGTGGTGGTGATGGAGGCAGATATGATAGAGGCGTGGGAGAGACTTTTAGATGGGCACATGGAAGTGCAGGGAATGGAGGGATATGGATCATGTACAGGCAGATGTTTAACATGGCATCGTGTTGGCACAAACGTGGTGGGCCGAAGGGCCCCCTTCCTGTCCTGTCCTGTCCTGTATGTTCAATGTTGAGAATTCACTAGAAGATGGCTTGCACATTTTATTTTTCCTGTGGGTAGACACAAAGTGCTGGAGTAACTCTGCGGGGCAGGCAGCATCTCTGGAGAAAAAAGATGGTTGATGTTTCGCGTTGGGACCTTCCCGTTCAGACGCACCCAACCTTTTGCTCCAGAGATGGAATCTGAAGAAGGGACCTGACCCGAAACGTCATCCAGGGAGTGGGATGTGGCGATCTGGGGCAATTGGCAGATGGCAATTTCTCTAGAGGCGCCGCCTGACCCCCGCTGAGTTACTCCAGCACTTTGTGTCTGTCTTTGGTATAAACCAGCATCTGCAGTTCTTTGTTTCTACTTTACTTATAAGGGCTTTGATTAAGGAGCAATTGTAGAGAATTGAATAGTTCTTTGTGGTTTGTGTTGCAGTGTGTTGGAGTTAATTTTTGCGGGAGGAATGTAATTAAATCTGTGGATCATGCTGTGTCAAATGTCAACAATCCGGCTTCCAGCATCTGTCAAAATATTCCGTAGCAGCATTGGACAACACCTTTTTTTCCAGATGTGAAACTTACTCTGAGATCCTCACCTACATGCATGGCCATCTGTGCTTTCCATTACTAACCTCAGCTAACAAGGCTGCTTGACAATCAGACAGCAGCTCGGTGTAGGTAACCTGAGATCTCACGATCTTGCTGCTTCCATTTAGCCTTATGGGTTTTCGCTGTTTGAAATACCACTAGGGATAACATTGTTCCCCAGCCCGTCACTGTCTGGTGCCTTTGCTGTTATCACTTTTAGTTTTAATTGAAGCGCGATGTAATTTTAATTTGACTCCATGTCACGAGACTGGGACCTCATGCAATGCGGTGAATTTAGGAAGGGTATACAGCTGGCATTGTTTCCCCATCTGGTCAGTCTTCCTGAGGAGCAGATCGGTTGGAGCTGTTGATTATTTATCGTTTTTTGCCAAATCATTCATTTAGTGGGAGAACGTAGAACTAGCGTGAGCGGGTGATTGATAGATGGTCGATGATTGATGGTCAGTGTAAACGGAAGGCAAGAGTGTTTTATCATCATATGTCACGAAGTGGAACAATGACATTCTTGGTCATCGAGGACTAGGTGGGCCGAAGGGTCTGTTTCCATGCTGTAGCTCTAGGGTGGCACAGCTGGTATATCCGCTGCCTCGCAGCACCAGAGACTCCAGTTCGATCCTGACCTCAGCTGCTGTGTGCGTGGAGTTTGCGTATTCTTCTGGGTGCTCCGGTTTCCTCCCACATCCCAAAGATGTGCAGTTTGTAGGTTAATTGGCCTCTGAACATTGCCCCTAATGTGTAGGGAATGGATATCAAAGTTGGATAACATAGAACCAGAGTGAAGAAGGGTTCCGACCCGAAACGTCACCCGTCCTTTATCTCCAGAGATGCTGCCTGACCCGCTGAATGACTCCAGTTTCTATCTTTGTGAATGGATCGATGGTTAGCGTGAACTCGGTCGGGCCATGGGCCTGTTTACCACCCTGTATCTCAAAACAAAACTAAATTTAACAAGGGCTAGAAAATTAAGTCTCCATATGTTTTTCCACCTTTTAATAACGTTCAGGGTGTACACCTTTATATCAGGTGGTAATGCTGTTGTCTCTACCAGGCCTTTTTGAAAGTGGGCGGGGGCTGAGCGATCACTGATCACCGGCCTCGGGGGGGTTGCCGGCGAGGGAGCGGAGAGAGGGGGTCACACAGTAGGGACTTTTTGAAATTTGATGTATTAAAATCATGTTTTAGTGCATTGTAGAAGTGCGATTTCAATGTTTTTTGTTTGAAGTCTTTTTAGGATAATGCAGGGCCTACATGAGAGATAGGAGCAGGTGATTATTATTTTTGTCATTGTTTGACCTCCAAAAAATGGGGGATAATAATACAGGCCATTCCCCACCTCAAAAAATATAGGCCATCCCCCACCTCAAAACATATATCCCCACCTACCTGGGACATCGGGTACCGGGGGATGCGGGCGGCAGGTCACTGAGGTACTGGTTACCGGGCACCCGCGCCCGCTCCGTTTATCGCTGTGTTTCCGGGCGTGTACATGGACGGGGTGATGGCAGGGCTCAGGGTCAGTGAGACGGACTGGCGCGTATACGTCCCGGGTGGGTGGGGTATGCCGTGGTGGGGGGACGGGGGGGAGGAAGAGAGGGGTATTGGGGCAGGAGGTTGGTGTTGGGCAAGAGGGGTTGTGTTGCGCTGGAGATGTTGCCATGCAGGGAGGTGTGGTTGGCACCAATATTGCTGGGTGGCGGCCATTTGGCCCATTGAGCCTAGCCCGTCTCTTTGAACGAGCACCCTCCTAGGTCCCCTTTTACCTTGTGTAGGAAGGAACTGCAGACGCTGGTTTATACCAAAAATAGAAACAAAATGCCTGAGTAACTCAGTGGATCAGGCAGCATCTCTGAAGAAGGGTCCCGTCCCGAAATGATACGTCACCCATTCATTTTGCCCAGAGATGCTGCCTTGCTGAGTTACTCCAGCATTTTGTGTCTATCTCCCCTATTGCCTTGCCCATCCTCCCAGACTTTTACAAGGTTTCCCCTTCAGTGCTAGTCGCTCCACTCTCTGCCGTTGCCTCTGCTGTGATCACCCGGAGTCCATGTTGTACGTCTCTTGGAACAACGTCTCCTTGTTTGTTCCAGCACAGGATTGTGAACATGCTCTCAGTTACTCCCCTCCCCTGCAACGTAAATAGCCCGAGAGTCTACACATGACTGAGACCTTTCATTACGCACCCATTCTGGCTTCCCTACGAACCCTTGACATATTTCCAGGTGTGAGACCAGAGCTGACCCTGGGACCTATCCGGGGTTAGCCGGTGTTTGACGTGGCAGCTCTCTGTGTTGTTTTGCCCCTGATTCCTCTATAAACAGGAGCAGGAAGGCAGCGTTCTCCGTTAGTCCGACCCCTTGACCTGGTGGCCTCAGACCCCTGGCCCCTCCTCCTGTCGCTCGCTTCCACACGGCTCCGTGTGTAAGTGCGGGAAGCCTCCACTCTAGCCCAGCACCCCCAAACCCCCCCCTCCCCCCCCCCCCCCCTCCCCACCTCCCCTTCACGTTCACCGGCCCGCCAGCCCGCCCCTACCGCGGTGAGTTGCTGACCCCCACCCTCCCGGTGTCTTACGGGTGAGGTTGGTGCTCCCTGCAGACACTGAACCGTTCGTGTCGGTCACTAAAGTACGTCCGCTGGGCTAACCGCTAACTCCCGGAGGAAACATCGCTAAAAAGTTGGGGGGGGGGGAGTGGGGGCTGCACCCCAGCCCCCCCATGTCTACCTGACTCTGAGATTTACAAAGAGGATCATGAATCTTTGTAATTCACTGCCTCAGGAAAATGTGGATGCTTAGTCATTACGTGTAGTTAAGGCTGAGATATAACGAGCATCTTGAATGCTGAGAGAATCAGATGGTTTGGAGAGTGATCTTTAATTTAGTTTAGAGGAACAGCACGTAAACAGGCCCTTCGGCCCACCAAGTCCGTGCTGACCAGTGATCCCCGCACACCAACACTATCCTCTACACACAACTAGGGGTAATTTATAATTTTTACCAAAGGCAATTCACCTACAAACTTGTACATCCTTGGGGTGTGGGAGAAACCTGGAGCACCCGGAGAAAACCCACACAGGCCACGGGAAGAACGGACAAACTCCGTACAGACAGCACCCGTAGTCAGGATCAAACTCGGGTCTCTGGTGCTGCAAGGCAGGAACTCTACCACAACACCACCATGCCATGATCTAGTGGTGAAGATCGCTTGTGTCCGCGTTGAATGGCAGACAAACTCGTGTGTGTGTAGAAAATCATGAGAGGAATAGATCGGTTAACTGTTTTGCCCAGAGTAGGGGGAATCGAGAACCAGAGGACATAGGTTTAAGGTGAGGGGAGAAAGATTTAATGGGTACCTGAGGGGTAACTTTTTTACACAAAGGGTGGTGGGTGTATGGAACGAGCTGCTGGAGGAGGTAATTGAGGCAGGTACTATCGTAACGTTTAAGAATTATTTGGACAGGTGCATGGGCAGGACAGGTTTAGAGGGATATGGGCCAAAAGCAGGCAGATGGGACTCATGTAGATGGGGCATGTTGGTCAGTGTGGGCAAGTTGGGCGGAAGAGCCAGGTTCCTGTTATAGAGTCTAGAGTCTACGACTCTCTAACGGACCCAAGGGCTGAATGGCCTTCCAGTGCTCCCATTCTGTATGATTCTGATCAGGGCCATGACTATTAATAGCCCGATCATCAGAGCTTGCTGGCAACTCAGGCACTCACAGAAAAGTGAATGATATAAAATATTTATCGAGGAATCAATGCATGATCAGAGATTTTAATTACGGATGCTTTCTCAATAATGGAAATAACTTACAAAAATGGTTCCACATAGAAACTTCCACCGCAGAACTAGAAAAGCCCCGTGGGAAGTGGGAAACCTCTGGTTACATGTAGCGGATAGTTAGTCAGAGCTGCTGCCCAGGGTCAAAGACAAGGCGGCATTGCGAGAACATTTAGAGGGGCAAAGTTTGAAGGAGGGCAAGTTTATTATATAGAGGGTGGTGAATGCCTGGAACGCGTGCCAGGGGTGACGGTGGAAGTGACGGTTCAGAGGCTATTAGATGGGCACGTGGATATTGAGGGAAGTGAGGGATATGGACCACGTGCAGGCAGACAAGATTAGACTTTAGAGATACAGTGTGGAAACAGGCCCTTCGGCCCACCGAGTCCGTGCCGACCACTGATCCCCGCGCACTAACACTTTCCTACAGGCTAGGGACAATTTACAATTTTACACAAGTCAATGAACTGACAAACCTCTACGTCTTTAGAATGTGGGGGGAAACCGGAGCGCCCGGAGAAAGCCCGCGCAGGTCACGGAGAGAGCGTACAAACTCCACACAGACAGAGGCCATAGTCAGGGTGGAACCTGGGTCTCTGGCGTTGTAAGGCAGCAACTCTACCACCCCCAAGGTTTAACCCCGAGGCATCATGCTCCGCACCGACATTGTGGGTGAGAGGGCTCGCTCGTATGCTGCGCTTTTGTATGGTCTTTAATGCTTTTGAGCTCTGGTGGGGAGCCTGTAAATAACAGGAGCGTGTCTTGGCAGGAAAGCTGTGATACTGGCAGTCAGAAGCACAGCTGATAGCCTGACCATTAGACAGACTAATAGACTCCAAATTACACGCTGGCTTTTTTCTTCAAGATGTGGCCCTTTGGAGGGAGATTTGCCAGGTAATGACTGTAGAACAGACGGCTTCCTGAAGACTCTGTAAAGGGAAGTAAATTGCTGCGCGTTGCAGCTACTCCTCTGCTTGCCGTTTATCATCAGCGTCACCGTCACACCTCTGCAGGGCGGTCAATGGTGGTAAATGTACAGTACCAACCCCTGCCGGGACCTGCCTTGTCACAGACCTGCCGAGGGATGCGTATAGAAATCATGACCTGAATATGTATTATTCTGGGTTTAGGTTTAGGTTATTGTCACGTGCATCGTGGTACAGTGAGAAGCTTTTGTTGCGTGCTAACACACGAGGCAGTGCGTGATTACACACGAGCCGCCCACTGTACAGATACACGACAAAGGGAATAACGTGAATAACGTTTACTGCAAGGTAACGTCCAATCCAAGATAGTCCGAGGGTCCCAGTGAGGTAAATAGCAGCTCAAGACTGCTCTCTAGTTGTTGGTAGGATGGTACGCTTGCAAAATAACAGCTGGGAAGAAACTGTCCTTGAATCTGGCGGTGTTCTGATAGCCATGTTTCAAAAGACAGATGGTTTGGTTTAGAGAGACGCTTTATTGCCGGGGGTGGGGACATCGGGAAAATGTACGTGGCTGGGAAGTGGGGAGAGAGGGAGGCGGGGAGGGGTGGGAGTGCGGGAGGATGTCTTCGGCCACGACGACCCCTCTCGTCACGGGACGCGGTGCCAGCTGCGCGGATCGCCGGTCCGTCGATTCCGCACCCACGCTTCATGCAATGCCTGGGCGCTGAATGACCTCTCTGCATTTCCATCACTGTGCCGGATGCACAAGAGGCCGTTTAACGGTGCTCCGATGAGGTGGTCGATAACATGTTGCTAATCCTGCTGCCTGCATCTTCAGCATCTAACCTACAACCGCAAAGCAGCGCGCTTGCAAACATCTTGCTCTGAATTGATCTTCAGTAACACCTCAGCACTTTCTCAGCACCGCTTGCCAACTCTCATACGTTTATACTCGGGTGGCTTTGAAGTTCTCCTTTCCGAATTAAAAAAAAACTAACACCCAACCTTGGTGGCTTGGACTTCCTTCACCAAGGCAGCAAGCACTTCTTTCAAAAACACTGCTTGCCCACTCCTCGCTGAACCTGCAGAGGGAAGATGTTTCCACAGTCAGCAGCCTGTTTGACCTTTTCACAGACCTTTCTTTGGAGGACGTCCGAAATTTCGAGTACCAGATGCAAGTGGAAACCAACCAAAAAATTGGAACTCAAGTTCTCGCCTCCCCTGATCCATAAAGTTCGACAAATGTACGTTTGTTTTTCTTATAATTTCTTTATGATTTTTATGTGCCTAGACATATGCATCTATTTTTGTTTGACATCCTGGTTTGGAATAATGATTTGGACCCTAACTCCTTGGAAGTGTCTGCTGCAGAGAGATTTTCTTAATGAATAACACATGAATGAATGAATGCAGGACGTCGCTGCATGGTCCTTTACTTATCCAGGCAAGGTATGTTTATTGCTGAGCCCAACAGATCAAAGGTATTCTTTCCCAAAACAGCCAAACTGGGGTAAGTAATGTTGCTAAAGAGCAGTGTTCACTTCTCACCGCAAATCCAACGGTG
Source organism: Okamejei kenojei (assembly GCA_035221665.1). NCBI lineage: Eukaryota > Metazoa > Chordata > Chondrichthyes > Rajiformes > Rajidae > Okamejei > Okamejei kenojei. The sequence goes on along the minus strand of CM069152.1, from coordinate 32,762,759 downwards.
TCTACGGCATGAGTTCTCCTTGTGTTTCCATCCCCACTTTGCGGCCCGTTGCCACGGACGACCATCGGCACGCCGTGCTGAGGACCGCCGTTACTCAGTGGATCGGCACGCCGTGCGGGATAAGGAACGGATTCAGGTCGATGGCTTTCCACAGGAGCTGGGAAGTGCGTGTTAGCACCTGCTAACCTTTGCGGAGGAAAAGGGTTTTTGGTTGAAAGGAGAATTTGTGCACCTCTATGAGATCACCCCTCCTGTGCTCTAAGGAATGAAGTCCTATCCCCCCCAACCTTTCCCGACAGCTCAGCCCTTGAGTCTAGGCAGCATCCTTGTAAATCTATGCAGTCTTTCCAGCTTATTGACATCCTTCCAGTAGTAGGGCTACCAAGACTGAACACAGTTCTCCAAACTCGGCCTCAACAATGTCTTGTACAACTGTAACATAATGTCCCAACTTCTATGCTCAATAGTCCTCTCATTTCCCTATAATCGTGCAACATTCTCTCTGTAATCAACTCTGATTGTTTCGCCATTACCCTACGCTAATTTACAAAAAGCCAATTAATGTTTTGGTTCTGGAAGGAAACCAGAGGTCCTGGAGGAAACCCACTCAATAACAGGGAGAACATGCAGGCTTCACGGTGACAGCACCCAAGATGAGGATTGAACCAGGGGCCCCAGAGCTGCGAGGCAGTACATTAATCACTGCGTGACCTTGCTGGTAACGCTAGCTCAAAGAGAATGGAAAAGGCTAGTAAGTAATAAAAGGTTATTCATAGAAACATAGAAACATAGAAAATAGGTGCAGGAGTAGGCCATTCGGCCCTTCGAGCCTGCACCGCCATTCAATATGATCATGGCTGATCATCCAACTCAGTATCCCGTACCTGCCTTCTCTCCATACCCCCTGATCCCTTTAGCCACTAACTCCCTCTTAAATATAGCCAATGAACTGGTCTCAACTACCTTCTATGGAAGAGAAGGCAATTCACTGGTTGGAGGAACTATAAAGAAGCAGAAGAGAATGAAAGCTGGAATGAGACATTTAAAAGACATTTGGGTTTCATTCTGACTACGGGTGCTGGCTGTATGGAGTTTGTACGTTCTCCCTGTGATCGTGTGGGTTTTATCCAGGTGCTCCGGTTTCCTCCCACACCCCCAAGATTTGTAGGTTAATTGGCTTTGGTAAGTTGTAAAATTGTCTCTTGTGTGTGTAGGTTAATGTACGGGGTGATCGCTGATTGACGCAGACTCAGTGAGCCAAAGGGCCTGTTTCCGCACTGTATCTCTCACGTCTAAAGACCTTCCCTAATTAGTTTAGAGATACAGCGTGGAAACAGGCCCTTCGGCCCACCGAGTCCATGCCGACCAGCCATCACCCGTACACTAGTTCTATCGTACGCACTGTGCCGCCCTTTGTACTGTATGGGTCACTTGTGAGGGCTGTGAGCTGTCCACAAGTAGCAAGTCTGAAGCAACATAGGGCAGACCAGCAAAAGGACAGAGCGCTTCTTTTCCTGAAGGAGTTTTTTTTTTTTTGCCTCACCCTCTCCCTATTCCTTTTAGCTTTTACTTTAAGCCCAGATTGAAGGCCAGTCATCCGAGGGAAATAATTCCCTCGTAATCATCCCAGTAAAACGGACTCGAGGTGGAGTCAGCAGAGAGCTAGAGGCAGCCAGTCGAATTTGTCACCATTCAAATTGAATTATTTGGTTGAAAAGTTGCAGTTAGAGAATACCACATGAGCCATGAGAGTGCTGGAGAAGAGTCTGTAAATATAAGAGGAAATGATTTTACTGCAAGCAGTCTACCTGCAAATAAGCTCCTGTGTTAGCAGGTGGCGGAGGTTAGTTAGGTCAGTGTTCATAAGCTGTCTCTTGGGTACAAATTGAGGATTGGCAGAATGTGGACATATATACTGAGAGTGTGACAGCATGGTAGTGCAGCGGTAGAGTTGCTGCCTCACAGCACCAGACACCCGGGTTCGATCCTGACTAAAGGGACTGCCTGTGCCAAGTCTGTATGTTCTCCCCGTGACCGCGTGGGTTTCCTCCGGGTGCTCCGGCTTCCTCCCACATGCCAAAGACGTGCAGGTTTGCAGCTTGATTTTGTTTAGCTTTTCCGTCTACCTTTTGTTTAGCTTAGTTTAGTTTAGAGATACAGCACGGAAACAGGCCCTTGAGCCCACCAGGTCCGCACCGACCAGTGATCCCCACACATTAACACTACCCTACACACACTATGGACAATTTTTTAAACATTTTATACCGAGCCAATTAACCTACAAACCTGCAATTCTTTGGAAGCCGAAGACCTCGGAGAAAACCCACGCAGGTCACGGGGAGATCGTAAAAAAACTCTGTACAGAGAGCACCCTTAGTCAGGGTCGGGCCCGGGTCTCTGGCGCTGAAAGGCAGCAACTCTACCGCTACGCCACCATGTGCAGCAGAGAGTGGTCGCCGCGCGGGCGGCGGGAGTGACCGGGGGAGCCGCACGGGCCCGATCCACCCACAAACAACCGCACCGTCAATGACCAGAGCGACGACCGACGACTCGCCCCACAGGCCTCCCATGGGACTGCGGCGAAGCCGGGCGGCGAGGTCTCTCTCAGCCAAAGGAGCCTCAGCGGTGGTAGCGGGAGGCTCGACGGTGGTAGCAGGAGCCTCAGCGGTGGTAGCGGGAGCCTCGACGGTGGTAGCGGGAGCCTCGACGGTGGTAGCGGGAGCCTCAGCGGCAATGTGGGCCCCAGCGGCGACAGGAGCCATGTTGGCGGTGGGGCCTCGCGGTCGATGACCGTGAGGGGGGAGGGGAAGACAATGGGGGGACCTCCGTGAATAACAATGGGGACCCGGAGTGGGGGGACCCGGTGTGGGGGAGTAGGGGGGCACTCTAGTTTGGAATCCTCTGCGCAGGGGATAGGCCTGCGTTCGTTTGTTCCGGTGAAGGCGCTGTGCACACAGCAGCCAGCCAGCAGTCGCTTGTCTTTTTCTTTTTGTTTTCACTTTAACTATCAAGCTTTTGTGTACCTTGTCGTGTGTTGTGACTGTCGGCAGACCAATTTCCCACCGGGGATGAATAACGTTTTATCGTATCGTCTTGTATCATAAATTAAATAACGTAGAAATTGTGTGAATGGGTGATCAGTGGCCAGTGTGGACTCTGGGCTGAAGGACCTTTTCCAAGCTGTATCAATAAACTAGGTTGTGTTTCAGGTCAACCTGAAGCATAAACTGTTCCTCTTTCCACTGAGGATGCATGACCCGCTGTGTGTGCCCACCACTTCCAGCTATTGTTCCAGATTTCCAGCATCAGCAATGGTTAGATTTTCCTTTCCTGCTCTGCATTTGTCACGCAATGTCAACACACCCATGCGTTTCAAAGAACTACCTTAATTGCCACTGACAAATAAAGGATTAGACACTAGGTTGTGCCCAAACTCAAACTACTCTTCATGACAATGGAAGCCACTGTCATGCTGTGAACATGTGCCCAGGGCAGTTCAATGCTACTGACCTGTCGGGCCATTACAAACTCCACTTTCCGTGCTATTACCTAGAACGGCTTTTAAGAAATCAGCATCACGAACACCAGTCCCCACTATCGGACTGTTAATCAGAACAGAATCCCACAACCTCGCATCAACCCGAGTTAAAAACCTTTCCAAGGCTCCCTGTGGCCGTAATGTGTACTGATGCGTCTTGTAGCTCCATGGGTCTGAAGATAGACACAAAATGCTGGAGTAACCTATCATTTAGAAACATAGAAAATAGGTGCAGGAGTAGGCCATTTGGCCCTTCGAGCCATATGATCATGGCTGATCATCCAAAATCAGTGTGTTTAAGAAGGAACTACAGATGCTGGAAAATCGAAGGTAGGCAAAAATGCTGGAGAAACTCAGCAGGTGAGGCAGCATCTATGGAGCGAAGGAAATAGGCGACGTTTCGGGTCGAGACCCTTCTCCAGTACTCCTTTCCTGCTTTCTCCCCATATCCCTTGATTCCGTTAGCCCTATGAGCTATATTTAACTCTCGCTTGAATTTGTCCAGTGAATTGGCCTCCACGGCCTTCAGTGGCAGAGAATTCCACAGATTCACAACTCTCTGGGTGATTCTACTCCTATCACTTATGATCTTATGGAACTGAGCAAGTCAGGCGGCATCTCTGGAGAACAGGAATCGGTGACGTTTCGGGACAAGACTTCTTCAGAATGAGAGTCGGGGGGGAGGGAAACTAGAGATATGAAAATCTACAGGACAAATTAGAGCCGGCACCGATGGCCACAGAGCCCACAATGGTCCATTGTTGGCTGTGGAGGAGGTGATAACGAGGGGATGCGAACAGTGAAACTAGCAGGATGACTAAGGCGGGGGAGGCAATGCAAGGGTTACTTGAAATTAGAGAAATCAATATTTGTGCTGTTCTCCGCAGATACTCAGTAACTTTGTAAAATCCACCAGACTCCTTGGTCGTTGGCACCTGGCCATCGAAACCCTTGTAATGATTAATGAAAGGATTTAACAATGATGAAGATGGTTTAGGGTAATTTTAATGTAATTGCATTTTCTTTAAATGAACATAACGCCCATTCCACTTCATTCACTTAGTAACCCTCTCCGCCTCAAAGTATTATTGCCTAAACAAGGCTTCAAGTAATGAGTAAGAGATTTACTTTGCAAGTGAATGTTTCTCGCCCATCAAATATCATTCAACATATAAGTGGTGTGAGCTATAGGGAGAGGTTGAGCAGGCTGAGGCTTTATTCCTTGGGGCGCAGGAGGATGAGGGGTGATGCTATAGAGGTGCATAATGCCATGAGGGGAAAAGATAAGTAGGCGTACAGTCTGAAGATGGGTTTCGGCCCGAAACGTTGCCTATTTCCTTCGCTCCATAGATGCTGCTGCACCCGCTGAGTTTCTCCAGCACTTTTGTCTATACAGATCATTTACCAGGCTTGCAAATGCACCCCTGTGATTACAAGACACGGGTTGAGGTCCCGCTCTGAGAAGTCACTTGGGATTGATAGCGGACGATCAGCCATGATCACAATGAATGGCGGTGCTGGCTCGAAGGGCCAAATGGCCTCCTCCTGCACCTATTTTCTATGTTTCTCTGATTCCACAACATGGGGCTGCACTGTGGCGCAGCGGTAGAGTTGCTGCCTGACAGCGCCAGTTACCTGGGTTCGATCCCGACTGCAGGCGCTGTCTGTTAGTTTCACTGCGCGTTGTACGTTGTACGTTGGCTCTGTCACCGCGTTGTTTATCTCCGAGATCTTCGGTTTCCGCCCACACTCCAAAGACGTACCGGTTTGTAGGTTAATTGGCTTGGTAGAAATGTCCCTAGTGTGTGTAGGGAGGTGGTGATGTGCGGGGATCGCTGGTCGGTGCAGACACGGTGGGCCGAAGGGCCTGTTTCCTGTGCTCTCTCTGTAAGCTACACCAAACTAAACTTGTGAAAGAATGACCTCTCCCAGTACAGTCAATGGCTTCGGGAATGGCCACGCACCAGCTTTTTGACTGAAAGATAAAGTGTGGAAACAGGCCCCTCGGCCCACTGATCCACCACCATTGATCACCCGTTAACACTAGTTCCATGCTATCCCGTTTTCGCATCCACTCCCAACACATCAGGCCCAATTTACAGAGGCCAATTCACCTCCAAATCCGCACGCCTTTGGAACGCGAGAGGAAATCAGAAGTCCCGGAGGTAACCTGTACCGTCACAGGGAAAGCGTGGAAACTCCTCACAGACAGCGCTCAAGGTCAGGATCAAACCCGGGGCTCTGTTGCCGTGAGGCAGCAGCTCTATCAGCTGCACCACCTTGCTGCCCTGTTTTGTTCCAAGCAAACCAGCCGATCCCCTGATCAGTAAGTGACTGGTTCCGTGGACAATAAATAACATGGGGAGGGTGGTAAGATGGTGCTAGGGTGGGGTATCTGATGGAGAGGACTCAGGGGGGCCTGGGCATTTCCCTCATGCCTCCATTTTGTCAGGTGGTGAATCTGTGGAACTCTTTGCCACTGAAGGCTGTGCAGGCCAAGTCAGTGGATATTTTTAAGGCAGAAATAGACAGATTCTTGATTTGTACTGGTGTCAAAGGGTATGGGGAGAAGGCAGGAGAGTGGGGTTAGGAGGGAGAGATAGATCAGCTATGATTGAGTGGCGGAGTAGACTTGATGGGCCGAACGGCCTAATTCCACTCCTATTCCTTATAACCTTATTTCTAAAATTCAGCAGCAAGGAGACTGAATATGGAAAGCCAAGCCTGTTTAGGAATGTGACCACAAGGTCTTCCACTGTATCTTGATACTTAGAGTGAGCAGCCGATTTGCTCAGTGCATCCGTGCCATTTATGGAGAAATGTCAGCTGAACATCACAATGCTGTCACTGAATTATACACATACAGTAATTGTTCTCGTGTGAACTGCCAATAAGGAATTATAAAATGTTTTTTTGTTGAATTGTTACATCTCTGTCGGCCTTCCAAAGCTGCGGATTTTGCTGAATCCAAGCGGATGGCACAGCGGCGCAGCTGGTAGTGCTGCTGCTTCACAGCGTAGGAGACCCAGGTTCGATACAGACCCCGGGTGCTTTCCATGTGGAGTTTGCACGTTCTCCCTGTGACCGCGTGGGTTTGCTCCGGGGGCTCTGGTTTCCTCCCACATCCCAAAGCGCGTGGGTTTGTAGGTTAATTGGCCCTGGTGAATGGACAGCAAAAACGTATCAGTGAACTATGCAGAGACAGTAATCTTTAATGGGTTAAGACCTGTGTAGGAATCATAAGAAGAATTTTTTGTTGAACAGTTATATGTATTTGTCAATAGGGGATGGATGATAAAGTGGGATAACACACAACTAGTGTGAACGATGATCAAAAGTCAATATGGACTCGGTGGGCAGAAGGGCCTGTTTCCATTCTGTATCACTAAATTAAACTTAACGGAGAGTCCATTTTTGGTCTGATAAGTGTAATGTAACAACTGGGAAACATACAAATCAACAGATACAGAGGGCGGGAGTAACTCAGCAGGTCAGGCAGCATCTCTGGAGGACATGGATGGGTGACTTTTCGGGATGGGACCCTTCCTCAGACCCAGAATGATGACGCTGAACCAGTGTCGCGACCCAAAACGACCTATCCATGTTCTCCAGAGATGCTGCCTGACTCGCTGAATTCCTCCAGCATGCTGTGTGTGTTTTCATTTGGCAATCCAGCATCTGCAGTTTCTTGCTTCTAAAAACAAAAGGAGTGTCTGCCCATGGCTCATCTGTTGCCTTTCTTCCCCCCCCCCCCCCCCCCCCCCCCCCCCCCCCCCCCCCCCGCTGCAGATATGACGATGGACGAAGTCCGCGAATACGAGAAACAATCTCAGGAAGCGACGAACGAGAAGATCGGGATCATGGCGCCCACCATCTCCATCAGCGAAGCCGGCCAACCCGGGGCCACTCGCAGCGCCCCAACCAGTGCCCCCACCACACCGCTCAGCGGCGAGCCGCCAGACTTCCTCAGCCTGCCAAAGGACAGACCCCGGAAGAAATCGGCCCCGGAAATGCTGACCCTACCTGAACTCCGGGAGCGCTCGGCAAAAAAGTAGAGCCAGCTCCGACTGCCATGGGAGGCAGCATTCCCTGTGACATTTCAGTCCTTGAATTTATCAAATGCTACTTAGCTGAAAACAACAACAAAAAAAAAGCCATCTGTTGAGGGATTCTTTAAAGCTTTAGCTTGTAAAGATTCTGTGCAATGATCTTTACAACAGCAAGCTTTGCATTATAAATAACTGGCCATGAGATTAGCGTTCTTAATTTGTGATTATGGACTGGGACGAGGCTATGTTTCAAACAGTATTGCTGTATTTTACTACACTTTCTTTATCATTCCTTATTAGGACTTTTAGGCTGACTCAGGACTTAGTCTTAGCATGACTGATAGCGTGCACTTCTGTAACATATTTGCAAAGGTTTCAATCTAAATGTCATTGCTAAAATGGGAGAAGAGGGGTGGAGTGAATGAAAGTCGAACAGGTTCCATTGGCTTGCAAGCGTAAATCAGAATAGATAAGGACTACTTTAAAAGGGATTAGTAGCATCGCACGACACCAGTTTGCAAGTGTCTCCAGTTTGCTCCAGTTTGCAGCGATTATTTTATTTTTCTAAATTAGGCACTGAATGTTTTTGAAAGTATTTGCAGTGAAGCTCTTACATTGCTGAAACTTCCATTAAGTCTCCTCGCTTTTTGGTATACATCCTCGCTCCTCCGTGTCTGAAGGAAGGTCTCGACCCAAAATGCCATTTATTAATGTTCTCCAGAGATGCTGCCTGACCTGCTGAGTTACTCCAGCACTTTGTAGTATCCTCTCCCCTCAACAGGTCTTTACAAAAAGTCTGAACAGCTGAGGAGATTTATCTGACACCTTCTCTTTCCATAAATGTATAAATCATAGGAAGAGAATTGGTCCATTTGGCCCATTGAGTCTCCTCCGCCATTCAATCATGGTTGATCTCTCTTTCCCTCTCAACCCCTTTCCTTTCTTCTATATATATATATATATATATATATATATCCTTTCCCATGTTAATCCTTGTTCCATATTATAGCTGTGTTCAAATATAAACTTGTTCATTCATTGTAGTAATCCAGCTTTTCATGGGCCTCCAGAACTCCCTCTGTGTAGAATATAAATGTTTTCTAAATCTAAATTCGGCATCTACCAACAAAAAACAAATTCCCCACAATATCACACACTATCGGGGTTCCTCCATCGAGGATAGACACAGTAACTCAGTGGGACAAGCAGCATCTCTGGAGAGAAGGTTACACATGTTGTTTCCTCCACCGAGGGATGTATATGTAGTTCCCAGGATCATCTCCAGTAGCTCACTAAGAAAACAGCAATTGCACCTTCCAAGGTGGACATAAATGCTGGAGAAACTCAGCGGGCGAGGCCGCATCTTTGAGGCGAAGGAAATAGGCAACGTTTCGGGTCGAAACCCTTCTTCAGATTGCACCGTCCAAATTCTGTGACCTCTGCCAACAAGGGTAAAGGCGCATGGGAAGACCATCTCCTCCATTTTGCCTTCCAGGTCACACACTGTCCATCTTCAAACACATCATTCCTTCATCTTTACTGGGTCTGACCCCTCACACTGAAGAAGGGTCCCGATCCGAAACGTCACCCATCCTTTTCCTCCAGAGGTGCCGCTTGACCCACTGAGTTACTCCAACTGATATCAACCAGCATCTGTGTTTCTTTGTTCCCACAAAACCACTCTGCGGGCTTACCTTTAGAATGCAGTAGTTCAAGAAGACTACACGTCACAACCTTCTCAAGAGATTGGTTTTAATGTAAACGTCTTGAAGTAATCTGGTCACTTCATCTTTTCACAATTGTACCATGCGCATGGTCCGTTCCCCAGGGATTCTTTCTGGCAAAGGTCATTTCAATCCTTCCCGCACTGTAAGAGCAGTTGGCCCCCACGCTTCATCATGAGTTCTTCTTGCTATGTTGCAAACTAAATCATTTGAAGATTTTTGTTTAATACCATTTTCAGACTTGATTACTTTACCATCAGGTCTGGCGAACAATCACCAAAATTAACAGGAAATTGTGTTTACATCGCATTCTTTGTGCTATCAGAGAATGCGATGTAAGGGAAGCTAGGTGGTGCAGCGGCAGAGTTGCTCCCTCACAGCGCCAGAGATCCGGCTTCGATATTGACCACTGGTGCCATTTGTGTGGAGTTTGTACGTTCTCCCTATGACCGCCATGGGTTTTCTCCGGGTGCTCCGGTTTCCTTCCCACTTTCCAGATGTACAGGTCTGTAGGTTAATTGGCTTTGGTAAAATTGTAAATTGTCCCCAGTGTGTGTAGGATAGCGCTGGTGTACGGGGATCGCCGGCGGGCACGGACTCACTGCACCGATGGGCCGGTTTCGGCGCCGTATCTCTAAGGTCTGATGTCCCCCCTCACCCCCAAAAATATTGTTTCTGTAGTCCTGCATGAAGTAATGATGTCACAGTGCAATTTGGCGCGTTGATTACCTCAGGATTAACTGTTAACGCACAACTTTAACGAATTAACAAAGCATTTGTTTGTTTAGCAGATAAATGACTGAACAGACAGCCAGAGTTCTGGATTAATAGAGTCATGAATATGGTTCACTGGCATGACTGCGGGGACATGTAAATAATTAAATAAATCTCCACTTGAAGCTGGTCTCGGTAATAAGAACATAGAACAGTGCAGCACACGAATGTCCTCACATTTGTATTGAACATTATGCCAGTTGAACTAATCTAATTTGCCTGCCCATCTTTCTCTATTTCCTGCACCTCCTTGTGCGTATCTAAAAGCCTCTTAAACTCCTCTATCGTATCTGCCTCCACCACCACCAGCAGTGTGTTCCAGGCCCCCATCACTCCCTGTGATAAAAACTTGTCCCGCACATCTCCATTAAACAATCCCCCCTCTCGCTTTATAGCTATGCCCTCTAGTGTTGGACACTTCCAAACTTGGAAAAAGGCTGCGACTGTCTACCCTATCTATGCCTCTCATAATTGTATATACTTCTATCAGGTCTCCCCTCAACCTCTGACATTCCAGAGAAATCAATCCAAGCCATTCCAACCTCTCCCTGTGGCTGAGACCCTCTCCGATGCCTCCGCATCTTTCCAGTAAACGGGGCAACCTAGAACTGCACGCACTACTCGAAATGCAGCCTGACCAAAGGCCCACTGCAGCCTGATTCACTATGAGTGAAGGTGACCTGCCTAAATGTCTGTCTGACGTGTGACCCCAGACCCCACCAATGTAGTTGACTAGTCATCAGTTCACAAGCAAATAAGTATGGACAATAAACGCTGGCATTTCAGGTAACGCAAACATCCATGAATGAATAGCAAAGAGTTAGTGGTAAACCTAACTGCACTGAACCCATTGCTTTGCAGCTCATCAGTATGAAATATGAATTGTGGACTAAATTTGACATTGTGCATTGATTTAACACTGACCAAAGTAGGATAGGGTTTTTTCCCTGTTCCTTCCAACACTGACTGTTTGCTTGCCTGTAAGGAAGTCAGACTAGAGCATTTTAGTATGTGATGGTCAACTGACCCCAGATAGACACAGAATGCTGGAGCAACTCAGCGGGTCAAGCAGCATTCTGGAGACAATGGATAGGTGACGTTTCAGGTCAGGATGAGGAGGAATTTCTTTAGTCAGAGGGTGGTGAATCTGTGGGATTCGTTGCCACAGAAGGCTGTGGAGGCCTTCCTATCTCTTCCTATGCAGCAGTAGAGTTGCTGCCTGACAGCGTCAGAGACCCGGGTACAATCCTGACCACAGGTGCTGTCTGTACGGAGTTTGCACGTTCTTCCTGTAACCGCGTGGGTTTTCTCCGGGTGCTCTGGTTTCCTCCCACACTCCAAAGACGTACGGGTTTGTAGGTTAATTGGCTTTGGTAAAGATTGTAAATTGAGGGTTGGCNTCCCTAGCGCGTAGGATAGTGCTAGTGTGCGGGGTGATCGCTGATTGGCGCTGGTAAGGTCTGTTTACGCGCTGTATCTCCAAATACTATAATTCCTCCATTACCTTAATATCTATAACTCTATCAATGAATATACTCACTGTCTCAGCCTATGTGGCCCTTTTGTATGGTAAATTACACTCAGTCACTCCCCTAAAGGTGAAACAAACAACTCAGTTATTTATTACTTTGCATCATTTTCGACACGGACATTGTGTGACGCTGGACCTGTCTCGGTGTGGTACGGTTCTACGTTCATCTCTGTCCCAAATAGTTAACAGCTGACTGAGGCCGTGAGCCTTGGTTCTGGGCACCCCTAGTAAAGAAAGCTTCAAGCCCCACTCTACCTTATCAAACCCTGCAGCAATTTAGTGCAATCCTTCCCGTGCATTTTAGAAGTCCCGTCCCAAAGAAAATGGAGAAAGTCAAGTTCTGAATCCTCGGATCATGCTTGTTCTTGTTAAACATACGTGATATCACACGTGTGTGTCATAGCTGAGCATGTGTGTTATATGCTGGTGCTTCAAGCACTTCCGCAAGAACTTCCAGTCAATACATGACATCTCTTTCAATGCAGCATTTGTCTTAAACAGCTGCTAGTCCCAATGTGAATATCAGCCAACAAATTGCAATGGTGACTGTCCCTCACTCCATCCTTCCTGACCTTATTAGACTTCCCAACATGCGTTTCTGGTTCAAAGGCTGTGAGTTTTAGAGATACAGCGTGAAAGCAGGCCCTGGGACCCACCGTGTCCTCACTGTTCAACGATCACCCAACCACTAGCACCATCCTACACACTAGAGACCATTTACACAAGCAAATTAACCTACAAATCAGTACGTCTTACAGGGTGTGGGAGGAAACTGGAGCACCCGGAGAAAACCCACACGTTCACAAGGAGAATGTGCAAACTCCATTCAACAGCACCCAAAGTCAGGATTGAAATTGGGTCTCTGGCGCTGTAAGGCAGCAAGTCTACCACTGCGCCACCCCATTTTGTTGCCTTATTTCCGTGGGAAGACCTATAACTGCATCTCAACCCTATTAACACCCCACCTTTTCACCTGTATCCACCTATCACTTGTCAGGCTCTGGTCCACCCCACCTCTCTTCCAGCTTTCTCCCCACCTGCTACAGTCTGTCTGAAGAAGCGCCTGAATCAAAACACTGCCTATCCTTGGTCTCCAGAGATGCTGCCTGACCCGCTGAGTTACTCCAGCACTTTGTGTCCTTTGTTGTAAACCAGCATCTGCAGTTCCTTGGTTCAAGAATGTTGCCTCTGGCAATGGTATGGAACAGGCGATAAAACAACAGGATTACATGGCCAGAACATTACCGACCATCAGTACTGAGTTATTGCCAGCAGTCAAAAGGCACATGCTGGGACACCAACTATGAGTTCACCTGGGTCAGTGTGACTTGGAGGAACTGGCGTGGCAACCAGGGATTTTATGTTTGGTTTTCTTCTTTATTTCCAAGTTCTTGCGGCTGTTTACTGGGAGTGACTCATTTTGAAACGCCGCCGTGCTATTTCTTCACAAGACAGATTGTTCAAATAATGGCACTATTGTACACTTGCTACCTTCTGCACAGAGACGGCGTAACCCATTGAAATCACCCTACAAGGCTAAGTTAACAATGTGTATATAAGGAAATATAATGCAACCAGTTGTGAATGGCCTTCATATGAGTGTCAATTGCAGTAGCTGTAAATAGTACAGAAGTTGTATAATTTTAGTTGAATGCATTGATAACACGGGAAGTAAAGGGAATGTATTAGCTTTATACGTAGTGATTGTTGTCCATGGTGGTATATGAATATATTGCTGCATATTAATGGTTCTGGGATTTGAACTCTAGGGATTAAGTTATAGTTAGGCTTCATGAATGTACTGAAGAGTAAGGGTTTGCTTATATTCATTAAGACTATTATGTAGTTACACTTTTGAATAATAAAAGTATAAAACAAGGAATTATTGATGGACTCTTTATTGCAGGCAAAGGTTAAAAATATTCAATGCAGAACAATACTTAAAAGAAACAGGAACATTTTAAAGGCTCTTTAGCGAATCGTTGTCGCTGGATCGAAACGGTAAAACTCCCCACAATCAGCAATGCAAGAGTAGCGACTTTACCAGCCTTTCCAGAAGGCATCTTACCACCAGCTCCTCATAGCCTCTGAGGTATGAGGAGTAAATTCCCTACAGTGCCCACATCCGGTGAACATAGGCATAAGTAAAAACCTTACATGGATAGGACAAGTTTGGAGGGACATGGACCAAATGCTGGCTGGTGGAACTAGTGTAGCTGGGACATGTCGGCTGGTGTGGGCAAACTGGGCCAAAGGGCCCATTTCCATACTGTATCACTCAAGGGATAAGGTACAGGAACAGGCCTTTTGGCCCACCGAGTCCCTGTCAACCATTGAGCATCCATTTTAACCCAAATCCCATTACATTCTCCCCACGAATGATGTTGCCAAAAAGAAGGTAATTTTATAAAATCGAATATCACATTATATAGGGGGCTAAAATTCTATTACTTCACCTATCTTTTAAATGAGAGGTCTGGTTAATCAACTGAATAGTCATCATTAATTCCAGTGATAACAAAGGCAATTTGAAGATTGCAGGGTGTGGCCAACCATAAAGTAATTTACCACCTTCAGTCCTTTCAATACCCACTTCTCAGGTGCCTGCATATGCCACCTTTAGAGGAACAGCACAGAAACAGGCCCTTTGGCCCACCGAGTCTGCACTGACCGCCCATCGCCCCGTAAAACTTCTGCTATCCTACACCCTGGGGACAATTGAACAATTTTAGCCAAGCTAATTAACCTACAAACCTGCACGTCTTTGGAATGCAGGGGGAAACCGGAGCTCCTGGAGAAAACCCACGCAGGTCACAGGGAGAACTTACAAACTCCATACAAACAGCACCCGTAGTCAGGATGGAACCCGGGTCTCTGGCTACAAGGCAGCAACTGTACAACTGTGCCACTATGCTGCCCTTGGTGGAGCATAAATGCTTGGACCTTTGGTTTTACATTCAATACCAAAATTATTCTTATCTCTGAGCACTACATGGAGAAATAATGATGTGATACTTGGATCAGTGCCTAAGACAGTTTCTCACGCTCTGTCGTGAGAAATTCTGTGATCAGTTAGAATTTCAAAACTAATATCAACTGCTTGTGTGTGCGTCTGTTGACAAGACAGCAGCATTCTTATTCTCTGTTATTCTAACTTGACCCAACCGTCACACACCTCCAAAGCATGTCCCCAAGCAAATTAACATTGAAAGACACGGACTGGGCAGCGAATGAGTGTCACCCAGCGCAGCAAGTGAGGCCATGTCCTGCCCCGGCGGCAGTCGGAATTTAAGGATTTGCGAGAAGCGGCTGACACGAGCGAGGCCGGCGAGCGGCAGGAGAGAGGTACATGGGGGGCGGGGGAGGGGGGGGGACACACACCTTTTTGGCTAGACATGTTTCAATGTCCCCGGCTTTGGACGAGGGGCTGCTGTGCTCTGAGCAACCTGGTCGTGGGTGTTGGAGAGCCAGGGCGGAGGGAGGGATGGAAGCAGAAGCAGCGGCGGGCGCAGATGCGGACGGGGAGCCTGGGGCTGGCGAGTGTTTGCCGGGCTGGCGAGTCGCTCGCTGCAGCTCCGGCCGTGGAGCAGCCTCAGTGCAAGAGTCCCGGGCCGTCGGAGGCGCCGGAGCGTTGCGCCTCTGCCATGAGAGTCTCTGCGCCCAATTCTCCCTGATGACCGGCATGGACCAGGCTGCAGCTCAGTGCATCCTGGAGGACAACCAATGGCTGCTGGAAGTAGGTACCAAGCACTGGGTAGAAGCAGTGGTAGATAGTGGCCTTCAAATGGGGGTGGTTGGAGAAAGCATCCTGCTTGCCTGCTAGATTTACACTTACTGTAACTGCAGGAAAAATATTCCCAATGTTGGGGGAGTTCAGAACCAGGGGTCACAGGGGTAGGCCATTTAGGACTGAGATGAGGACAAACTTTTTTCACCCAGAGAGTTGTGAATCTGTGGAATTCTCTGCCACAGAAGGCAGTGGAGGCCAATTCACTGGATGTTTTCAAGAGAGAGTTACATTTAGCTCTTGGTGCTAACAAAATCAAGGGATATGGGGAAAAAGCAGGAAAGAGGTACTGATTTTAGATGAACAGCCATGGTCATATTGAATGGCAGTGCTGGCTCGAAGGGCCGAATGGCCTATTCCTGCACCTATTTTCTATGCTTGAGTATATGGCAATAAAACTCGACCACTTGAGTTTGAAGCATTCATGCATGGTGGAGGTATAATGTAGTCATAGAGTGTTACAGTGTGAAAACAGGCCCTATGGCCCAACTTGCCCACACACGCCTGCATGTCCCAGTTCTACACTACCTGCTTTTGGTCCATATCCCTCCAAACCTGTCCTATCCATGTTTCAGTCTAACTGTTTCTTAAATGTTGGGATAGTCCCTGCCTCAACTGCCTCCTCTGGCAGCTTGTTTCCATACACCCACCACCCTTTGTGTGGAAAAAGTTACCCCTTAAAAAGTTACCTCTTAAAAATACTTCAAACAAAAAACATTGAAATCATACTTTTACAATGCACTAAAACATGATTTTAATACATCAAACTCAAAAAGTCCCTACCTCCCATACCCTCCCCCCACGTTCACTCCACCATCGCCGGGTATCCTCCAGGCCAGTGACCAGTGATCATTCAGCCCCCCCAACTTTCAAAAATGCTCCATGGCCCCTGGTTCAGACAGAGAGCACTGCCAGGTGTGAGCGGG
The DNA here is from genome assembly GCA_035221665.1 of Okamejei kenojei. Lineage (NCBI taxonomy): Eukaryota > Metazoa > Chordata > Chondrichthyes > Rajiformes > Rajidae > Okamejei > Okamejei kenojei. The sequence goes on along the minus strand of CM069152.1, from coordinate 32,746,430 downwards.
GAACTGAGGCCAGTTGTCCATGATGTCCAGATCCCAATGCTCAGCACTTCGTGTTTCGGAGTTGGCTAATATTATTGATTTGTAATTAGCCTGATTTGTGATTAGTTGACAAAACCTTAATATATTAATCCAGAATATCCAGGGGATGGGATGTGTAATATTAAAATGACATGCAAGGTATCGGCTGCCTGTCGCAACATACAGCCCCGATAACCCATTATTTCCTTCAGTTAAATATTGTGAAGGTCGCACTATTGTCATTTGCCACTCAACTATGGTTTGTTTATCACACTGACTATTTCTAACCCACCCCCCACCACCAAATTCCTTTGACAGGTTGAATAGAAATGTCCCCAATCTCATTGTTTTATTAATTGAACACGTAGATGAACATCCTCAAGGAGTGTAATCAGATGGAAACTGATACATAGAAACATAGAAACATAGAAATTAGGTGCAGGAACAGGCCATTCGGCCCTTCGAGCCTGCACCGCCATTCAATATGATCATGGCTGAGCATCCAACTCAGTATCCTCTACCTGCCTTCTCTCCATACCCCCTGATCGCTTCAGCCAGAAGGGCCACATCCAACTCCCTCTTAAATATGGCCAACGAACTGGCCTCAACTACCTTCTGTGGCAGAGAATTCCACAGATTCACCACTCTCTGTGTGAAAAACGATTTTCTCATCTCGGTCCTAAAAGACTTCCCCCTTATCCTTAAACTGTGACCTCTTGTCCTGGACTTCCCCAACATCGGGAACAGTCTTCCTGCATCTAGCCTGTCCAACCCCTTAAGAATTTTGTAAGTCTCTATGAGATCACCCCTCAATCTTTTAAATTCCAGCGAGTACAAGCCAAGTCTATCCAGTCTTTCTTCATATGGAAGTCGTGCCATCCCAGGAATCAGTCTGGTGAACCTTCTCTGTACTCCCTCTATGGCAAGAATGTCTTTCCTCAGATTAGGAGACCAAAACTGCACACAATACTCCAGGTGTGGCCTCACCAAGACCCTGTGCAACTGCAGGAGAACCTCCCTGCTCTTGTACTCAAATCCTTTTGCTATGAATGCCAACATACCATTCGCTCTCTTCACAGCCTGCTGCACCTGCATGCCTACTTTCAATGACTGGTGTACCATGACACCCAGGTCTCGCTGCATCTCCCCTTTTCCTAATCGGCCACCATTCAAATAATAGTCTACCTTCCTGTTTTTGCCACCAAAGTGTATAACCTCACATTTATCCACATTATACTGCATCTGCCATGCATTTGCCCACTCACCCAGTCTATCCAAGTCATCCTGCAGCCTCCTAGCATCCTCCTCACAGCTAACACTGCCCCCCAGCTTCGTGTCATCCGCAAACTTCGAGATGTTGCATTTAATTCCCTCGTCCAAATCATTAATGTATATTGTAAATAGCTGGGGTCCCAGCACTGAGCCTTGCGGCACCCCACTAGTCACTGTCTGCCATCCTGAAAAGGACCCGTTCATTCCTACTCTTTGCTTCCTGTCTGCCAGCCAGTTCTCTATCCACATCAACACTGAACCACCAATACCGTGTGCTTTAAGTTTGTATACCAATCTCTTGTGTGGGACCTTGTCGAAAGCCTTCTGAAAGTCCAGATACAACACATCCACTGCTTCTCCCTTATCCACTCTACTAGTTACATCCTCAAAAAATTCAATAAGATTCGTCAGACATGATTTACCCTTCGTAAATCCATGCTGACTTTGTCCAATGATTTCACCACTTTCCAAAGGCGCTGCTATCCCATCTTTAATAATTGACCCTAGCAGTTTCCCCACTACCGATGTTAGACTAATTGGTCTGTAATTCCCCGTTTTCCCTCTCGCTTCCTTTTTAAAAAGTGGGGTTACATTAGCTACCCTCCAATCCTCAGGAACTACTCCAGAATCTAAAGAGTTTTGAAAAATTATCACTAAGGCATCTGCTATTTCTGGGGCTACTTCCTTAAGTACCCTGGGATGCAGCCTATCTGGCCCTGGGGATTTATTGGCCTTTAATCCATTCAATTTACCCAACACCACTTTCCTGCTAACCTGGATTTCCTCCATCTCATTTGACCCACAATCCCCTGCTATTTCCGGCAAATTATTTATGTCTTCCTTAGTGAAGACAGAACCAAAGTAGTTATTCAACTGGTCTGCCATGTCCTTGTTCCCCATGATCAATTCACCCGTTTCTGACTGCAAGGGACCTACATTTGTTTTAACTAATCTTTTGCGCTTCACATATCGATAAAAACTTTTGCAGTCAGTTTTTATGTTTCCTGCCAGTTTTCTTTCATACTCCATTTTCCCTTTCCTAATTAAGCCCTTTGTTCTCCTCTGTTGGTCTCTGAATTTCTCCCAGTCCCCTGGTAGGCTGCTTTTTCTGGCTAAATTGTACGCTTCATCTTTTTCTTTGATACTATCCCTGATTTCCCTCGTTATCCATGGATGCGCCACCTTCCCTGATTTATTCTTTTGCCATAATGGGATGAACAATTGTTGTAGTTCATCCATGCAGTCTTTAAATGCCTTCCATTGCATATCCACCATCAACCCTTCAAGAATCAATTGCCAGTCCATCTTGGCCAATTCACGTCTCATACCCTCAAAGTTACCTTTCTTTAAGTTCAGGACCCGTGCTTCTGAATTAACAATGTCACTCTCCATCCTAATGAAGAACTCAACCATATTATGATCACTCTTGCCCAAGGGGCCACGTACAACAAGGCTGCTAACTAACCCTTCCTCATTACTCAATATCCAGTCTAGAATAGCCTGCTCTCTCATTGGTTCCTCCATATGTTGGTTTAGAAAACTATCCCGCATACATTCCAAAAAATCCTCTTCCTCAGCACCCCTGCCAATTTGATTCACCCAATCTATATGTAGATTGAAGTCACCCATTATAACGGTTTTACCTTTGTTGCACACATTTCTAATTTCCTGTTTGATTTCCTGTTTCATCCCCAACTCCACTACTACTGTTAGGTGGCCTGTACACAACACCCACTAGCGTTTTCTGCCCCTTAGTGTTTCGCAGCTCCACCCATATCGATTCCACATCCTCCAAGCTAATGTCATTCCTTTCTATTGCGTTAATCTCCTCTCTAACCAGCAATGCTACCCCACCTCCTTTTCCTCTCTGTCTATCCTTCCTCAATATTGAATATCCCTGGATGTTCAGCTCCGTTGGAGAGGGTCTAACGGAGGTTTGCAAGAATGATCCCAGGGATGAGGGGGTTAGCGTATGATGAGCGCTTGACGGCACTGGGCCTCTACTCGCTGGAGTTTAGGATGAAGGGGACCTCATTGAAACTTACCGAATAGTGAAAAGCCTGGATAGAGTGAATGTGGAGAGGATGTTTCCACTAGTGGGAGAGTCCAGAACCCAGGCCCGTACGAAGCTTTTCAAAAAGGGGGGTGGCATGACAGGATTCCAAAAATGTTATGTGAAATAATGTGCACGCAGTGCACGTCACAAGCGGGAAACCCCTCACGTCCGGGTTCCAGGGCCCGCTTAAGGGCCCTAAAAGCTCTGGGGTTTTAAATGCTCACTGGTGCATTCTGAACCTTATTTTGGAGCTTTTTGCACCAAATGTATGACCAATATTTCAGAAATAATTTGGGTTGCGTCACGAGTAATGAGTGGGTAGAATAGAATGATTGGGATCATTGTTGTATACATTTTTTTTTAATTAAGAATTGTCCTTGTTTTAATAATCAAGTTGTACTGTTGTAAAATGTTATGTAAAATGTTATAAAGGAGCATGCAAAAACTGCAAATAAAATACTGTAAGTTTTTGAAGTAAAGAAAACCTTTTTTTAGAAAATGTTTTGTGTAGATTTGATTGCCGGTTATTGTTAGACTGTGTTAGTGTGTGCAGTGCACCTTTAATGGTCCTCTTGACCTTACAACTTCACATCAACCTCAACATGAAATAGTTCAGTTTTCTGAGAATGCAACTGTGCAAACCTACTCACCACTTTGTCCGAGTCATGGGCAAAGCCATAGTGAATGTGCATTAAGGCGAGTGTAGACAGCCTGTCATTGCTCATGGAAGTCCTGGTGTGGTGATGCAGGCGACGGACACTCCAGTTCCATTTTCCAACAATTTAACTGCGCAAACCTCGTCACGGATTTGTCCAAGTTATGGGCAAAATCATAGGGAATGTGGATTAAGGTTGCGGATGTGAAAACGTGTTTGTCCTCGTTGGCTGGATCAAAGTAAGATGTCGAGCGAGATCGCGCCCACTGCAAGCATGCCGCCCGAGGCGAGCATCTCTCTGCCGTTCAGGCTCATGACCAAGGGCCCCGGCTACATCCGCAGTCAAATGGAGAGGGACAGGCGGGGTCGGCAGAGCGCTGTGGTGAGACTGGTCTGCCGACAAGGCCAAGAACTTGAAGAGCCAGACGGCGAGGGGATGCAAAGTGGATCCCAATGGTTTGGGCAGCTCTGCCCCCGAGGAAGGCAGCGGCAGAAAGGCCAGCAGCAGCATGAAGACTTACCTGGCCTCCGGCAGCCCCCAGCAGAGCGGGCAGTGGGGCTCTCGCCTGACATTGTGCATCGCTCCAGCTCCAAGAGGCAGCTCAGGCCCGATTTGCTAGTCATGTACCGGCAGAAGTGTGAGTTTGTGCGGGGAGCGGCGGCCACCAGCAGCGCCCGCAGTTTCAAGGGCACTGGCAGCCTGGTCCGTTGGCTGCTGCCCAGCTCTAGCGGCTGGGGTGACAAGCAGCAAGGGCTTGCAACAGGAGCAGCAACATCGGAAGGGGGAGAATTAGCAGAGGGTACAGAGGCTGCAGCACCCCAGGGTGCACAAGTAACCACACCAGCAGCACTCCAGGGAGAAACAGCAGCCTCGCCAGCAACACCCCAGGGTGCGCAAGTAACTACACCAGCAGCACCCAAGGGTGCACAAGTAACCACTCCAGCAGCGCCCCAGGAAGGACCAGTCGCCACGCCAGCAGCATCCCAGGGTGCACAAGTAACCACGCCAGCAGCGCCAAGAGAAGCAGCAGCAGGTCGCCCCAAGGAGCCGCTCAGGCGGCAGGTTGGTGAAGGCAGATTATGGCGCTCGCACTCTGCCGCTTCTCCCGTTTCTTCGAGCACTGCGGACTCGAGCCTGAGGTGATCGAGAACCTGGCCAGGGAGAAGTTTGCTGCCGCTGACACCTTCGAAAACCTTGCCCTCGTGTTTCGCAGCATGAATGGCCTGTCCCACTTGGGCGACATTTTCGGCAACAGCCTGAAAAGAGGTTGTCGTGCCGTGGTCGGGTCGTGACGCGGCCTGATGCGCTGTGACGCATGTAGTGACGCGGGGCGACTCCCTGTCACCTCTGGATTTTGGAATGTTCAAAATCCAGGGGAGACCTGTGTGTCTCATCATGTCATGCACCCTGTCATACGCTGACGTATGCTGCCCTACGGGTGATGACCGGTTAGGGTTAGGGTTGGGGTTAAGAACCACAGATGGGCTGTAAAATATTCTTCCTTCAATGCATGGATTTTAAACATTAATATATTAAAATTAATACAATTAAATCGATTGTGCAAATGAAAAGATGTCTGTCCAGTTTTATTTACAGATGTATTGGTCCGCTTCCAGATCCAATCACCATCTAACTTTTCACAGGGATGGATTCAGCGAGTGTAGACTGAACTCCCCTCTACCCCCCACTTCCCTTATTCTATTTATTTCTTTTGGGGGGGGGGGGGGGGGGGGTTGGGTGAATCAGTGCAGGATGGATAGATGGCGGGTGGGGGGGGGGGGGGGGGGTTGAGAAGGCAATCGGTGCGGAATGGATGGATTGAGGCAGGGGAATTAGTGTGTGTTGGTTGGAGTCGGTAAAATTGTGAGGGGAGAGCGCGGGAGATGTCAGTGGGGGAATACGGGATGGATGAGGGGAAATCAGTACAGGATGAATGGGGGTGGGTCACTACAGTGTGGATCAGGGGGGCTGTGCAGGATGAATGGGGGGTTCAGTACAGGATGAATGGGGGGGTTCAGTACAGGATGAATTGGGGGACGAGTGTAGGATGGATGTGGAGGTGGCAGGAGAATCAATGCGAGGTGGATAGAGAGATTAGCATGAATAGATGGGGGGGGTAGATGGGGAGGGGAGCACAGGGGATGTCAGTGAGGACTGAATAGAGGGGGGAATGGGGATCAGTGTGGGGTGGAGAGGAGGGGTCCCAGGATAAGCGGGGGTGGAGGGGGGCGTACAAGAGAGAGAGAGAGGGGGGGAAGGGGCAGAGGAGGGTCCCAGTCTGAAGAAGGGACTCGACCCGAAACGTCGCCTACTCCTTCTTAGATGCTGCCTCACCCTCTCAGTTTCTCCAGCATTTTTGTTTAACTTGAGGAGGGATCATATTGAACATATTGAGAAATTAGCCTGGCCAGGTGAATGGTGTTTCATCATAGAACTTTTTTGGAGATAATTACCACATCTCTTTAAGTTTTAAGATGAATAAGGATAAGTCTGGACCTTTAGGGGAATTACTAAATTGGGGTAGGGCAAATACCAGGCCCTATCAGAGGGGTGGGGGTGGGGGGGGGGGTGCAAGGAGTGCCATTTGGCATGGGCCTCATGCCTGTCTACTTCAAAGGGATCTTGATTTGGGGCCTCTAAAGTCAAGATCTGCTTGATCTTGGTTTAGGGCCCTCTAAAATGGAAATTGGCCTGGGCCTCAGTTCATCTATGAGAGGGCCTGGCAATGACAGCATTATTGGTCAGGAGTTAGGGAGAGTAAATTGGGGGCAGCTGTTGTTAGGCAAGTCCACATCTGACACTTAGGAGTTGTTTAAAGAACAGCAGACAGAGTTCAGGACTGAAGATGGACACAGAGTGCTGGATAGTGGATCAGGCAGCATCTCTGGAGAAAAAAGGACGGAGGCTGTTTCAGGTAGGGACCCTTCCTCAGTAGAGTGGAGGGAATTGGAGGTAGGAAAAAGGCCAGAACAAAGCAGGGCTGGGTGGAGCCCACAATGGCCCATTGTTGGCTGGGGAAGAGGTGATAATGAAAGGATATTGGAGGAACTGCACCTCATATGTGTGTTTAGATAGAGAAATGAATGCAACGACTGGAGGGGTATGAATCATTGCAGGAAGGAAGGATTGGTTTAATTTGGCTTCATGTTCAGCTCAGAAGGGCCTGTTCCTGTGCTCTAATGTTCTATGGTCCATGTAAAAGTGCCGCATATCAAATCATAAATTAATTATTTTGTCATTAGGGGAAATTATCCTTGGTACATTGAAAGACTGGGCTTAATGAGCTGAATGATATGTTTTCATTACATCTTTTTGCAAACCTCCTAGATCTACTTTTAATTAAAGTGAGTCATCTTGGCCCACACTGCCTCACACTACACGTGATAGAAACATAGGCATAGAAACATAGAAAATGGCTGCAGGAGTAGGCCTTTCGGCCCTTCGAGCCAGCACCGCCACTCAATATGATTATGGCTGATCGTCCAAAATCAGTACCCCTTTCCTGCCTTCTCCCCATATCCCTTGATTCCCTAAGCCCGAAGAGCTACATCTACATCTTGAAAACATCCAGTGAATTGGTTCTCCACTGCCTTCTGTGGCAGAGAATTTCACAGATTCACAACTTTCCGGGTGAAAAAGTTATTCCTCATCTCAGTCCTAAATGGCCTACCCTTTATTTTTAAACTGTGGTTCTGGACTCCCCCAACATCGGGAACATTTTTCCTGCACCTCCCCTGTCCAATCCTCTAAGAATTTAAAATGCTTTTATAAGATTGCCTCTCATCCTTCTAAATTCCAGCAAATACAGGCCCAGTCGACTAATTCTTTCATCTTACGACTGTTCCGCCATCCTGGGATTTAAACTGGTGAACCTACGCTGCACTCCCTCAATAGCAATAATGTCCTTCCTCAAATTAGGAGACCAAAATTGCACACAATACTCCAGGTGCAGTCTCACCAGGGCCCTGTACAACTGCAGTAGGACCTCCTTGCTCCTAAACTCAAATCCTCTCCAAATGAAGGCCAACATACCATCAGCTTTCTTCACTGTCTGCATGCTTACTTTCAGTGACTGAATTACAAGCGCACTCAGGTCTCGTTGCACCTCCCCTTCTCCTAATCTGACACCATTCAGATAATAATCTACCTTCATGTTCTTGCCACCAAAGTGGATAACCTCACATTTATCCACATTATACTGCATCTGCCATGCTTCTGTCCATTCACCCAACATATCCATGTCACCCTGCAGCCTCATAGCATCCTCCTCGCAGCTTTCACTGCCACCCAGCTTTGTGTCATCCGCAAACTTAGAGATGTTATATTTAACTCCCTTGTCTAAATCTTTAACATGTATTATAAACCACTGGGGTCCCAGCACTGAGCCTTGCGGCGCCCCACTAGTCACTGCCTGTCATTCTGACAAGGACACGTTAATTCCTACACTTTGCTTCCTGTCTGCCAACCAGTCCTCTATCCATGTCAATACCCTACCCCCAATATCCTGTGCTCCAATTTTGCACGCTAATCTCTTGTGTGGGACCTTGTCAGAGGCTTTTTGAAAGTCCAGATGCACCACATCCACTGGCTCTCCCTTCTCCATTCTACTTGTTACATCCACAAAAAAATTCCAAAAGTTTAGTCAAGCATGAGTTGCCCTTCATAAATCCATGCTGACTTTGGCCAATCCCGTCGCTGCTTTCCCAATGTGCTGCTATAACATCTTTAATAATCGACTCCAGCATCTTCCCCACTATTGATGTAAGGGGAATTGGGTCTATAATTCCCCATTTTCTCTCTCCCTCCTTTCTTAAAAAGTGTAGTTACATTGGCTATCCTTCCAGTCCACAGGAACTGATCCAGAATCGGGAAAACATTGGAAAATGATCACCAATGCATCCACGACCTCCAGGGCCACCTGGAGTACTCTGGGATGCAGACCATCAGGCCCTGGGGATTTATCTGCCTTCAGTCCCAACAGTTCACCTAACACCATTTTCTAACTAATGTGGATTCCCTTCAGTTCCTCCCTCCGACTAGATCCTCGGTCCCCTAGTATTTCCGGGAGATTGTTTGCGTCTTCCTTCGTGAAGACGGAACCAAAGTACTCGTTTAACTGTTCTGCCATTTCCTTGTTTCCCATTATTAATTTACCTGTCTCTGACTGTAAGGGACCTACATTCGTTTTCACTCATCTTTCTGGATTCTTGATGTTTAAGTAGTGAAGCCGTTCCCTACTTATGCCATGTCCACTTCACACCGATTGTCATTCGGCTGCCCAGGAGTGACTTATACTTGAGATAATTATTTAACTCAAAAGGTTTGTCGCATTTATGACTAATATGAACAATATGGGCTTGGTTAACAGTGGAGTTTTTTTTTAGTTCAAGAGTTGACAATCTCCAGTCCTTCTGATTCAAATTAGGAGAAAACAGAAAGAATGAAACATTGAAAGACTACTCTTTCTAAATATGAATGCTCCTCAGTTCATAGTTTATGTTTTCCTCTCCCCCTCCCCTACTACCCCTCCCCCCCCCCTCCCCAACTCTCCCCTCCCCTACCCCCTCATGTGCTCATTATCAGAGAATTCTTGCTTTTAGTTTTAGAGATACAGCATAGAAACAGGCCCTTCAGTCCACTGAGTCCGTATGAACCCCAATCATCCACACACTAGTTCTACCCAACACACTGGGGACAATTTGCAGAGGCCAATTAACCTACAAACCTGCGCTTCTGCAATATTCCCCAACCTAGACCCTCGAATGTCTGATAATTTCTTGTATGTTCATTTGTTGTGTTGTTGGGTTTTAACATGCCTATAAAGTTGCAGCAAATAAGAATAAGATTGACAATTCGAATCGTTAGACTTTAGAGATACAGCGTGGAATCAGGCCCTTTGCCCACTGAGTCCGCACTGACCAGCGGTCGATCTCCCCACACTCCTGCATTATCCGACACACTAGGGACAATTTTACAATTTACGGAACCCAATGAACCTACAAAGCAGCGCGTCATCGGAATGTGGGCGGTAACCGGGGCACCCAGAGAAATCCCACAAGGTCACAGGGAGAAGGTGCAAACTCTGTACAGACAGCACCCATAGTCAGGATCGAACCAGGGACCCTGGCGCTGCGAGGCAGCAACTCCACCACTGTGCCAGCACTTTATATAGATTTATGTCCACTATGATTCCTGACAAGATATATGGTGGGATGTTAGGACGTGACCTTCTGACCACTGGAAGCCTATCAATGTCCCAACTTAAATAAACCACGTTTCACTTCTTTTCACGATTTGAGCAGCAGGTTTTAATAAGCTGACACAATTTATTGCTCCTTATCTCAATAGCATTTGCTCACCACCCTTTCACCCTCCAGTGATGGAAGCTATGAGTGTATAGTACAAGCAGGCTATAAAAGTTATGATTCCACACTACAGACACAGATCTCTAATGGGCTTTTATTTTTGCACAGAACAAAAACAATAAACTTGCGTCTAATTTGGTCATCACAAGTTTTAGTGACGATGCCGTCCTTCAAAGTGGCTGAATGTGGCATTTTTTTTATCCTGGGAGTAACGAGATATGGCAACTTTATTTGATCGATCGATGTAGCTGGGTCTGAGAAAAACACTGGCACCATTATCAATCAGCATCTCTGATGATAGGCTGTTGGAAGCACTGCCCGCACGAGTGTGGGGTTGGAATGTGCCCTGCGTTGCAGTAAACGGAGCCAAAAGGAATGGAAATTTCCCAGCTCAGCACAAAACACTTTCAGAGATCATTGTGATACAAATGTATTTCATGGCAAATGATTCAAACTGAGCATGCGAAAGCAATGTGCCTCCAGCGCCCCGCTGTTGTTCACTCCATTCCTCGCACAGTCCAGGTGCTACGCTGCTCGATCTCCAGCCAACCGAGATACTGGTGAGAGCGTCGACTGTGAAGCACCAGAGCCAACTGCACAGGTAATGTGGCACATTTTACCTCCTCATGGGCTTTTAACGATGAAAACCCTGGGCAGCCATCCTCGAACTTCTTTGCTGTCAAACAAACATTCGATACTTGGTTTCTGGGGTAGTCTGCCTCCTACAAGAATGGTGCCTCGTTGGTGGGGGTGCTGGAGAGAGACAGCAGCTTCCAGTATCTGCCCTGGGCCCAGCGGACATGATGGAAACACAAAGAAAGATCTTCAATGCCTCTGGCTCCTCAGAAATTCGAGAAGATCCAGCATGCGTCGGGGGTTATGGGGAGAAGGCAGGAGAATGGGGTTGAGAGGGGTGAGTGCATGGCGGAGTAGACTTGATAGGCCAAAAGGCCTAATTCTGCTCCTATCACTTATGACTTTATGTCCCCTACTATTCATCAAACCTCTACAGCTGTGGAGTGGAGAGCATAGTGACTGGTTTCATATGGGGCCTGGGGTGATCATTCAAATGCTCAGGAAGAAAGGAGGGGGGCAGTGGTGTACATAGCCTGACCTATCACAGGTATTGGCTTCCCCACTTCAATGGGATCCTCAGGAGGTGGATCTCACGACCGCAGTATCATCAAGGGCCCACCGCCAGCCTGGCCATGCTCTCATCTCACTTCCACCATCGGGAAGAAGGTACTGGGAAGAAACTGGGAAGCAATACATCCAGGTTCAAGAACAGCTTCTTCCCATCAGCCAAAAGCCTTTTGAAACACTATCCCTTTTGCATAATGCTACCCACAGCCGGTCTCAGCACCAAACTACAATGGAATTTGCATGCCTACCGTTGCATTGTGTACCTTGGCTGGCACTAATCTGGTCTGCTTTACCTCATATAACTGATAAATCGTTGTGTACTTATTTGTTATGTTATCGCATTTAATGTGTCTCTAAAGCTGTGGCATGTAGGAATATAATTGTTCTAGTCCCAGTGCATATGACAACACACACTTGAGTTACAGAATCATAGAGGTCAGGCCCCTGAGATTGTACTCTGGCAGGCTAGTTCCAAGGATCTGGTCTCATCCTTATTCCCGGAAACTTAGTAATTCCCAAAAATAAAAATAAACTCAAATCCGATATCAGACAATCGAGCCATCCACAGGGTACAGATACATGATAAAGGGAATTGAGTTGAGTTTCATTTTGTTTATTGTCACGTGTACTGAGGTACAGTGAAAAGCTTTAGTTGCGTGCTAACCAGTCGGCGGAAAGACAATACATGATTACAATCAAACCATCCACAGTGTACAGATACATGATAACGTGAATAGTGTTTATTGCAAGATAAAGCTAGTAAAGTCTGATCAAGGATAGTCAGAGGGTCCCCAATGAGGTAGATAGTAGTTAAGGGCTGCCCTCTAGTCGTGGTTGGATGGTTCAGTTGTCTGATAACAGCTGGGAAGAAACTGTCCCTGAATCTGGAGGTGTGCGTTTTCACACTTCTGTATATCATGCCTGATGGGAGAGGGGAGAACAGGGAGTGACCAGGATGAGACTCGTCCTTGATTATGCTGGTGTTGTCAGGAGTGTTTAATTTAGGGCAACACAGTGGCGCAGCGGTAGAGTTGCTGCCTTACAGCGCCAGAGACCCAGGTTTGATCCTGACTACGGGTGCTGTCTGAACGGAGTTTGTATGTTCTCCCAGTGACCGCGTGGGTTTTCTGCGGGTGCTCTGGTTTCCTCCCACACTCCAAAAACATACAGGTTTGTGGATTAATTTGCAATGAGACCATAGTGGGCGACAAGATGTTTGGTGCAATCTTAAAATTTGTCTGTATTGCCGAACAATTCTGCATACAGAAATTCTTTATAACTCCATTAAGCAACTATCATTCCTCTCCTTTTGCTTCATGGACATTTTATGAACCTGTCCCACTTAGGAAACCTGAATGGAAACCTCTGGAGACTTTGCACCCCAACCCAAGGTTTCCGTGCGGTTCCCGGAGGTTTTTGTCAGTCTCCCTTCAACTAGCATCGCAACCGGCTTCGACTAAAAAATTACCGATTTTTAAAACGGAAACCACTTTCGACCATTAGGGAGACTGACAAAAAACCTCCGGGAACCGCACGGAAACCTTGGGTTGGGGCGCAAAGTCTCCAGAGGTTTCCGTTCAGGTTTCCTAAGCGGGATTGGGGCATTACAGCGACAGAGACCCGGTTCGATCCTGACTACCAGTGCTGTCTGTATGGAATTTGTACGTTCTCCCTGTGCCAGAATGGGTTTTCTCCGGGTGCTCCGGTTTCCTCCCACACTCCAAAGATGTACAGGTTTATAGGTTCATTAGCTTTGGTAAAATTGTAAACTGTTCCTAGTGTGTAGGATGGTGCTAATGTACAGGGTGATCGCTGGTTGGCACTGACTCAGTGAGCTGAAGGGCCTATTTCCGCGCTCTATGGATAAAGTCTAAAGCGAAGTCTAACTCCAAACACCCATGGTTGTTCAAATATTTCTCATCAGCGTTCACGGTGTCTAAAGTTTTAGAAGTGAAGCAACCAAAGAAAGGATGATAGCTTCTTGGATGTGAATATCAGGCTATAGAGACATGTATGGATATGACCAGTTCCTGATTTTATTTGGGGCCTCTGTATTTCCATTTGCCTTGAAGTAAAAATGAAGAGTCAAAACTCAATTGCACTTGTTACTTGTAGAAATCAGAAATGTTTTTGATTTATTTTATTTTTGCATTTCAAACACATTTCCCAACTAAATTAAAATGTAAAAAGGCACATCCATAAGCAGCAAATCACACATGGTTTACTGAAATGAAACTATGCAAACTATATTATGACAGATAATAAATTATGTTGTATAAGTGATGGGTATTTCTTCATTTTGTTCTAAAAGATTAAAAAAGTATTTTAGAAAAATAGCAAAGAACACTTAAAAAAAAAAACTTCTGTAAACATTTTCTGTCTTTCCCATGTGTAGATATAGCTTTGGTTTAGTTTAGAGATACAGCGCAGAACCAGGCCCTTAGGCCCATCAAGCCTGCGCTGAAAAGCAATTACCCCGTACACTAACACTATCCCACACACTGGGGACAATTTACAATTTTACCAAAGCCAATTAATCTACAAACCTGTACATCTTTGGAGTGTGAGAGGAAACCAGAGCTCCTGGAGAGAAACCACACGACCACAGGGAGAACTCCGTACAGCCAGCACCCGTAGTCAGGATCGAGCCCGGGTGTCTGACGCTGTAAAGCAGCAACTCTACCGCTGCACCACTGTGCGGCCCAGTTGTTGAATGTTATGAAGCACTATATATTTTTTCAAAGCATGTCAGATGTTCAATGAACCTCAATCACAAAATATTGGAAAGGACTTATTCCCAGATGTGAAAAATAATGACTCAGATAGAGATTGTGAGAAATAGTTAAAAACTAGTGTAGCACATCCAGACAATAGGAGCAGGAGTCGACCATTTCATTCAATATGATCTTGGCAGATCTGCTGTAGATCTCCACCCCTTCTGTGCCTGATTCCCCTGGCAATCAATTCCCTGGCCTTTCATAGAATTATCTACCTCCTTTATAAGTACCTCCAGCTATCTATATTCCAGAGATTCATTACCCGGGACAAGAATAAATTCCCCTGCCCTTCAGTTTTTAGATAACCACCCTTTATCTTCACCATGCCCTCATTCAATACTGTGCCTCTCTTGTCAGCATCTCAGTATGTTCCCTGTCCACTTTTATTTCTATCTATCTCTATCTATTCTGTGATATATGGGTATAATTCACAGACTGGTTCCACCAAGATGCAGCACAGAACGCCACAGGAGATCCATTTTTCCCTGTGGCTATCAAACTGTGCAACTCCTCCCCCATCTGTCGTGGGGTAGACTGACCCCCCCCCCCCAAAATCTTTGCACATCCCCAATCCTGGATTTTCCACTCGTTACATGAATTTCATGTCTCATGTATCTTGCATTTTTTATGACTGATTTTTTTATTGCAGACCAATTTCCCTCTTGGGATAAATAAAGATCTATTGTATCGTATTCCATTCCAACATTTTGATATTGGTGTTCATTAAAATCAGACGTACTTTGAAAAAAATACAGTGCTTCATAATGTGTACATCTGCCCATGGGAAAGGCAGAAGATATTTACTGAAGGAAAGTCGAACCCCTTTACAATTACACGTGTTTCAATTAGATCACCCCACATTCTTCCAAACTCCAAAGAATACAGGTCCAACTTCTTCAGCTATTTGTGATAGGATAAACCTGAGGGGTAACTTTTTCACACAAAGGGTGGTGGGTGTATGGAACCGGCTGCCAGAGGAGATAGTTGACAGGTACATGGACAGGTACATGGATAGGACAGGTTTGGAGAGTTATGGGCCAAATGCAGGCAGGTGGGGCTCGTGCAGATGGGACATGTTGGGCAAGTTGGGCCAAAGAGCCTGTTTCTATGCTGTAAGGCTACGACTCTATAAACCTCTTACACCTTGAGACTGAAATGGAGATTCCTTTTACCTCAGGAATTAACTTTAAATATTCAGCTACTAAGTCCAGAGTTCTACATTTAATCCCGCTGCCTCTTCTCCTCCAAAACTACAGACTTCATCTCCAGCCATGCCTTTAGTAATCTGCCCTAATGTCACCTCGTGGTTCGGTAGCAAATATGCCGATGATTCTCGTGTAAAGATTCTTTGGGGCATACTATAAGCACTAAATAAAGATGGCGTTTGAGAAATTGTTCAAATAAAAGAAGGTAGGTTTTGTGTAATATTTAACTAACAAAGGCAAATATAGCAAACATGAAAGTCTGCGGCGTTTTGAATTAAAGAATGGAATTAATTGCCACAAGACAGCCGTGGAGGCCAAGTCGATGGATAGTTTTAAGGCGGATGTTGACAGATTCCTGATTAGTACGGGTGTCAGGGGTTATGGGGGGAAGGCAGGAGAATGCGGTTGAGAGGGAGAGATAGATCAGCCATGATTGAATGGCAGAGTGGACTTGATGGGCCGAATGGCCTAATTCTGCTCCTAGAATTTATGAAGTTACGAACTTATGAATATATTTGGACCTCGTGCCTTGCAGTGTGAGGCACCAGTGATTGAATATTAACAGAAGATTAGGTGAAGCTTGGATACCGACTCCCTTGGCAGAAGTCCAAGATGATCTCAGGGACACAATTACTCATCAACTGAATCATAGCGATTGTGCTCTGATCAATCACTTCCTATTTCACATTTTTTTTTTCTTCTAGAGATGGGGATTGGCACATCGTGCGACTGCCCGACTGAAGAAAGAGAGGTTGCTACCCACCTATCCTTTTGTTTGTTTTTTATTATTGTACCAGGGTACGAAGCTTTTGTTTGCGTGCTATCCAGTCAAAGATGAGACTATACCCTTTAGTTTAGTTTAGGGACACAGCACGGAAAAAAGGCCCTTCCGCCCATCGAGTCCGCGCCTACCAGCGATCCCCATACACTAGCACCATCCTACACACTGGCAATAATTTGCAATCTTCACTGAAGCCAACAGAATTGTACGTCTTTAGAGTGTGGGAGAGAACCGGAGCACCCGGATAAAACCCCATGGTCACAGGGAGAACGTTCAAACTCCGTGCCGTCAGCACCCGTGGTCAGGATCGAACTGGCAGCTCTGGCAGCAGCCCTATCGCTGTGCCGCTGCGTCTCCCCATGAATACAAGCAAGCCATCCACAGTGCAAGGATAAAGGATAAAGGGCTCAACCTTCAGTGTAAAATAACATTGAAGTCCGATAAAGTTTGATTACGGAAAGTTCAAAGGTCTCCAATGAGGTAGATGGGAGGTCAGAATCGCACTCTGGCTGATCAGCGGAACGTTCAGTTGCCTGATAATTGCTGACAATGGCAGGGTTCTTCATCGAGCCTTACTTCAATGAGGGCTTTAAACTTGCTGTATTGGTATTGAAAACACACAGATTTTGAGGGTATACAAGGTCTCGATTTTCAACCATCGCAAGGACAAAAAGACAACAGGAGTGTAATCTTGGGGTGGGGGGAGGGGTGATATTGTAACTGAGAAAAGCCAGGGTAGAGATATCTATCAATATGAAGGAAGGTCAGATGTTGGTCTCTGACGGATTTCACATCTAGCTACGACATTCTCCAGCTGGGATGGCAGAAGCATCAGAAATGCAGCAGAAAATGAACCGGTGACTGAGCGTAGACAGGAAAACTTGTCATGTCCAGCAGGCAGTGAAATCGCACAGGGATTTACAGACCAGTTAGCATAACAATGGGAGGCTAGATATTGAAAATGTAATTTTACAATTCATGCTGGGAGACCAGGCAGGAGCTGCGATGCAGGGACAACGTGGGAGCATCCTGGGAAACAGCCGACTGGCTTGCGGAAACGGCCGCATGCGACGGAAGTGGCGCATTTCTGCCGAGACGCACAGCTCAGAAATAAAGCAGTGGCCTTAATGAGGTGCTCACGTGTGCACGTTTACACAAGTCACATTATCACGCAAGTCGGGGAGTGCCTGTATTAGATTTTTTATGGAGAGTGGCGGCAGAATTTGAATGGTAGTTCAATCCTTGCATGAGATCACCCACATGTGGACATCTGACCGCCCAACGTACACCTGCTTGAGAACCCATGTGGGTGGCACGGTGGCGCAGCGGTAGATGCTGCATTACAGCGCCAGAGACCCGGGTTCGACCCTGACTACGGGTGCTGTCTGTATGGAGTTTGTACGTCCTCCCCGTGACCTGTGTGGGTTTTCTCCAGGAGCTCTGGTTTCTACCCCACACTCCAAAAATGTACAGGTTTGTAGGCTAATTGGCTTGGTTAAAATTGTAAATTGGCCCTAGTGTGCAGGGTAGTGCCAGTGGACGGGGCGATCGCTAGTCGGCACACACTCGGTGTATTGAACAAGCTGTCGGAGGAGGTAGTTGAGGCAGGTAATATTGTGACGTTTAAGAAACATTTGGACAGGTACAAATATAGAACAGGTTTAGAGGGATCTGGGCCAAATACAAGCAGGTGGGACTAGTATAGATGGGCCATGTTGGCCGGTGTGAGCAAGTTGGGCCGAAGGGCCTGTTTCTACGCGGTATCGTTAATGTCTAAACAAGGCATAAAACGTGGGTAGTGATAGGGTACACAACATTATACTGAGAGCATGAAGGGTCAGACAAACCTAGCTGCTCTTATCAGCTTCAATAACTCCAATCCATAAAAAACAAAATAGACAACACCATATATATGTTACATTGATGCAGGATCACCAATAAAAGCACCTTCCCTCTCACCATTGCATACAGTTTTCAGAAGTACTTAAGCCCGTGGAATGAAGACTAACTTGGCTAAATAGACCAGATCTACAATGTACACCACCAGGTTAACATAGGTTAAAACGGTGGCTATGACTTGGTTATCCCAGTAACAGTGGCCATGTGGGCAAACGCTCGGTCTAGTCGATCGGCCGTAGCTTGGGCTGAAGCAGAAGATTGGCCAGACGATCGCCGCGGTGGTGTACATCAGCACGGCCAGGAAGCTGTAGACCGTCAGAAACTTCTCAAATGGAAACGGCAACCTGGCTGTGAGCTGGGCGATGGTTAAAATAATGATCAATAAGGTGATGATGAAGCAGATGCAGTACACAGCCATGCACCACTGCCGACCGGAGTTGGCACGATACAAGCCGTCGACAAGTACAAAGATAATGCAGGCGATGAAAGCTTCCAACACTTTAAGGAGTCCCGGAACAGTCTTTAGAAACGCACTGATTTCACCGGGCCTGGCGCGCGTGAGACCCACTTCGACAGCGTAGGCAATGAAGCACAGGCAGGACATGGCAGTGGCTGCTATTTGACGGTCCTCGACCCCCCGGTTGCCCACTGGGAGGAAGACGGAAGGGTAGATGATGGAGGCGGTCAGGTTCAGCAGCGTGGCCAGCATCGCGAACGACGTGGTGAAGTCCTCCCAGGATATCGGAACGTTGGCGTGAAGCCCCGTCAGCTCCAAGGCCAGGATGAGAAAGGTGACGGCGAAGGAGAAACACCAGGCAAACATGCACCAGCCTCCGTACGAGCCATAGTAAAGGTCCACGTGGGCAATCAGGCTGAACGCTGTGCAGGACAGAAAGATTTCAAGGAGCCTTACAATCCCTATTGGGGTGATCAGCAATCTGCAATTCAACTGTACAGCCATCGTGAACAGCAGCTATGAAGGTCTACTGCACCGTGCGATTGGTTTTACTCCACTGATTGCAGCAACTCACTGAGGGGCTGTTCACTGCTTCCACACACAACTTAATATGTGACTTATTTCTCTGCAAACATTCCTCCCAATGATTCACGTCTGGTTGCTGCACCTATATTTGAGATTTATTTGTCTCTGCAGGTTGGCAGCGAGCGTCTGCCATAAAGATAGTTGCCTAGGTACCTTGTTTGCTGTTGAGTCAGGGTGTTTCTTTATGAGGAAGAATTCCTCATAAATATTCCCTGCTCTTTCGCATCTAAAAATGGTTATTCACTGGGGCTGCAGAGTGGAGGGGCAAAAGCAACATGGTTTTGTAGTCGCCAACCTGAACTTCCCCAATGCAGGCTGGGACTTTTTCAGTTTCAGACTTTAAAGAGATAAAGTGCGGAAAGAGGCCATTCACTCAGCCCACACTGTCCTGCACATCAGGGGCAATTTATAATTTTAACGAAGCCAATTAACCCACAAACCTGTACATCTTTGGAATGTGGGAGGAAACTGGAGCACCCGGAGAAAACCCACGTGGTCACAGGGAGAACGTACAATCTCCGTACAGACAGCACCCAGAGTCAGGATCAAACCCGTGTTGGCATGGCACTGGTCGGGCAGCAACTCCACCACTGTGCCACTGTGCTGCCCCTACTCAGTACATAGGTTGGGCAGAATGTGTTTGGTGCATCCAGGAGGATTTCATGAAATTGTATGTGGATAGTCCAACTCGAAGAGGAACCAGACTGGAACTTGTACCAGGAAAGGAGCCTGGCCAGGCGACTGGTCTTTCACTGGAAGAGTGTTTTGGGAGCAGTCAACACAAGTCCATAGGTTTTCAAAGAGTTATGAATAAGGATAAGTCTAGAGCATGGGGGAAGGTACTAAAATGGGGAAGGCAGATTTCAGCATTATTGGGCAAGAGCTTGGGAGAGTAAATTAGGAACCATTGTTATTGGTAAGTCCACATGTGACATGTCTGAGAGGAACTGCGGCTGATGGTTAATACAGAAGACGGACACAGAGTGCAGGCGTAACTCAGCGGGTCAGGCAGTATCTCTGGAGAAAAAGGATGGGTCAGAAGAAGGATCCCAACTCGAAACGTTACCCATCTTTTTCCTCCAGAGATGCTGCCTGACCCGTTGAGTTACCCCAGCATTTTGTGTCTATCTCTCAGTTATTCATCTCCTAATATTTAAAAATCTTGAACAATATTTACAATAACGTCAAACAAGTTTTAAATGTTAACTTGGGAACAACTGGGTCGTGGCTAAATATTTGAATGAACAAGCCATAACATTTATAAACAAAGAACTGCAGATGCTGGTTAATACACAAAAGAACACAAAGTGCTGGAGTAACTCATCAGGCCAGGCAGCATCACTGGAGAACAAGGATATGCAACATTTTGGTTTGGGGCCATTTAGGACTGAAATGAGGAAAAACTTCACCCAGAGAGTTGTGAATCTGTGGAATTCTCTGCCACAGAAGGCAGTGGAGGCCAATACACTGGATGTTTTCAAGAGAGAGTTAGATATATTTCTTAGGGCCAAAGGAATCTGGGGATATGGGGAAAAACAGGAACGGGGTATTGATTTTAGATGATCAGCCGAATGGCCTACTCCTGCACCTATTTTTCTATGTTCTATGTTCTGGGGGGGGGGGGGGGGGGGGTTCAACCCAAAATGTCCCCTATCCATGTTCTCCAGAGATGCTGCCTGGACTTTTTGTCCTTTTAAGCTCTAACCTTCTATGCCTCACCGGGTTTCTAGAATGCTCCCTTGTACTAATGTCACTACTGTTCATGTTACGAATGCTATATTTCACATACTGGTATTGAGAAGCTGAGTTAGTAACAATATTCTCATTCACCCAACTGTAAATAGTGGCAAAGAAATATTTGGTTCCCCCAGGATATAAAATTACATGTAAATATTTGGTTCCTCCTTATAAATAAAGTTATAAGAGGCATAGATAGGGTGTACAGTCAGTCCTTGCTCCCGGAATGGAAATGTCCAACACTAGAGGGCGTAGCTATAAGGCGAGAGGGGGAAAGTGTCATGGAGATGTGTGGGGCAGGTTTTTTACACAGAGGGTGGTGGGGCCTGGAACGCCTTGCCAGGGATTGGTGGTAGAGGCAGATACAATAGTGGCGTTTAAGAGGCTTATAGATAGGCACAGGGAAGTGCAGGGAATGGAGGGATGAGGATCATGTACAGGCAGATGAGATCAATTTAGATAGGTCTGAAGAAGGGTATCGACCAGAAACGTCACCCATTCCTTCTCTCCAGAGATGCTGCCTGTCCTGCTGATTGTCAGTTGGCACAACTCCACCTGTCCCTGTGCACTGTTTTTGTTCTATGTCTACCTTCAATTTAAACCAGCATCTCCGTAGTTCTTTCCTACACATAGATAGGTATCATGTTTGGCACCCTCAAACATTGTGGGTAACCTTCTGCGCTCAACAAAGAATTAAAGCCCCTTGTTCAACTTCTCTGTAACATAGTTGCTGAACCCTGTGCTGTACTCTTCTATTTTTTGTTCTAGGCGACCAAAATTGTGCTCTAGAACAGTTAGTTTGGTTTAGATTAGTTTAGTTTAGTTAAGTTTAGTTTAGAGATAGAGTATGAATATTGGTCCTTCAGCCCACTGAGTCCACACCGACCATCGATCAACCGTTCACACTTGTTCTACATTATCACACTTTCTCATCCACGCCCTACACACTCGGGACAATTAACAGCAGCCAATTAACCTAAAATCCCTCCCGTCTGGGGTTGTAGGAGGAAACCCAGACCACCTGGAGGGAACCCACGCGATCACCGCAAACTCCACACAGACAGCACCAGAGCTCAGGATCGAACCCGGGTCTCTGGTGCTGTGTGACGGCAGCTCTATCAGCTGGGCCAACTCATGTTCCTTCATTTCATGTAGTCATGATTTTATATAGTCACAAGATGTTCATCCAATGGACTTGAATTCTCTGGGAAAAAATCACAGCAGATTTAATGGCAATAATTTGGAGATTATTCTCTTCACCTGCATCATAGTGTGGGCCATGGATAGTATGTGCACCGACTGCATAAGGCTGCCACACATAATAAACCTTGCAACTAACTGAGCGATTGGGACACAGAAAGCAAGAAGAGATAAACAAGCTTAGGTTTCAAAATAAATCTCAAAAGATATGGATAAGACGTCCTTAAAATCAAATATTATGAAGTTATCCTTGTCCTGTAAAATTCCAATATCATGTAATAATTCTAAAACTTAATGAGGTCATATTATTGTCCCTAATTCTGTAGTATAATGATGCTAAAATATATCCAATTTCGCCTTCAATACAACATGGATCAGAAATGTGAGATTAAGGCACATCTTTGGTTATAAACAGAGATGCTGAAGTTTCTGCCGATCCTCAACATGGGGCTACGCTGTTGGCTGCCTTATCCATTGTAATTAAATCAACAACAAAATACAAATATATTTAAACAAGTCTCACCATAAAATTAGCTTGATAAATGTATGGTTTGTGGCAATGAGCCATGATTACTGCTTGGCAGATTTACTATCCTTAAAAAAAATCCTCACAAAATAATTTCAAAAAATAGGGAGGCACAGTGGCGCAGCGGTAGAGTTGCTGCATTACAGCGCCAGAGACCTGGGTTCGATCCTGACTACGGGTGCTGTCTGTATGGGGTTTGTCTGTTCTCCCTGCGACCACCTGGGATTTCTCCGGGTGCTCCGGTTTCCTCCCACGTTCCAAAGACGTACAGGTTTGTAGGTTAATTGACTTCCGTAAACTGTCCCGAGTGTACAAGGTGATCCCTGGTCAGCATGAACCTGATGGGCCAAAGGGTCTGTTCTCTACGCTCAAAAAACAATTAATGTTAAAATAAGAAAATACTTTTGTTTTCTTTAATCCTAATCTTTATGGTGCTTGTAACATGTTTGAAATATGAGCTAAATATTTAACAATACTTCCTGTCGGTGAGAATTAAACTTTAGACTTTAGAGATACAGATACAGATCATCCTGCACACTAACACGATCCGACGCTCGAAGGACAATTTATAATTTTACCAAAGCCAATAAACCTACAAACCTGTACGTCTTTGGAGTGTGGGAGGAAACTGAAGATCTCGGAGAAAACCCACGCGGTCATGGGGAGCACGTACAAACTCCGTACAGACAGCGCCCGTAGTCAGGATCGAATTTGGGTCTCTAGCGCTGCCAGGCAGCAACTCAACCTCTGCACTACTGTTCAGTTCAGTTCAGTTTGATTTACTGTCACGTGGACCGAGCTATAGTGAAAGGCTTTTGTTGTGCGCCAACCAGTCAGCGGAAAGACAATACGTGATCACAGTCGATCCATTTACAGTGCTGCCCATTGCGCCAATTTGTTGAGTGTGATTAGTTTATCGCCGTCCGGTGGCTGTGACCTGCACCTATCGTGAGTATGCCGGGAATGGAGCGATATGGATCATGTGCAGGCAGAAGAGACGGGTTTATTGTGGCATTATGTGTGGCACAGGCAATGTGGGCTGAAGGGCCTGTCCTGTGCTGTAGTCGTGACTGTAACCCAGTGCGTTAAGTAAACCAGCCTCCCTGCCCCCACACCCCTTTATTGCATGCTTTAATTACATGCAGCCAACAGAATCACGGATCACTCAGAAGCCATGGTTCTCTCCTCTCCCATCAGGCAGAAGATACAAAACCTTGAAAACATGTGCCATTAGATTCAGGACTAGCTTCTTGTCCGCTGTTATCAGATCTCTCTTATGCCAAGGATAAATTCCCAATCCTCCAATCTACCGTGTTGTTGCTTTTACATTTTTTAAAATCTGCACTTTCCCTGTAGCTGTAACGCTATATTCTGCACAATGCTTAGTTCAGGGATACAGGCCCTTCGGCCCACCGACTCCGCGCTGACCAGCCATTCCCACGCATTAGCACTACCCCACACACACCAGAGACGATTTTACGTTTATACCAAGGCAATTAGCCGACGAACCTGTACGTCTTTGGAGTAAAACCGAAGATCTCGAAGATCACAGAGGCACCGTACAAACTCCACACAGACAGCACCCATAGTCGGGATCGAACCCAGGTAACTGGCGCTGTAAGGCAGCAACTCTGCCGCCTCGTCACCGTACAATGGTATGATTCACCAGGACTCGTTTATCTCCTCCCTCGTAGATTGCTGCAACTCCCTTTACACTGGCGTCAGCCAATCATCCCTGTCTCGCCTGCAATTGGTCCAAAACACCGCAGCGAGACTCCTGACGGGCACCCGAAAAAGGGACCACGTCACCCCGATCCTAGCCTCTCTCCACTGGCTCCCAGTGCGTTTCCGAATCAATTTCAAGCTCCTTCTTCATGTTTACAAAACCCTCAACGGGCTCGCCCCCACCTACATCAAAAATCTGCTTCCCCACCATACCCCATCCGGGTCCACCAGGTCGGCCGACATGGGGTCACTGACCATCCCGCGGTCTAGGCGTAAGCTCAGGGCCAACCGCGCCTTTGCGGTTGCAGCTCCTAGACTGTGGGAAAGCATCCCTCTACCCATCAGAACTAAGTCTAGACTTTAAACTTATTTCTCCTCTCAAGACTTTCTTGAGGTCCTCTGAGGGAGCGCTGTATGTATGTATTTATGTATGTATTGTTGATCTGTGTACCACTGTTTGGAGCACGTTAGTACCTGCACTAATGTAAAGCGCTTTGGTCAATGAGAGTTGTTTTTAAATGTGCTATAGAAATAAAAGTGACTTGACTTGACTTGAAAGGATAGCATGCAAAACAAAGCGATTTGCTGTATTTTTGTAAACATCATAATAATAAACTACTACCAGTACCAGTTACTGCACTGCTGTGATCCCATTGAACTGTTGGAACGGTACCCGAGAGAAATCCATACCAGAAAAGAGGAAACTCGGACCTAGGAGGATGTTAGATTTGAAATCTAGATAATTATTAAACCCCTGTCTCACTGGCGAGTTGGCGCACGAGTGACCCTGAGTTTTCACTCGTGGTGATCACGTAGCGGGATCGTCGGAACTCGCACGAGCAACTTATCGACTCGTGGCGCTAACGGCAGGTACTCGGGAAACTTGTTAACTCGTGGAAAAAAATCAAACATGTTTGATTTTTTCCACGAGTCAAATTAACTGTTCAAGTTAAAAATGGAAACATTTAAACTCGTTGTAATAACGTAGTGGCCCGTGCGTTTATCTTAGTGACTCGTGAGTCTACCGTGGGAACTTTAATAATCTGTTCTTTCGCTCGAGTAAAGACTGAACCAAAGATAGACACAAAATGCTGGAGTAACTCAGCGGGCCAGGCAGCATCTCTGGAGAGAAGGAATGGAGTCGAGACCCTTCTTCAGACTTACCCGAAACGCCACCCATTCCTTCTCTCCAGAGATGCGGCCTGTCCCGCCGAGTTACTCCAGCATTTTGTGTCTATCTTCGGCCTTTCTGCGATGATCTGCCACTTGTCCTTTATTACTGAGGCGCCTGCCCCGTGGCTTCGTATTCGTCACTCTGTCTCAATGAACGGCTTTAGGAAGCGGTTAAAGACCCGCCGGAGGGGCAAGTCTGGGGCGGTGGGTGGGATGTGTCCACGTGTGATGCTCCGTCCACACCCCGGGGCCGAGTGTGGGATTGGGAAGGAACTGCAGATGCTGGTTTACACTGAAGATAGACACACACAATGCTGGAGTAACTCCGAGGGACAGGCAGCATCTCTGGAGAGATGGGATGGGTGAGATTTCGGGTCGAGACCCTACTTCAGACTTCTCCAGAGATCCCGCTGAGTTTACTCCAGTAGTTGGTGTCTATCCCGGTGGCGGGGAGCCCGGCTTGGCTGACCCGCCGCCTCTACTTGCCGGTCAGTCCGGTGATCATCGCCTCCGCCCGGGATGCAGCGGAGGTTTGCACCCGGTGAGTTGTCCAGCGCTCACGGTGGACGAGGGAGGACAGCAATAGGCCAGGTGAATTAATACAGCACATAAATGAGTCGACCTTTAATATTTCTTGATTTTATGTTTTAATTTACAAGCCGCTTCACGCGAGGCAAGTTTTATTTTCAGTCCGAAGAAGGGTCTCGACCCAAAACGTCACCCATTCAACGATAGACACAAAAAAGCTGGAGTAACTCAGCAGGTCAGGCAGCAACTCTGGAGAGAAGGAACAGGTGACTTTTCGGGTCGAGAGCCTTCTTCAGAAGACGAGCCCTTATCCGAAACGTCACCTATCCACATTCTCCAGAGATGTTACCTGGCCTGCGTTGTTACTCCAGCTTGTTGCGTCTGCCTTCCGTCTAAAGCCTTGGGATCGCCGCCGACGTGAAGACAGTGCGAAGCCCCTGCGCCCGGTGCAATGGACGGGGAGCTGGAGAGGGGAGGGAAGGGGTCACACACATGGCCGGGAAGCAGAGGGGTGGGGGTGGGGTTGGTGACAGACAGGGCCAACAATGAGATGGAGAAATACAGAAACACCGACGTGCAAAGGAGACCTACAATAGCGCATGATCTCTCTCGCGTTATGGCGGGTGATTGTCGCCTGCCCGCTGTTTCTGCCCCTAAAGCCTTGGGATCGTTGCCCTTTGTGTTGGCGTGGAGGGTGAGGGGGCTATTGTGCTGCTTGATTGCCCCCTGCTATCATAGGGACAGGGAAACACAGCGGCTTTTGAGACTGGTGGGCAATCACTACCAAAGTGTCTGCCTGCAGACAGCGCACCTCTCCTACACATGTCTCCGCACTAAACCATCCCGCAGAGAATGATCCCAGCACCCAAGATCCTTGTCTGTCACCCCCCACCCCCAATCACCCTCCACCTCAACTTACGCCTGGGCACCAAAGCAGCTCAGGAGGCGAACCCTGAGCTCCGTCTCCCAACAATCTGATGTGCAACTGATGTGAAACAACAGCGGCTGCGGCCGGCACCCGGCATGGACTTCTCACACCCTCACACACTTACCTTCATTCACAGTTGGCTCAAGAGTAACGGGAGAGGAACTTGGTAACTCGGGAGAGGAAGTTGGAACTTCGCAGCAATGATATACCCGTGGGAACTCGGTTCAACACTTGATCATAAACTTGAAATCTCATACATAACCACGAGTCTTTTTTCTTTCACTTGGGGTCACTCGTGGGATGACTCGCACCATGAGACAGGGCCATTATTTTTTAATCTACAACTGCAAATAACTGCAAGACCAACAAATTTAAACAAATTAGATATCTCGTTCACAGCAAAGAAAAGTCAATCGTGAATTCTTTGGGGTCTTATCTCCTATTGCTTCATTTAAATTATAGATTTGATTTGGAAAATTGTTCCGTGTCCTAAAACTTTTAATTTACTGCTATTATCCCCTTTAAAATTCCTACCTCTCACCTGAAAACTATGTCTGACGTCTGGAGACTTCAGACCCAAGTTTGAAGAAGGGCCTCCATCCTTTATCTCCGGAGATGCTGCCTGACCAGTTGAGTAACTTGAGCATTTTGTGTCTATCTTTGGTATACACCAGTATCTGCAGGTCCTTTCTACACAAAACTATGCTGTCTTGGTCTTGAGACTTGGAGATGAGCTTGTATAAAAATCTTGTGAAAACACAAACCAAGTAGGAAATGTTGCGACCTTGACAAATATTGCCTTTGATCGACAAAGGACAAAGGACATTTATTGTCACATACACCAATTGGTGTAGTGAAATTTGTCTTGCCATGCAGCACATAGATAAAGATAAGACATAACATCAAAGAATTTAAAATAAAACATAAAAAACATCCCCCCACAATGGGTCCCATTATGAGAGAAGGCACAAAGTCCAGACCCCATCCCCAGTTCACCCATAGTCGGGCCTATTGAGGCCTCCACAGTCGCCGCTATGTGGGCCGATGTTCCAGGCCCTTCTTTGCCGGGTGATGGTGCTCCGGCGACGGGAGAACCCTCTCAGCGGCTTGGGGTGCCTGTAACGGCCGCTTCCTTGCTGGAGACCGCGGCTTCCGATGCCAACAGGCCGCGCCGGATGGAGCTCCACAGCTGGCGATCTCGCTGAGAGATCCCAGGCTCCCGATGTTACAGTTCAGCGCTGCCCCCCGCGGCCGGCCGCCCCACAGTCCCGCAGCTCCGCGATGTTCACCTGCGGTCTTCAGCGCGGCGACCCAGGCAAGGCATCGCCCGCTCCGCTCCGCGATGGCGCTCCAGCGCTGCGCCGCTGCCGAAGCCGTGGCTCTGGGCGGTCCCCCCAGGAAACGCCGCTCCAGGCCTGCTGGTAGGCCGCGAGGACGGGCCGACGGTGCAGCCCGGAGAAAGCTGCCTCTCCGACCAGGTAGGGACCCTAGAAAGCAGTTTCCCCCTTCCCCTCCCCCACCCCCACATGAAAAAGGCTAGGACTCCGAAAAACAGAAGAACTCAACTAACTAAAAATAAAAAAAGAAAGAAAAAATGGACAGCTGCAGGCTTGGCAGCCATACCCGTACAGGACGGTGCCCACCCCGTGAATTGAACGGAGTCTATTCTGAGCATCGACCAAAGATAGACACAAAAAGCTGGAGTAACTAAGCGGGACAGGCAGCATCCCTGGAGAGAAGGAATGGGTGACGTTTCGGATCGAGACCCTTCTTCAGACTGGTTAGGGATAAGGGAAACGAGAGATATAGATGGTGATGTGGAGAGATAAAGAACAATGAATGAAAGATATGCAAAAAAGTAATGATGATAAAGGAAACAGGCCATTGTTAGCTGTTTGTAGAGTGAAAACGATAAGCTAGTGCGACTTGGGTGGGGGGGATAGAGAGAGAGGGAATGCCGGGACTACCTGCAGTTAGAGAAATCAATATTCATACAACTGGGCCGTAAGCTGCCCAAGCGAAATATGAGAAGCTGTTCCTCCAATTTGCGTTTAGCCTCACCCTGACAAGAGGAGACCGAGGGCAGAAATGTTGAAAAAAGATGGCGGACTGCAGGAGTGGGGTGCCGTTGTGTATGGCTGCAGTCCGCCCTTTCACCCTTTTTATTTTTAGTCCTGTTAGAAAAAACAAATGTTAGTTGGAGGTCTTTTATGTGGTGGATGGGGGGAGGGGAAGGGGTAAACTTTATTTCCTAGTCCCTACCCGGTCAGAGTGGCGGCTTCCCTCCAAGCTGTTTCTTCGCCCCCTCCTCGCGACCTACCATCGGACTGGAGCGGCGTTTCGTGTCGGGACCGGTCGGGATTACAACTTCGGATGCGGCACAGCGCTGGGACACCATCAGGGAGCGGGCGCTGCCTTACTGGGTCGCCGCGCGGTAAGCTCCGGAGTGCTGTGACCGGCGACTACCAACATCGCAGAGCTGTGGCTGCCGGCGTCCAGCCTGGATTTGGAACACCGCTGAGCCTGGGATCCGAGATCGCCAGAGTCGGAGCTCCAGCTGGCGCGGCCTGAGGACTTCGGTTGCCACGGTTTCCGGGGAGGGAGCGGCCGCTCCAGATATTTTCCAAGCCGCTGAGGAGTGTTCACCCGACGCCGGAGTTCCAGCTTTCCGGCAAAGAGGGCCTGAAAACATCGGACCGGCTGCGGAGGCCACAAATAAACCCCGACCTCGGGTGTTTCACAGAGGAAGAGGACTAAACTTTTTGATGCCTTTCCCCACAGTGGAAAATGTTGATTCTGTTTTGGGGGGACGTTCATGTTGAATTCTATAATGTGTTGTGTCATTTTTCTTATTTTTAATTTTTTCTATGGATGTACAGAAACTTTATTTCTTTTATGTAAAGCACTTTGGTTTCAACGCGAGTTGATTTAAACGTGCTATATAAATAAAATTTACTTCACTTTACTAGAAAGGTCTGGGAATGGGAAGGAGAATTAAAGCATTTAGCAACCGGGAGCATCGACCAGTTGACTTCCTTCGACTGTTTTGCTGTTACTAATCTTTCCACTAGATGGCAGTCTGCACCAAGTAACATCAGCTGCCTGGACCTAACCTCCTTTCTGTGGAAAGATAGACACAAAATCCTGGAGTAATTCAGCGGGCCAGGCAGCATCTCTGGAGAGAAGGAATGCGTGACATTTCAGGTCTGAAGAAGGGTCTCGACCCTAAACATCACCCACTCCTTCTATCCAAAGATGCTGCCTGTCCCGCTGAGTTACTCCAGTATTTGGTGTCTATCTTCAGTGTACACCTACTCCTTTCTGTGAAAACTTGGCAGTTAGCTGAATTAAATTCAATGCCACTTTAATGTCACATGTATCTACGTACAAGGGCTGCCGACTTTCTCACTCCCAAATGTGGGACAAAAGGGACGGCAATTTGTTGACCGACTTGGCCGTGGCTGGGTGAATGATGAGTTGGCCCAGGTGCTGGACTGCACACAAAGCCCAGCCGGGCCAACTCATCATTCACCCAGCCAACTGAGGAGTTTTGGCCCGGGCGCTGGACTTTGCGGGTGACGTTGCGCGCAAAGTCCATCACCCCATCCAACTCATGAACCGATGATCGGCCGTGAGAAGGAGGGGTGATGGTGTCGGCGGTAAGTGACGGTGCGAAGGTCGGACAGCTGGCCGGGCGAGGCACTGCTGCTGCTCTGACCCGACAGTCCCCTCGACCTGAGTAGTAACAGTCAAATACGGGACAGGGACAAACCAATTTAGCCCAATATACGGGATGTCCCGGCTAATACTGGACAGTTGGCAACCCTACTAGGTACAGTGAAATTCTGTGTTTTTGCATGCAACCTGGTATAATCTACAGTGGACCAGCGCATTGCTTCCAAGATGGCGCCCAACGCCAGGTGACTATTTGCGTGCTAGCCACAGAAGCAGATCTACAAACTCACATTACAATCGCTCCGTACTCTTAAATCTGTCGATACACTGCAAATGGATTGATTGTCAGCTTTTCACTGTAGCGCTCTCTACACGTGACAATCCACTAAACTGAACTTCACCTCGGCAGTACATAAAGAGTCGCCACGTTTCTGTCAATGGCAAAGTGACAAAAAGTTAATCATACAGTCTTATCTTCTCGCATCGGTGAACCAGGCCTGCACCCCCCCCCCCCCCCCCAACCCCCCCACCGGGTCCCCTTATGCTCCTGGTGCCCCCTGCTGGGCCCCTCATTCATTGTCGCCTCTCACCGCATGCGATCCATTTTGTTACAACTTCTGTCACCGAGCTTAATGTAAGTCACAAAACAGGGGGTGCAAGACTCTCTCCAACCCTATACTGAAGTCCTTTGGCATTCTGTCCACTAATAAGTAAACCAGGAAAGGGGGCATTCTCGTGGAGGAAGGAACAGCAAGTGCTGGTTGAAACCGAAGATATGCACAAAATGCTGGAGTAACTCAGCAGGTCAGGCAGCGTATCTGGAGAAAATGAATCGGTGATGTTTCGGGTGGAAACCCTTCTTAAGACTGAAAGTAGAGGTGAGGGAGTGGGGTGAGGGGGAAACAGACTGGAGGTGAGAAAAGCCCAGAACACATCTGGGCCGGCAACAGATGACCTGAGGAAAGGTGAAGCCCAAAATGGCTGGCATTTTCTCACCTCTAGATTATTTCCCACACTGCCCCTCCCCCCCCCCCCCCGACTTTCAGCCTGAAGAAGGGTTCTGACCCGAAACGTCACTTATCCTTTTTCTCCAGAGATGCTGCCTGACCCGCTGAGTTACTCCAGCACTTTGTGTCTAACATGGGAGATTTCTCAACAGTTTATCATCTCCACTTGGGGGTAGCAACGTTATTTACTCCAGTAGTCTGTTTATGAAGCTAGGCTCTTGGATAGGCATATGGATAGGCAGGGATATGGATTATGTGCAGGCAGATAAGAGGTGTCCCTGCACCATTTTCAGTACATACATTGTGGGCCGAAGGGCCTGTTCTTGTGATGTACTGTTCCATGTTCAATAGATCAATTCCACCTCGCAGTTTAGTTTAGAAATATAGCATGTGTACAGGCCCTTCGGCCCACTGAGTCCATGCCGACCATCGATAACTCGGTCACACTAGTTCCATGTTAGCCCACTTTCACTACACACTCGGGGCAATTTGCAGAGGCCAATCCGCCTACAAACCTGCGTGTCTTTGGGATGTGGAAGGAAACCAGAGCACCTGGAGGAAACCCTCGTGGTCCCAGGGAGAACGTGCAAACTCCACACAAACAGGTCAGGATCGAACCCGGGTCTCCGGCGCTGTGCGGTTGCAGCTCCACCTGCCGCACCGTTGTGCTGCCCCTAAACAGTAAATCAGACAATTAGTTCTTTTGTGGCCCTTCACAATTTCAAGGCTGAAAGGTGCTAGGTTGTGGGAAAGAATAGTCATAATTGGGAAGCTTTCTAAAAAAGTCAACACAAGCTTAATGAGCTAAATGTACATCTCTTGCGCTGCTTTTTTTTACATAAGAAATATGAGCTGGAGGAGAGCATAGTTCTAATAGGTCTTCTTCACCATACAGCAAGATCATTGGAACATTGATATTGTCTGCTTTCCTGCCTCATTCACATGTGCGTAAAGCCCTTAGCACCTAAAGGGCCTGTCCCACTTACGTGTCCCTGGCACGCAAATTACGCGACCACGAGGTCGCGTAATTTGCGTGCCAAGGACACGTAAGTGGGACAGGCCCTTAAATAACTATTCATCCCTGATCTGAAGATGGTCAATGACTGAGGACTGTGGGTTAGAGAACCCACTCCTCATCTCAGCCCTTCATGGCTGATTCCCTATCCCGAGATTATTCGTAATTGTGGACGTTCCACTCAGTGGGGGATGGCGCAGCACGGTGGCGCAGCCGTAGAGTTGCTGCCTTACCGCGCCAGAGACCCAGGTTCCATCCTGACTACGGGGCGCTGTCTGTACGGAGTTTGTACCCTGTCACCGCATGGGTTTGCACTGGGTGCTCCAGTTTCCTCCCACATTCCAAAAATGGGCCGGTTTGAAGATGAATATGGCCGTGGTAAAATTGTAAATTGTCCTCAGCGCGCAGAATGGTGCTAGTGTGCAGGGTGATCGCCGGTCGGTGTGGGCTTCAGGGCCTGTCTCTGCGCTGAATATCTAAAGCCTAAAGTAAAGTAAAGCTTCTCAGTATTTATGCTGTTAACCTCGGAGAATGTCCGTAGCGGGTCTGTAGGAGTTTGTGGATGTCTCGTAGCGGGTCGTAATGCTAACGGTAGGCAAATCCGGTAAACTCGTGACCTTTTTTCAACACTGTGAAAAATGTCCACGAATAAAAAAAATACTCGTGATGAAAAAATGGTTACTTTTTATTCGTACGAGCCGCTACGAGACATCCACGAACTCCTACGGACCCGCTACGGACATTCTCCGAGTTCGAATCAGGGGAAAACTCGGGAGAACTCTTGAATTACCTCGTACAGTGGGTCAGGCCCGTCAGAATTATATATGTTTTATTTAAAATCTCTCTCATTCTTCTAAACTCCAGTAAATATAATATAAATAACTCCAATAAATATAAATATAACATCCCAGAGTTCAATGAGGTTGCACTGTTTTTTGGATAAATATATCCTCCTTTATGTATTGAGACTACAATTGCAAGGGTGTCAGAGGTTATGGGGAGAAGGCAGGAGAATGGGGTTAGGAGGGAGAGATAGATCAGCCATGAGGAAATGGTGAAGTAGATGGGCCAAATGGTCTAATTCTACTCCTATCACTTATGATCTTGCAAAGCTATATTCTCTTCACCAAGGTAATTTATAATTGTAAATAAGACACCTTTAGGCTTCTAGTCTATAACAAAAACAGGCTAATTTACCATTTTCCTTCCTACTCTGTTTGCCACCATGCCATCTGTCTGTGTTATCTGTAGAAGGGCCTCAGTTTCTCGGTGGGCTGAAGGGCCTGTTTCAATGCTCTTCCATTCATCTCTCAAGTAAACTGAACTAAACTAAACTAAACATATCGTCGGTTGATGAATCAAAATAAATGGGTCTCGACCCAAATTGCCACCTATTCCTTTTCTCCAGAGATGCTGTCTGACCCGATGAGTTATTCCAGCTTTTTGCGTCTATCATTGGTTTCAAACTCCAGTGATGTCTTAAGACAATCTACACATGTATGACTAACGGCGGGACGTGGAGATACATCTCTGTTCCCATGCGTTTGTTTCTGCGTATGATTAAAGTTGAATTTCTATCATTACACTTATGACCACAAATTATACAGCAAACAGGACAGAAATGACTTAGAAATGTCATGAAAATGTAAAAATTGCTATTTACATGCAAGCCTGCTTTGAGATACAGAAAGCCTCATCATGGAATACCTGTGTTCATTTATATTCAAGATTGAAACAGAGAAACATGGAAAATAGGTGCAGGAGGAGGCCATTCGGCCCTTCGAGCCAGCACCGCCATTCATTGTGATCATGGCTGATCGTCCCCAATCATTAACCAGTGCCTGCCTTCTCCCCATATCCCTTGATTTCACTAGCCCCACTAGTCCACAAGTCCACTAGCAAGGATAATGTTAGGTTCCTTCAGATACAAATTTGCAAGACATGACATTTCACTGAATTTAGTTTAGTTTAGTTTAGTTTAGTTTAGTTTAGAGATATAGCATGGAAACGTGTACTTCGGCCCCCATAGTCTATGCCGACCAGCGATCACCCGTTCACACTAGTGTCCTTTTATCCCACTTTCCCACCCATTCCCTACACGTTAGGGGCAATTAACCGACGAACCCTCACGTCTTTGGGATGTGGGAGGAAACCGGAGCACCCGGGGGAAACCCACGTAGGTTATGCAAGGGAGAACATGCAAACTCTGCATAGACAGCATCCAAAGTCAGGATGAAGCCTGGGTCTCTGGCGCTGTGGGGCACCACCCATTATCTATCTAGTTGTTTATGCATCACAGTGATGCAC
Organism: Okamejei kenojei; assembly: GCA_035221665.1. NCBI lineage: Eukaryota > Metazoa > Chordata > Chondrichthyes > Rajiformes > Rajidae > Okamejei > Okamejei kenojei. The sequence goes on along the minus strand of CM069152.1, from coordinate 32,711,395 downwards.
AACTTTGTAAAAATATTTAGACAGATTATCTCTATTGCTTTGAAAGTTTAGTCTTTTCCCAATGGGAAACCGACTGCCAGATACAATGCAGAACAATTGAAGAATGTGCACGTCTTAAATCAGAGAAATTAAATGCCCTACTCTTAGTTTGCCACTAATGTTATGATTGATTACTCTCATTGAGTGTAACCATAGTAGGCTATAAAAACAAACAGACCCTGCTACTTAAAAGTTTAGATTAGTTTATAGTTACAGCATGAAAACAGGCTCTTCGGCCTACTGAGCCCATTGCACACCAGAGGCAATATACAGGGGCCGATTAACTTACAAGCCCTCAGGTCTTTGGAATGTGGGAGGAAACCGGAACGCCTGGAGGAAACATGTGCGGTCATTGGGAGAACGTGTAAACTCCACACAGACAGCACCTGAGGTCACGATCAAACCCGGGTCACGAGCGCTGTGAGGCAGCCACTGCGCCACTGTGCGGAAATGTTGAAATACAGGAAATTAGTTTCATAATCATTGAATATTCAGCAGTGCTTTTCTCACAGAAACCGTTCCACAGTTTGTCCAGCTGTAGAATTGAACTGCACACAAGGTTTTGGTACGCGAGATGAAATTTGAGTTACCACTGTGGAATGAAATAATTAATCCACTTAATTCATTTCACGCTAATTTTAAGTAATGTAATTACTTCTATTTGTAACGCATCGCAACATGCCTACCCTCCACACATTGCTCATGAGATCACCACACCAAGAATGAAATAGTGAACCTATTTTTCTCCATTTAATATAAATAATGCAATCAATAACTATGGAAAAGGAAGATCTTCTTCCCCGGCAGAAATCACTCGTAAAAATCATCAATCATTGGGATATTGGGCTGTTAGAATGGACCAACACATGGCAAAGTAAGCTTCGGAGAGAGAAAGGTATAATTTTATACTTCTCTGGCCACTTTCCATTAAAATAAAACTAGATTTTATTTTAGATGTAAATTTAGTTTTATTATTTTCACATGTGCCGAAGTACAGTGAAAAGATCATAAAGCGTAGGTGCAAAATCAGGCCGTTCGGCTCATTGAGTCTGCTCCGCCATTTGATCATGTCTGATCTATTAGCCCTCTCTACCCCATTCTCCTGCCTTGTCCCCGTAACCTTTGACGCCCTTACAAATCAAGAACCTATCAATCTCCGCTTTACAAATACCCAACGAAGGCAGCATGGTGACGTAGCGGTAGAGTTGCTGCCTTACAGCACCAGAGACCTGGGTTTGATCCTGACTACGGTGCTGTCTGTACAGTGTCTGTATGTCTGTGACAACGTGGGTTTCCTCCTGGTGCTCCGGTTTCCTCCCACGTTCCAAAGGCATACGGGTTTGTAGGTTACTGGCTTTGGTAAGTTGTAAAATTGTCCATAGTGTGTAGAATAGTGTTTGGGGTGATCACTAGTTGGTGTGGAGGGCCTGGAGGACCTATATCCTCACAGTATCTCTAAAGCCTAAAGACTTGGCTTCCACCAATATCCGTGGCAATGATTTCCACAGATTCACCACCCTCTGGCTAAAGAAGTTCCTCGTCATCTCCATTCTAAAGGTAATTTGAGTTCCAGCTGTTGAAAACTATTTTAAGCTTTCTTTGAACAATGAGGCTCCATGCAGGGATAACAATAGTGATTGTCCACTGGAGATTTATTTGGAGGTATCTGTTCTGCCTACGAGCATCTGGATAACATGCCTGAACAAGCAAGGTACAGAGGAACTAATGAAACCATCTTGTCAAAAAGAAAGCATCATTCATAATCATTGAAGATCATTTTTCCATTTCTCTCATCCTACACCTCCGTCTTTGTCCCAGCTTTCATCATTTCCTCTCTATTGTTCCTAAACTCAAACTACTGACGTCTAATGCACTAATCATCCTGGTCTTGATTTGATTTTGCCTCTCTGCTATCAGAGTCACAGAGTCATACAGCGTGGAAACAGGCCCTTCGGCCCAGCTTGCCCATGCCGGCCAAGATGCCCATCCACGCTAGTCCCACCTGCCCGCATTTAGCCCATATCCCTTAAAACCTTTCCTATCCAATGTAACTGCTCAAATGTCTTTGCAAATGTTGTATTACTAGCTACCTCAACTATCTCCTCTGGTATCTCGTTCACTATACCCACCACCAACTGCTTCATGCAGTGAGGCAGAGGGTGATGGTGGATGATTGCTATTCAGACTGGAGGCCTGTGACTAGGGATCAGTGTGTCTGTAGTTTATATCAACTGGGTAGTGTTGTAGAGCAGAGGGATTTAAGAGTACACGGTTCCTTGAATGTCGAGTTGCAGGTAGATAAGGTGGTCAAAAAGGCTTTTGGCATTTTTGCCTTCATCTGACAGAGTATTGAGTATTGAAGTTTGGAGGTCATGTTGCAGTTGTATAAGACGTTGGTGAGACCGCATTTAGAATATTGTGTTCAGTTCTGGGCACCATGTTATAGGAAAGATATTGTCCAGCTTGAAATGGTTCAGAAACGAGTTACGAGGATGTTGCCAGAACAAGAGGGTGTGAGCTACAGGGAGAGGTTGAGTAGGCTGGGTCTCTATAGTCCATGGAGTGCAGGAGAATGAGTGGGAATCTTATAGAGGTGTACAAAATCGTGTGAGGAATAGATTGGGCAGATGCACAGTCTCTTGCCCTGAGTAGGGGAATCGAGGACCAGAGGACATAGGTTCAAGGTGAAGGGGAAAAGATTTAATAGGAATCCGAGGGGTAACTTTTTCACACAAAGGGTGGTGGGTGTATGGAACAAGCTGCCAGAGGAGGTAGTTGAGGCTGGGACTATGCCATCGTTTAAGAGACAGTTAAACAGGTGCATGGATAAGACAGGTTTGGAGGGATATGGACCAAGCGCAGACAAGCTAGGACACTGTTGGCCAGTGTGGGCAAGAAGGGCCAAAGGGCTTGTATTAATCCATGACTCTATGATTCTAAGTAGCCATTATTAATTGTAATGAACCGGGAATGGAGTTCAAATCCCACCATGGTGGTGTTGGAATTAATTGAATTAATTAAAGTGACAACTAATTAAATATGGAATTAAAATATTGGAACTAGTGAACTAAAATGTTTGTTGCAAATAAATATTGAGGTCACTAATATCATTTTGAAGGGGAAAATATAGCATCCTTACCCTCTCTACTCTACTCAATCTAAACAATACGTCTGAAGAAGGGTCTCGATCCAAAACATCACCCACTCCTTCTCTCCAGAGATGCTGCCTGTCCCGCTGACTGACTCCAGCTTTTTGTGTCTATCTTCGGTTTAAACCAGCAGTTCCTTCCTACACACCAGTCTCACCCCGGTTACTCGCTCTTCTCCCCTCTCATCAAGCAAGAGATACAAACCAACCTCCCTTCCATTGACTCCATTAACTCCTCACGCTGCATAATCAAGGACGAGTCGCACCCTGGCCACTCCCTCTTCTCCCCTTTCCCATCAAGCAAAATGTATAGGAGTGTGAAAATGCACACCTCCAGATTCAGGGACAGTTTCGTAGCTCGTAAGATCATGTGATAGGAGTAGAATTAGGCCATTCGGTCCATCAAATCCACTCTGCCATTCAATCATGGCTAATCTACCTCTCCCTCTTAACCCCATTCTCCTGCCTTCTCCCCATAACCTCTGACACCTGCACTAATCAAGGATCTATCTATCAGCCTTAAATCTATCCAAAGAATTCCACAGATTCACTGCCCTCTGACTAAAAATATCGGACCTCCTCATCTCCTTCCTAAAAGGACGTCTTTTAATTCGGAAGCCATGACCTCTAGTCCTAGACTCTCCCACGAGTGGAAACACCCTCTCCACATCCACTCTATCCAAGCCTTTCACTATTCTATTCTATTCTATTCCTTTTACTATTCTGCATGTTTCAATGAGGACCCCCCCCCCATCGTTCTTCTCAGCTGTTATCTTCCTTATGAACCATCCTAACAACAACTAGAATGCAGTCCTGAGCAACTATCTATCTCACTGGAGACACTTGGAGTATTTTTAATCGGACTTTACTGGACCTTATCTTGCGCTAAAGGTCATTCCCTTTGTCCTGTATTCGTACTCTGCGGATAGCTTGATTGTAACCATGTACAGTCTTTCTGCTGACTGGATACACGCAACAAAAAAGCTTTCCATGGGACCCCAGCGCGCATGACAATAAACTAATATAAACTAAACTGAACTAAATTAAACTGAACTGAACTAAGCTAAATTAAACACTAAACTCAATTCAACTACCCATTAGATTGATGTGTGATTCTAAATTTATAATATTCCGGTTGACCTATAACTGCCCTATGAAATGCACAAGCATGGACAATTAACAAAAGTATCAAAAGCCAGCAACAGCAAATGAAGAAAAACATAACCAAACCTAATTACTTTAGGCAACACAATTTCTTCAAGCCAACGGCAACATTGCAGAAGGTCCACTCCTGTGTGAGATTGCTCACTGAGCTCTCTGGATCAGGTAGGTATATGGTTGCAGGCATGAGATTTTGTTCTGCACACTGTGTTACCCAGGGTTAGGTTACCCTTGAATGGGGAAGCTCAACTGCAGTGAACAATCAGACTTCCATGCAGGGGTGACAATGGTGATTGTTGACTGGAGACAGATTTATTTGCACGTGTCTCCCTCCTGCCCAGAAGCATCTGAAAAGCATGTCCATACAAACACTAAGCACAGGAGAACAAATTAAAGCTTCTTGTCAAAAAAAAAAGGTGTCTTTCATAACAAGAAACGATGCTTTGTGGTCGGAGCCAGCCACGACACTTGGAAATGGAGCAGGAATGAAATCAATCCAAATGGAAATGCAGAGACTTGCTTTACTAGCTCGCAAAACATCCCAGGGTACTTCACTGGAGCATAATTAAACAATATTTGACGCCAAAAATGTGAAAGGTATTTAAGCCCTGAATGGACTCATTACTAAATGCCTGTGTGCAATGCAGCAAAGGCTAATCAAATTGCACTGATTCATCAGAGATACGTGGAAAAGATGTCTTTCCCACCACTGCACACGGACGGTTAAGTTTGGATGCATAAGCTGTGAAAGTTCAAGAATTATTTTTTCTCCCCTTGTAATTGAGAGATACAGCTGGATCATAAGCATGTTCCTCAGATGTTGTTGTTCAGGATAATTTCGGGAAACCATCAAGGGAAAAGGCAGGGTCACAGAATGAAAACACAGTGTGTTTTGTTTATAGAACGACATGAGATCTTTCACACAGCTGGAAATGCCGATATTTTTTTCTGATATGGCCTCTGTTCCACTTTTTTCCTTGCGATAGGCATTGTAAAATCATTTGGAATGAGAGAATACTGAAACGTGGTGGAAAAGAAAATTCACAGGCACCTTTTGCAGACAGCTAATATATCAGCCAAATATGAAAATGTGGATGGAATTCTATTTATGCCTGTATAGGCATTTTGAATGCTTTCAGAAGCTTTTTTGGAAAGGTTCAATGGTTCAATGGCACTTTATTTGTCTCACGTACCACGAGGTATAGTGAAATTAATTTGCTTTATGGCATTTCTATATTAATTGATTAAATATACAATTTAGGGCAGCACAGTGGCAAACTTGATGCCTCACAGCACCAGTGACACGGGTTCGATACTGACTCTGGCTGCTGTCTTTACGGAGTTTGAACGTTCTCCCTGTGACCACGTGGGTTTTCCACTGGTGCTCTGGTTTCCTCACACATTACAAATACATGCAGCTTTGTAGGATAATTGGCTTCTGTAAATTGTCCCTTTTTTCACGTCCATCTCGTTACAAATGTTGACCTCGCTGTCATCGTCCGTCCTGAAAAGGACGCAAGCCTCCGGCGACAATCAGCGGGAGCCGTCACTTGTCGCAATAGATGATGGTGGCAGCAGAATTAGCTCAGGATACGTCCAGTTTCCAGCCCCCTTCGTGGACGCTTCTGCTATGGGGCCGTAAATTGTCCTCGGTGTGTAGGACAGAACTAGTTTACGGCACGACCACTGGTCGGTACGGACCCGGTGGGAAGAAGCGCCTGTTTCCACGCTGTATCGTTAAACATAGCTACAAGGCTCTTTGGCCCACCAAGTCCCTGCTGACCATCGATCGCCCAGTCCCACTCATTCAAAGTTGTCCCACTTTCACATCCACTCCCTAAACAACAGGGGCAATATACAGAGGCCAATTAACCCACAAACCCGCATGTCTCTGGGATGCGAAAGCAAACCGGATCATCCGGAGGAAACCCGCGTGGACACAGGGAGCACGTGCAAACTCCACACAGAGTGCACGGGGCAGATACTATCACAACATTTAGGGAACATTGGGAAAGGTGCATGGATAGGAAAGGTTTAGAAGGATATGGGCCAAATGCAGGCAGGTGGGACTGGTGTAGATGGGGCGTGGTGGTTGGCGTGGGCAAGCTGAGCCGAAGGCAGAACCTGGGTCTCCAGCGCTGTGCGGCAGCAGCTCTACCAGCTGCGCCACTATATATATTGAACAAACCATTCACTGAAGACACTTGCTTCCCCTTAGAAGCGTCTTTGAACACTTGAAAATCATGACTTCTTCCCAAGATAACTTCAGAAGCAAATGGGTGGTTTCTGTCTTCACATCCTCTCTTGTTCAGAACTGTTTGCCAGACACTAATCAGAAACATCAAGCGCGTGTCAGTGGCTGAGTGGATGTGGTACAGTGTGACCACTGGCAGGAAGGGAGCACTTGGAAATATAAACCACGGGAACGCCAGTGGATCCGTTTCCAGTGCGGTTCTGGGGTGTTTACACTAAAAATGTTGGAGCAGTCGACGACCGGGAGTCACGGACGCAGCTGTTTATTGTGATAGGGTCGGACTGCAGGAACACACAGGCAGCGAGGTTGTGGGCCCAAGGGCTGATGAAAGAACCCATAGGCGCTCACAGGAGGGCCGCAGAGTGGCGCAGCCGGTAGAGTTGCTGCCTCACAGCGCCAGAGACCCGGGTTCGATCCTGACCACGGGTACTGTCTATACGGGGTTTGTACATTCTCCCCGTCACCACGTGGGTTTTCTCCGAGTGCTCCAGTTTCCTCCCACATCCCCAAGATGTGCATGCTTGTAGATTAAATTGGCTACCATAAGATTGTAAATTGACCGTGTATGGAGTGATCGCTGGGCGGAGTGGACTCGATGGGCCAAAGGGCCTGTTTCTGCTCTGTATTTATAAAATCTAAAAGTCTAATGGAGGAGCCAGTACAAAGGAATGCAGCAAGATATTGTTCCAGAGGGTACACTGTTGACAGATACTCCGACATGATGTATACTTATTAACACTATGGATCTTTCCCAGTGATCTGGTCTCCTTAAATGCTTTTTTTTTTTTTTTTTTCAAAATATACTTTATTCGAATGATAAATATATACAATACATTAACCTTGCGGAAAATCCATCCGACATTTTCGGAGGCTGTACAATAGATCAATACAGTTTAGACATTTCTTTCCCCCAAATTTCCACAAATCAGTCCCCCACTCGTGCTACAGTGGCGTGGGATACCTTCCCTTATATTGACAGCAGCGGAAGGACCTTAGATGGCTGCACCGAGCTTCAGTGCGTCCCTCAGCACGTACTCCTGCAGTCTGCAGCGGGCCAGTCGGCAAAACATTCCCTGACGGACATCTCGCTCTGCTGGGTGGTGAACAATGCTCGGCAGACCAAAGGGCGTCTTTTACCGAGTTGATAACCCTCCAGCAGCGATGTCAGCCTCTGAATGTGTCCCTGGGAACAGTCCGTAAACCACCGAGTCCTCTGTCTGTTCGGGATAAAACGTACCAGACCCTTGCATTTTTCTCCAAACTCTTTTAGCAAACTCACACTCTGTAAAGAGGTGGGCAACCGTCTCCTCGCCATAGCACCGTCCCGAGGGCAGCGTGCGCTGGCAGTGAGGTTCCGACGGTGCAGGAAGGATCTGACTGGGAGGGCTCCCCTCACCGCCAGCTAAGCCATTGTTGGTGAGTTCTGGCGATGAGGCATTTTGCCAGACAATGCTCAGGGAACCACGCCACCGGGTCCATAGAGTCCTTTCCCTGCAGTGCCTGCAGGACATTCTGTGCTGACCACTGCCCAATGGACATGTGGTCAAAGGTGTAGGTCCGGAGGAAACCCTTCCACAGACGACAGATGGGGCGGCAATGTCCAGCTGACTGGCACATTGCGTGGCACCTGCGCCAACAGGTAGAACCTCAGCAGGTAGTGACACTTGGTGCCCACGTGCCTTGGCTACACTCCGCCTGATGCAGCCACACACAAAGGTGGCCATCAGAATGAGGGCGACGTTGGGCACGTTGTCTGCCGACTTGTACATTGTGGCCCGTCGCACCCGGTTGGGACAGGGTACAGCAGCCCCGAGAGCTGATGATCAAATTCTTTCCCATTATGGAGCGTTGCCTCCACAGCTCCAACCCTGGCTATCCGCTCCAGCCAATTTTTGTTACATGCCTCAGCCCCCCCGAACCAGATCCCCAGCACCTTCAAGGCTTGATGGTGAAGGGGACGGAAGAGTTCACCCTGGCCCCGTGGCCGACTCAAACTGGTCGCAGATACTAATCAGTCTCCGACCCTGGATCCGAGCAACAATGTTGTCTTTACTTGAATGCCCCCAGGCAATGTCACTCCTCTTATGCCAGCATCCTTCTGATGATTCAGCAAAAGGTTTAAGAGAGGGCAACCCTGCCTGACTCCAGACCTTACAGAGAAACTGTCTGATTCCCACCCATTGTGGACTGCACTACGGATGTTGGTGTAGAGCAGTTTGATCCAATTCCTGTGGAGTGCACGTCCCTCATGTACGTGTGCAAAATCCTGTCGAAGGCCTTCTCCTGGTCCAAGCTGACTAGGCAGGCATCCATCTGTCCTGCACGTAGGCGATGGTATCTCTCAGCAGCGCTAGGCTGTCTGAGATTTTCCTGCCAGGTACAGCACAGGTTTGGTCCGGATGGATCACCTGTCCCAAGCAGACTTGACCAGGTTGGCGATGGCCTTGGACAGGATCAAGGATCTCCCCCTTCTGCTTGTAGATTAGGGTGATGTTGCCCTTCCTCATGGAGTCTGACATGCTACCAGCCAGAAGCATGTTGTTGTACACTTCTAGCAGGTCCGGTCCCATCCAGTCCCACAGAGCCAAATACAACTCGGCCGGTAAGCCATCGCTTCCGGGAGTTTTATTCAAGAGATATCTTCACCGTGGGTTTTTGCCAAGTCTTGTTGTGAAGGTGTTATTGGTTAATGTTGTGATAACTCACATTAGAGTCATAGAGTGATATAGAGTTAAAACAGGCCCTTCGGCCCAACTTGCCCATGCCGACTGAAATGCCCCATCTAGACTAGTCCTACCTGCCTGCATTTGGTCCATATCCCTCCAAACCTTTCCTATCCATGTACCTGTCCAAATGTTTCCTAAATGTTGTGATAGTACCTGCCTCAACTACCTCCAGCGGTAGCTCATTCCATACACGTTTGTGTAAAAAAGCTGCCTCACCTTAAACCAGGGTTCGGCAACCTTGTTCTGCATGGGGGCCAGGACGCATGTCTGTGAGCGGATGGCTGGCCACGTCTATCGCCATAACACGGCGCTGTCGTTTTTCGCATTACTTTTCACGTGTTTTTCAATTTGTTTTCTGCAGTTCCCAGGTCCCTCGCGTACCCCGGGACTGGCTGCAGTTCCCAGGTCACCTGCGTGCCCCGGGACTAGCTGCAGTTCCCAGATCAGCTCGCGTCCCCAGGACTGGCTACAGTTCCCAGGTCGCGAAAACAAATTGAGAAAAAATCCGTCTGCGGGCCGGTTGATTTCGGGTTACGGGCCAGATCCGGCCCACGGGCCGCAGGTTGCCGACCCCTGCCTTGAACCCTTGGCCGCTGGTTCTCCTTTCCCCAACTCTGGGTAAAAGACATTGTGCATTCACCCTCTCTATTCCACTCGTGATCTTGTACACCTCTGCACGATCACCCCTCACCCTCTTGCACTCCAAGGAATAGAGTCCCAGCCTGCTCAACCTCCCCCTGTAGCTCAGACCCTGGAGTCCTGGCAACATCCTCGTCATTCTTTTCTGCACCCTTCCCAGCTCATATTCTTAAGTAACAATATTTCCTGAGCTTAGAATTGACAGTATGAGTGAAGGTAACCATGGCGATCGTGCATGCTGACACAGGATTCACGTTTACATGTAGCTGCAATGCTAATCGTCTGCTAATGCAAAACCGCACATGGGGACGTGTGATAACTCCGTTCACAAAAGCCACAGTTCGGCATGGCCTCTTTGACAGTCATGATGCTACTTGTGGTGAGATAGAAGTGAGCCAACAAAAATCAAGTACGTTGGCAACCTAGCAATCTCAAAGGAAATACGACAGACACAATTCCATGTCAGAAGATAGACACAAAATGCTGGAGTAACTCAGCGGGAAAGGCAGCATCTCTGAAGGTAAGGAACGGGTGACGTTGAGTCTGAAGGAGAGTACTGACCCAAAACGTTACCCATTCCTTCTCGCCTGAGATGCTGCCTGTCCCGCTGAGTTACTCCAGTATTTTGTGTCTATCTTTGGTGTAAACCAGCATCTGCAGTTCCTTCCTACTAATTCCATGTCATCCTTTTCATGTGTAACAGAGCAATAGTGCCATTGAGAGATACAGCATGGATACTGATGCGATGACCCACCAGGTCCACACCAACCACCAATCTCCGATTTGCATTACACCAACATTACTTTAAGGGCGGCACAGTGGTTTCAGCGGTAGAGTTGCTGCCTCACAGCACCAGAGACCCGGGTTCGATCCTGACTACGGGTGCTGTCTGTGGGGAGTTTGTACGTTCTCCCTGTCAATGTGTGGGTTTTCTCCGGGTGCTCCGGTTTCCTCCCCCATTCCAAAGTCGTGCAGGTTTTTAGGTTACTTGGGCTTCTGTAAATTGCCTGCAGTTTGCAGGATAGTGCTGGTGTACAGGTGATCGCTGGTCACGTGGACTTTTGGGCTGTAGGGCCTGTTTCCACACTGCATCTCTAAATTAAACTTTTTTTTTTTAAACGATGATTGTACCCCACATTCTCATCAAATCCTCCGTGGACTCCACCACTCACAGAGCGGCCAATTTAAAGTGGCCCAATTAACCCTGCAGTGGTTGAAGCAGTAACGTGCAGTGCGGGCAAGCTGGGCTGAACGGCCTGCTTCTGTGCTCGATGACTGGGACCCCTCTTTAGACTCATTCATAGAGTCTTAGAGTCATGCAGTGTGGAAACGGGCCCTTCGGCCCAACTTGCCCACACTGCCCCATCTCAGTGAAATGAGTGTGAAGATCTGTTCTGAGATTCAGTGCAGCGCGAATGGAATGCTGCTCTGTTCGATGTTAAAATTATATTTACTCCTTCCTCCAAATCTGAGGAACAATAGCAGCCTGGTGTCCTGGGCTGGCGTAGGTCCTCGATTATTTTACTAGAATAAGATTATTTGGGTTTTATCATTCTTACAGCTTGCTGGGAACATTGGTTAATGAATAAATGATCTTATTCTACTAAATTGCCAGGATTGGAGAGCCTGAGCTAATGGGAGGGGTTGGGCAGGATAGGACTTGGTGTGCAGAGGTCTGAAGGGGTGGGGGGGGGGATCATATAGATATATATAAAATCATGAGTAGAATAGATGGGGTGAATGCACAGAGTTTTCTACCCAGAGTAGGGGAATCAAGAACCACAGGACATAGGTTTAAGAAGGAACTGCAGAGGCTGGAAAATCAAAGGTAGACAAAAGTGCTGGAGAAACTCAGCAGGGTGAGGCAGCATCTATGGAGCGAAGGAAATAGGCAACGTTTCGGGCCAAAACCCTTCTTCACTCTGAAGAAGGGTTTCGGCCCGAAACGTTGCCTATTTCCTTCAGACATAGGTTTAAGGTGAGAGGGGAAAGGTTTAATAGGAACCTGAGGGGACACCTTTATCATACAGAGGGTGTGGCTATATGGAATGAGCTGCGAGTGGAGTCATAGAGTGATACAGCGTGGAAACAGGACCTTCGGCCCAACTTGCCCACGGTAATCAACATGCCCCATCTACACTAGTCCCACCTGCCTGCCTTTGGCCCATGTCACTCTAAACCTAACCTATCCGTATGTTTTTAAACATTGTGATAGTACCTGCCTCACCTGCATCCTCCGGCAACTTGTTCCGTACACGCACCACACTTTGTGTAAAAATGTTACCCCACATGTCTTTGTGTAAAACAGTTACCCCATAAATCTTCCCCCCCTCAACTTAAACCTATGTCCTCTGGTTCTCGATTCCCCTACTCTGGACAAAATACTCTGTGCACTTGCATCACTGTCAATATCTCTTGTTTCCCCTGACTAGTCTGAAGAAGGGTCTCCACCCGAAACATCACCCACTCCTTCTCTCAAGAGATGCTGCCTGTCTCACTGAGTTACTCCAGCATTTTGTGTCTATCTTCTGTTTAAACCAGCATCTGCAGTTCCTCCCGACACAACTGTGCATTCACCCGATCTATTCCTCTCATGAATTTGTACACCCCTATAAATCACCCCTCATCCTCCTGCGCTCCAAGGAATAAATCCTCAGCCGTTCAACCTCCCCCTATCGCTCAAGGCCCTCGAGTCCAGGCAGCATCCTCGTAAATCTTCTCTGCACCCTTTCCCGCTTGACAACGGGCACCCTGGACTTCAATAATGTTCCTGGTGGGAGCCCTCCTGCAGCATCTGGCACAGACTTGTCCACGGCGTTTAGACCTGCCTCTTGTGCATGATCCACAGGAGGTGATAACTGGGCCCACGCAAATCAGTGTTACAGCAGTGTCACCGAGCGGAAGATGATCATGGATCTGCATCTCCCGTGCATAATCCGCAATGCTTGTGATTTGGTGCGTAATGTGCGTTGAGGCATAATGTTTACTTGCATCAAGCACTGTGTGCAGGTAAGACCCAAGCACATTTAGCAATCGATTTTTGTAGGAAGGAACTCCAGATGCTGGTTTAAATCGAAGATAGACAGAAAAAGCTGGAGTAGCTCAGCGGGACAATCAGCATCTCTGAAGAGAAGGAATGGGTGACGTTTCGGGTCGAGACCTTTCTTCAGGCAATCCATTTTTCTTTACTAACCCATTGCTACATCCTTAGCAAAGCATGCCGAACATGAATGACTTTCTGGATCGATGGATATCGTTAATAATTACAATGGTAGTCAGAAATAACATGATCTATTTCAGCAAAATAATTGCTTTGGACAACTTGAATGACTTCATCAAGTGTATGCTTTTTTTGACAGGCAGTGCATCAGGATGTGAAATTGTACGGCCTTTTTTGGTATAGGGTTGTTAATTCAGATAAATGGGAAAAACGTTTCTGCTTTCAAAGAGTGTAGTGCCTCGGTTTAGACATGCAGTTGCCATATACACAAATTACAAGCATATTTCTGCTTATTTTATGTCTGATTTATATTGTTTTGAAATAATATAAAGTTGTCTGAATTTATTTTGATTTATGTTAAAGAACACGTTCAACTCCTTTTGATAAACAGCAGAAGCAGAGGAATAATAATATTTCCTTTTGTTGCTTTAGAATGAGCCTGTGTTCTTTTTGAACCCAATCACCTTCTCATTTTGCAAGTTGTATAGATTTCTACACCATTCTCTAAACAAGAGGATCAGTTTAGTCTATCAGTTCAGTTTAGTTTATTGTCACGTGTACCGGGGTCCAGTGAAAAGCTTTTGTCGTGTGCTAACCAGTCAGCAGAAAGAATATACTGTAATATACTGTAGAGACATACTGTAAAACCTGTTGCAGCGTAGCCACTAAGGATGGCCAGAGAGTGTCCTGCCCCACCTCTTTTCTTCCCCTACAGTCAGTCTGAAGAAGGCTCGTTGCATCTGGCTCACCGCGCAACATAAAATAACAAAAGGATAAAATAGATAAAAAGATAAAATAGACAATAGTGGCAGCACATTACATGGAATTCAAGAGTCTGATGGCTCAGGGGAAGAAGCTGTTTGCAAAACCTAGCCGTTTTGCTCCTTATGCTGCGATACCTTTTGCCCGAGGGCAGCAGAGTGAACAGTCCATGATGGAAATGTGCTGGGTGTTTTTATAATGCTGTTGGCCTTGGACAAGCAACATTTGCGCGCAATGTCCCGGATTGAAGGAAGAGAAATCCCGATGATTTTTTCAGCCCGATGATTTTTTTCAGCAATCAACAAGCAAACTCCGGCATCACCAAGAAAGACTGTGCAGCGGTAGTCCGGAAATCATGGAGGGCACGGTGGTGCAGCGGGTAGAGCTGCTGCCTCACAGCGCCAGAGACCCGGCTTCGATCCTGACTACGTGTGCTGTCTGCGCGGAGTTTGTACATTCTCCCTGTGACAGTGGAAATTTGTTCTATGCTCGATCAGTGCTGACCAGGAATGCGTTCTGCTCCAGAAATGATGTTCTATTGACATCAGTGAAACTGAATCCCGGAGAAATTGTACAATTTTTAAGCATGTGCTCAGTCTGCGCAAACAAGAACATGTTTGCATATCAGTGGTATTTTATTATGCCATTTGAAATTAGAGTTCCCCCTGTACAACCACCTTTCCAGTTTGTTTGATGTTTTATGTTGAATTGGCTGTTTCTAATAATAATAATAATAATAATAATAATAATAATAATAATAATAATAACTTTATTACGGACTCAAGGTCCAGACAAGGGGCAACATTACATTAAAAATGCATTGCATATCAAATATCATAAATATATATAAAATCATGGTAAATCACATAAAAAAACATCATAATTTATATATATTAAAAAAAACCCACAATACTTAAGTTAAAAACCCAGAGTAAAAAATGATCAATGTCGTACAAGGAGACAACGATACCAGTGTCTCCACAACTGGGATTCGTAGCGTGTAGTGGTAACCCTTATGCTTGTCAAGGCCACAATAAGCACATTTTTAGAGTCACTTATCCTGCAAATTAATTTATACATGTATTGTTTTAGGATAGCTTCTAGAGTACTGACTCCTGCAGCCACAAACATATTACTGGCACTACACCATCTTGGTTGCCTTAGCAGTGTTCTCATGGCATCGTTATATGCAACCTTTAGTCTCTGCATACTTGTCTTTAAATAGTTCGACCACAGGTGCGCAGTGTAGAGGGGTGTGCAGTATGCTCTAAATAGCGACATCTTCACCACATCTGCACATGCACCAAATTTACGCAAGAGGATATTCGCCTGTATATACAGCATGCGTCGTTGCCTATAAATATCCTCATCATCTGTCATTTGTTCTGTAATAATATGCCCTAGATATTTTATCTTATTACAGACACTAAGATTGTTGTCAGACAATTTAAAATCAGAATTTTTATCCTCTTTGGTTCTACAGACCATAACAGCACTCTTACTAGCATTATATTTAATGTCATGTTCCAAACCATACACGGAACATGCAGTAAGGAGCTGCTGGAGACCAGCGCTAGATGTACTAAAGACCACAAGATCATCTGCATACATAATATGGCTCACTAAAATATTACCAATCACGCACCCAGTGTTACAGGCTTTCAATTGTTTAGACAGATCATCAATATATAGATTAAAAAGGACTGGGGACAAAATTCCCCCTTGTCAAACACCATTGCTAACCCCAAATGGAGCTGAGACCCTATTGCCCCATTTTATTTGCATAGTCTGGTGGGCATACCAGTAAGCCAGAATTCTCACCATGTATTTAGGCACCCCTCTTTGACGCATTTTACTAAACAGCTTTCTGTGATTAACACAGTCAAAGGCTTTGGAAGCATCAATAAAGCACATAAGGATTGAAGAGTTTTGCCTCTCTATTTGTTTGCAATCTCCTTTAGGGCATATATGCATAAGTCAGTGCCATGTTTAGCTTTAAAGCCAAACTGGTTATCTGTGGAGTTAACAAACTCATGTATTCTATCCAGCAGAACTCTTTCTAAGACTTTTGACAATATGCTGGCTAAAGCTATGGGCCTGTAATTATTTAAACTGCCTACTTTACCAGCTTTGTCCTTAATAACTGGCACTAACAGGACAGACAACATTGAGTCTGGTAACAAGCCATGAATCATAAAGCCAGTAAAACAAATAGCTAGAGAGGAGCTATCCTCATACTCGCATACTTAAGATGTTCAGCAGAGATATGATCCAAGCCACTTGCTTTGCTGTTGGACAGCTTGTTCATGGCATGTGACATAATCACCATCGAGTCATTACTCTCAATATTGTCCACCCTATACAAGTCACCTTGGACACAGTTGAATAAAGTGCTATAATGTTGTCGCCATAACTCTGCGATATTAGCCGTTCCAGAGATTCCATCTACAGTACATGGTAGAGATGTTTTGCAACTGCTAAGAGCTCTCACTTCCTTCCAAACATCTGTAGCATTGTTACTTCTTAGCCATTGAATCAGCCCTCATAGCTTGCTCATTTTTACAGATGAAGCGAACAGCATACTTATCCCTTGCATTAGTGAGCTTCTTGTGCTCAAACACAGGCCCCTGTCTGGGCCTACCTGCCATAGCCCATGCTTTGGTGGCTTCATGGGCTTCAGTGTTTCAATGACTTGGGACATGGGTAAGATAAAACCATCTCAGATTCACGTCGTGTTCATCTTCTAGTAACATCAACTCTATGCGTGTGACCATTCAGTAAGAGACAAGCTATCACAGGTCCACCACCAATTTTCCGGTAACTGGCGGTCCATCACCTCCTTTAATCCGGACAAAATTCCGACAGTGCACTTGAAACGTCACCGTGCTGCCCCTGCGCTGAAGTGAGACAAAACGCAGCACCATTATTCCACAAGCTATGCAAGAGATCTTGTGCTCCAAATCCATAGCTCCCTAATAATGGCATAGCAAGTAGATATTGCGATGAAGAAGGCAAATGTTGAATTGAATTGAATTGAATGTTTTATTGTCACAAGTGACAAGTCACAGTGAGATTCTTTGCTCGCATACCCAAGGTATACAAATGGTCGCTGCATAAAGGGCGTCCACAAAGTTACAAAAGTGTCCCCCGCCAGGCCCTCCTTTGTTTTCCCCACCCTCCCCCACCCCTCACGGCGATTAAAGTCTATTTTGAAACTTAATAAAATGTTCCATTACTTAGTGTTGAAATTCAACGTTCACACCGCTGGGTTGCAAGCTGCCCAAGCAAAATATTAGGTGCTGTTCCTCCAATTTGTGTGTGGCCTCACTCTGACTGTGGAGGAGGCCCAGCACAGAATGGTCAGTATGGGAGTGGGAGTTAAAATGTTGTGGTCAGGCTTAATTAATATTTACGGCACAGTAGAAATGCATTAGCTGAATCATCATGTGAATCCGTCTGCTACAAATCAAGATGGTTTAGGAGTTGATCACAAAACAACACTATCTTTGATATTAATGAGAGCCCACATAGCATATTTTAATCTAGCACAAAGTGCTGGAGAAACTCAGCTGGTCAGGTAGCAAGGTATGGGTGGGCAACCTTACCGCTTGGGACCCTACTTCAGTCTGATGGGTCTCAACCTGAAGCATCACCTGTTCATTCCCACCATAGATGCTGCCTGACACACTCCCGGACTTTGCATTTTGCTAAAAATGCCAGCGTTCTGCAGTTTCTCACGTCCAATATATTTTAATGACAATCGATGCACCATTTTGTATGCATTTAAAATACGTACCTAGACAAAAGTGCTGGAGAAACTCAGTGGGTGCAGCAGCATCTGAGGAGCGAAGGAAATAGGCAACCATTTTGGCCCGAAACGTTGCCTATTTCCTTCGCTCCTCAGATGCTGCTGCACCTGCTGAGTTTCTCCAGCACTTTTGTCTACCTTCAATTTCCAGCATCTGCAGTTCCTTCATAAAATACGTACCTGTATGGTATTGTATTGGTATCGAAAACCAGAAGACATAGGTTTGTGAGAGGAACGAGTTTTAAAAGGAATCTAAGGCGATTTTACATAGAGAGTGGATGATATCTGGAAACTACTGTCAAAAGAGGTGGTGAAATTAGACTCAATTACTATGTTTATGAGGCACTTAGACAGATTCTTAAACAAGCAATGCATAAAAGGATATGGTCTTAATGCGGGCAAATGGGATTAGTGTAGATGGGCAAAAAGATGTGTAGGGCCAAAGTGTCTGATTCTGTAGATAGACACAAAATGCTGGAGTAGCTCCGGCAGCATCTCTGGAGAAAAAGGAATAGATGACAGTTCAGGTTGAGATTCTTCTTCAGGCCTGAGAGACCTGATTCTGTGCTGTTCTACACTGTGCCTCTAGTTCAACAATACATGGATTTACTTTCCAATTATACTACAACAGTAACTTTGAACATTAGATATATTTTTATTCTGCCTCAACCTCAATAAATCATATCATGAATTTTAATTTTTTTTAAAAGGTGCTTTTAAAAACCTTTTTTTATGAGGGGACTCTTTATCAAGAACAAGGTCTTTCCAAGAAACAAAGGAACTGCAGATGCTGGTTTACAAAAGAAGATGCAAAGTGCTGGAGTAACTCAGAGGGTCAGGCAGCATCTCTGGAAAAGTCTGACTAAGTGTCTCGACCCGAAAGGGCACCTATCCATCTTCTCCAGAGATGCTGCCTGACCCGCTGAGTTACTCCAGCACTTTGTATACTGGTCTTTGTATGCTTACATAGACTTGGGGGCATTAGTTTTGTCTTTTTGCACTATTATTGATTGTTTGTTTTATATGTGCATATGTGTGTATATATACATGTGTGTGTACGTGTGTGCATATGTACATATGTATGTGTGTACATATATATATATATATATATATATATATATATATATATATGTGTGTTTATATATATACATATATATATATATGTATGTGTGTGTGTGAGCATGTATGTGAGTGTGAACAGCTATGCCTCAAGGTGAGTTGCTTTAAGTCATTCCTAAACATCACCAATTGTTCAATACTGAAATCTGCTGGAGGCTCATGTGTTTTAAAGTTAGAGCTCCTCCCTCCCTCCCTACCTCTCTATGGTTGGAGTTAGGTGAAGCATGAACATGATCCAGCCAATCTGATGCTCATAGGGCAGGGCTTTAACCCATCTGTGCAGGGAGGGCCAGACCATTTGCTTTGTATGTTTTTTTTAAACTAAGAACTGCGCCTTGCATGCAGCTGAAATCATTTGGCATATGTAGAGTCTTAGGAGAGACTCACACACTTGTGCTCTGTGCTGAGAGAGAGAGTGAGAGAGAGATAGACAGAGAGATCTTGCGATAGAGGAACAATCAACTCAGCTATTTGAAACTTTAACACTTCTGCAACCAGTTTTTCAGTGCATTTTTTTCCCCCTTCTGGAACGTCTTCGGATACCAGCATTTGCTTTGGGATAAAGTTGAGGATGGCGGAGCTCTCTATCAATGATCACTTGGAAGGAATCCTGTCAGATTTTGAAGGTCTGTAATACTGCTTTGCATTCTACGCTTGCCATGGTCCCCTAACATTAGGTTTTTATAATAATAATAATTTTATTTCTGCGAGCGGCGTTTCAGTAACAATTAAAAAGCAACAACAGCAAATGTCATGTACTGTTTTGCACTCAGCAACTTTCCTCTAATGACTGACATGCTTTCAACTGGTGGAGAGAAAATGAGTGATTTACTTTCAAAGCGTTTTCAACCCATCCACTTTTCGGAGTCAATCTTTGCTCCGAGTGCTGGGTTGTGTTTTTTCTCCCTTTTAGAGTGAGCAGGTAAGAAGGGGAATTGTAATTTGATGCTGGCTTGAGCAGCCCCAGCCCCAGCCCCGGCCGCATCTCTCTCCCTCCACTCGCCTCTCCACCGCGGGTTGCGCTCGGCTCCATTTAACACACCCTCGCTGCCCATATGAAACGAAACACCGTCTGATTTCACTCCTCAAGCCTTGCTTGCGGGTTTCGCTTGAACTTTACGGAGAGCCGCTCCACGTTTTGGAACTGGAGGACTGTAGATCACTGTTCTCCCATTCCTTTGATCTTGGAAGAGTTCTGGGCAAATTACAGACTTTCAAAGGAGTGGAACTCTATTATAGCCGTGGCCACAGTCGGGCAAACACAGTAAAGGATAGTATTACCCTCTCCTTCGAGGCATTTATTGTCCTAAACGCTTTAGCAATAACAGCCAGCAGAGAATTCCTGTGTACTTTTGGTTCAACACAGGTGTATCGCTGTTGTCTATTTTGAATAAGGCTATTTAGTCCTTGGGTCTAATTTCACTTCTTTAATTCAATGCCAAAGTCTTCTTTCCAATTGCACTTGGTTAAATGTGTGCCTCATTCGAACTATTCTGCGTTCCTTTGCAAGTTGAAATGGGTTACAGTGAAAATGTTTCTGCTCACTTGGCAGTTTTAGTAGCCGCAGGTATGTGATCATCTGGTCAGTGAGCATTGAAGTCTGCCTCTGGGCACCTTCCACAGTTTCCATTTCAGATTAATCTGCATTATCTTTCAGACAGTTCAAAATGTTTCCTGTTCCAATCAGCCCTTGACAAAGCGTTGTGAAATAAGCAGTCGAGAGCAGTTTTATTTCCAGGGATTTATCTACAATGGGACATACACCGGGATAGAATGGAAACTGGCCCTTCGGCCCATAGAGTCCATGCCGACCAGTGATCCCTGTATCCTACACACTAGAAACAATTTGCAGAAGTCAATTAGCCTGCACGCTTTTTGGGATGTGGGAGGAAACCGGAGCACCCGGAGAAAATCCACACGGGAGAGCGTGCAAGCTCCATACAGACAGCACCCGTAGTCAGGATCAAACACGGGTCCCTGGCGCGGTAAGGCAGCCACTCTACCGCCGCGCCACTGTGCCGCCCCAGGGTGTTTGGGGGTGTTGGTCGACTCTCTCGTGCCCAGCACTATTTGAAGATGTAAAGTTCTCCAAAGGCAACGCTGTGGGAGTTCGGAACATTCTGAATGCGGTTAACAATCCAGCATCTAATTGCTTGACAATCTTAACGGTTCAACATCTGGGCTACTCTTTAGTCTCTAACACGAGGCAGGGTCCTGTTTAAGTAGAGTGTTCACTCAGAGCTAAGAGTTTGGAGTGAGACTGGGGTCGGTGTCTGGACTGTAAGTTTGTAAGTCATAAGTCGCAAGGAGTAGGCCATTTGGCTGATCTGTCCTTTCCTCTCAACCACCTTCTTCTGCCTTCTCTCCATTACATTTGACACCCGTACTAATCGAGAACCTATCAATCTCTTAAAAAATCTCTTAAAAATACCTAATGACTCCGCAGCCAAAGGTACGTCCATTCATTCTGAGGCTGTGCCCTCTGGTCCTAGACTCACGCACTGGTGGAAACATCCATTTTTGGATACAAAATTCTGGAGTAAGTCAGCGGGTCAGGCAGCATCTGTGGATTGAACCTGGGTCTCTGGCACTGAGCAGGCAGCAGTTCTATCACTGCACAACTGTGCTGCCCTAATGTTAAATAACATGTTGAACAAAAGTGAAATGAAAGTGTGTTTGAGTGTTAATGGGATTAACATCCAATAGTCCAGAACATCTGCCAGTCCAGCACCCTCGGGGTCCCAAGGGTTTTGCTGTATTCTATTCAACTCATGGGTACTCAACCTGTGTGAACACTCCCTCCCCCATTAGCACTAAATCATCTTATTCTAGTAAATTGCCAGAACTCGAGGGACTGAGCTCCAGGGAGGAGTTGAACAACCTCGGACTTTATTCCTTGGTGCGCAGGAGACTGAGGGGGTGATCTTACAGAGATGTATAACGTCATGAGTGGAATACAGGTAGGTAGGGTGAATGCACAGTCTTTTACCCAAAGTAGGGGAATCAAGAACCATAGGACATACTATATCACAGGGGCTACTTTATCACAGTGGGTATGGCCACCTGGAATGAGCTGTCAGTGGAGGTAGTAGGAGTCATAGAGTGTGGAAACAGGCCCTCTAAACCTCTCCTATTCATGCCTTAACTACCTCCTCTGGCATATGGTGTTTCCATACACCTACTGCCCTTTGTGTAAAACAAAATGTTATCCCTCGGGTTCCCATTAAATCACTCCCCCCTTGTCCTGGCAACATCATGGCAAATCTTCTCTGAACCTTTTAAAGCAGGTGCTATAACAACATTTAAAAGACACTGGGACGGGTACACGAATAGTTCAGATTTAATGGGATATGAGCCAAATGTGGGCAGATGGGACTAGCGTAAATGAGGCATCCTGATTGGCAGCAGATTGGGCCAAAGGGCCTGTTTCTGTGATGTACTACACAATGACAATGAGGAATAATTCCAGCCAAGGACACCAAAGGTTCCTGTTGTTCCTCAGATTTTCCAGCAGAGATGGATAGATTCTTGATTAGCACAGGTGTCAGAGGTTATGGGGAGAAGGCAGGTGAATGGGGTTGGGAGGGGGAGAGAGATCAGCCATGATTGAATAGCGGAGGAGACTTGATGGGCTGAATGGGCTAATTCTACTCCTATCACGTATGACCTTATTTGTTGATAGGCTCTTTTAATTGCATACAAACGAGTAGATAGAACCACATTGAAGGTGGCATCTCCTGTGATCACCAATTCTCTCGGTGCCACACTGTCTCTGCCCTCAAGTCACTGAGTGGTTTGTGTAGGAAGAAAGTGCAGATGCTGGTTTATACTGAAGATAGACGCAAAGTGCTGGAGTAACTCAGCGGGTCAGGCAGCATCTCTGAAGAGAAGGAACTCATCGGAAGAAGGGTTCTGACCCGAAACGTCACCTGTTCCAGTTCTCCCGAGTTGCTGCCTGACCTGCTAAGTTACTCCCATAACTTTGTGTTACTGAGCAGTATGTCAACTCACTAGTTTAGTTTAGTTTTAGTTTAGCTTCTTGTCACGTGTACCGAGGTACAGTGCAAAGCTGTTCTTGCGTACTAACCAGTCAACAGAAAGACAATACAAGATTACAATTGAGCCGTCCACTGTATCTTCAGCCCTGAGGAAGGGTCTTGACCCAAAATATCACCCATTCCTTCTCTCCAGAGATGCTGCCTGTCCCGCTGAGTTACTCCAGCATTTTGTATCTATTCATAATGTACGTTTTAAAGATTTGCTATTTATATTTTCCATTCTCAGCTTATTGAAGAAACGAAAGTGTTTTTAATTTCCCCCCAACCTTTCCATCTCGGCAAATGTGTCTTCCGTAAAGTTTGCATTTGCTGATAATTAAGTAGACCAGCATGAATGCTTAATCCTGGATATTTCCAGAAATCCATTGCCGCTCGGATAAATCTCGGAAGATTACTGTGGTTATATTTAACTTTAATCGTGCGTGAACATATTGATTGAGTAATACTGATCTACAGGGCAGTAGCAAGCTTCCACCATTAAAATCCACACAGCCGACCCGATGGCCAAGTTATGGAATTATATATTCGTAGAATCGTTACATATTGGCAGAGCGCCCAGCACATCCCATACCATGTGTGACGTTTCGGGTCGAGACCTTTCTTCAGACCAGAAGGGTCTCGACCCGGAACGCCAACCATTCCTTCTATCCAGAGTGGCTGCCTGCCCTGCTGAGTTACTCCAGCTTTTTGTGTCTATCTTCGGTTTAAACCAGCCTCCGCAGTTCCTTCTTAAACACATCCATACCATTACCAGTTTACTGGAAGAGCAGTGTGTTCAGTCCTATTCCCCAATTCCCCACTGTTCCTCTCCTTCAATATTTATCCATTTCCAATTTGAAAGTGGCGTTTGAATCGCCTCCCATCGCCTTTTTAGGCCACGACCAACAGATTGTGCTCATTTGTGTGGGAAAGTTCAGATAGCTGTAACAGCATAGGAAAAAGGCTATTGAATCCATCGCGTCTTTCCCATTCCCTGATAGGGTAATTTATTCAACCCCATTTAGTTTAAGTTAGTTCAGAGATACAGCGTGGAAACGGGCCCTTTGGCCCGCAGAGTCCACGGCAACCAGCGATCACCCCGTACACTATTTCTATGTTATCCCACTTTCGCTTCCTGCGTGCTAGGGGTAATTTACAGAAGCCAATTAAACTGAAATCCTGCATGTCTTTGGAAACTGTGAGGAAACCGGAGCACCCAGAGGAAGCCCACGTGGTCACAGGGAGCACGTACGAACGTTGTACAGACAGCACCCATTTGTCAGGACGGAATCCGGTTCGCTGGCGTTGTCAGGCAGAAACGCGACCACTACACCACTGCGCTATCCTCCGTTTTCATTTTTCAAAGAATAGCACAATAATTAGGCTAATTAATCATACAGTTATCAGTGCTGGTAAGAAGCAAAGGGAGAGAATTCAGTCGGCCCTGTATCTCCGTTTATCACTGTGTGAGGGAGTGGCTGTGTGTGAGAGGACATCCTCTGAAGAGAACCAAGTGCTCACCTTTCATTACGATAATCAAACTGAAACTACTTGCATGTAGATCGTCGTCAGATAACTCTTGGCAATGGAAATGTTGATGACTGTCGATATTAAACCATTATGCTTCACAACACTAGAGACCCGGGCTCGATTCTGACTACCGGATTCTCCCTGTGACCGCATGGGTTTTCTCTGGGTCCTCCGGTTTCCTCCCACATTTCAAAGATGTGCAGGTTTGAAGGTTAATCAGCTTCTGTAAATTGCATGATAACATGAAACTGGCGTACGGGTGATCTATGACTGGGGTGCACTCGGTCGACCAAAGTCCCTGCTTCCATGCTGTATTTTAAACGATATAATTGGACATTTAACTCTGCCCTCGTCCTACAAAAGCATTATTCTTATTGGGATAAAACGTTTGCAATCATCATTTAATTAAAAGGTGTAGAATCATAGAATTGTAAAGGCGTGAAGAGAGGTAAATTGGTTTTAAGAGTTTTAGTAGCCCTGTTCCATTATTCCCATCCTTCCACTCTTTCTCATAACACTGCAAACAGCTTTCGCTTAAGAGCCTATCCAATTCCTTCATAGACGTCTGCATTGATGTTTTCCTGCCACCACAGGCAGTGAATTCCAGATCAGGACAATCTTCTGCATTTTAAAACACGTTTCCTTCACTTCTGCTTTGAATCCAAATGTATAATCCTGTACCTCCAACCATCCACTAAGCATGGCCGCCTCCTTCCCTTAGTAGGCCCATGACTGGCCATGGGTGATGCATCCTAGTTTACAGGTGATGTGTGGTCGGATGCAAGCCTGTGGAGGACAGGCTGTTGCCCATGCAGCACGCCCCCCCCCCCTCTCCACGTCGCTGATCGATCCAAAGGAACAACAGGAATTACAGTTTGGCTCCAGCACCATCGCAGGAGCTGTCAGAGTGAAGTTGTAGACAACGACGAACTGCCTTAAGGGTCTGTCCCACTTTCGCGACCTAATTCACTTGTGGACATTTTTCATCATGCTAGAAAAATGCCCTGACCTATCTGATGCCACGAGTACCTACGACTAGCATCACGGCCTGCTACGGGCTGCTACGACCTACCTACGACCTCGTGATGACCATGCTGCGAGTATGAGTCGAGGGCAAACTCGGCAGAGGTCGTGAAAGTGGGACAGGCCCTTTAGGGTGCTCCTTCCATTAATCCTATCCAAATCATTCAAGATATTGGACACGTTTATCAAATCCTCACTCAACCTGCTCAACCCTAGTCCTGCAGCTGAAATCCCTCATTCCTGGAACAATTCTTTGGAAAACCCCTTTCCACACCCTCTGCAGGAACTCTAAATTCTTCCTAAAATACATTGTCAGACTTGAATGCAACAGGGAGGCATACAGCAAGGACACAGACCCTTGGACCATATCGACCAAAATGTCCCATTTATCTAAACTAATCCCCATTTGCCCCATATCTCTCTAAACCTTTCCTATCCAAGTACCTGTCCAAATGTCTTTTAAAATCTGTTATTATATTAGCTGTTGTGACCTTTGAACTGAATCTCTCACGGGCTGGTTGATATAAAAGTCTTTATTCGTCAGGAGAAACAGACGATTAGTTTAGACGCAACTTGGAAACGGGCCCTTCTGCCCACCAGGGCCACACCGACCATTCCCTAGTTCTATCCTCAACTCAAGAGACAATTTTCCGAAGCCAGTTGACCTACAAACCTGCACGTCTTTGGAAAGTGGGAGGAAACTGGAACACCCGGAATAAAGCCCACGCGGTCACAGGGAGAACAAACAAACTCCGTACAGACAGCACCCGTGGCCAGCGTCGAGCCTGGGTCTCTGGCGCTAGGAGGCAGCAACTTTACCACTGCACCACTGTGTCGCCCATTCTCTTAAAGGTTCCCTCAATAGAAACTTCAAATTCAAAGAATTAATGTTTTAATTGTGAATAGTTAACTACAGTTTCAATGGCACCCAAAGACAGTAAAAAACAATTAGCTACAGTTTTGCTGGATATAATTCAAAGTTCAAACATTTGAGTGAAGCCAAGTAAAACTGTGTAGAATTACAATTGGAGGGTATTGTCGTTGCCAAGATACCTTTGTATATTCAAACACCTTTGGGTCATAGTAATTCATATGGATGATCTCCAAGCTTCTGAAGATCCCTAAATAATCTCTTACACTTGTCTCAACTACCTCCGCTGGCAGCTTGATCCATATATCCCACCTGAAAGTTGCCTTTCAGGTTCCTCAAATCTCTAAAATTGTTCCCATTTCACCTTGCACCTATGCCCTCTATTTAGGGGGGGGGGGACGCACGTTGGCACAGCAGCAGAGCTGCTGCTCACAGCGCCAAAGACCCGGGTTCATTCATGACTGCGGGTGCTGTCTGTACAGAGTTTGTACGTTCTCCCCTTAACCAGCGTGGGTTTTCTTCGAGAGCTCCGGTTTCCTCCCACACTCCAAAGACGTACATGTTTGTAGGTTAATTGGCGTGGTAAAATTGTAATTTGCCCCTTGTGTGTAGGATAGTGTGAGTGTGCGGGCATCGCGGGTCGGCACGGATTCAGTGAGATTCCGCGCTGTATCTCTAGATCTCTAAACTAAACTATGCTCTCTACTTGTTTAAGAAGGAACTGCAGGTGCTGGAAAATCGAAGGTAGACAAAAATGCTGGAGAAACCCAGCGGGTGCGGCAGCATCTATGGAGCGAAGGAAATAGGCAACGTTACGGCCCTATTTCATTCGCTCCATAGATGCTACCTCACCAGCTGAGTTTCTCCAGCATTTTTGTCTACCTATGCTCTCCGCATCTTAATTCCCCTACCCTGGGGGGAAAAAAAGACTGTATTGACACTATCTATTCCCCTCGTGAGTTTATACATCTAAACAGGATCACCCGCAGCAAATAAACTCTTCAGTACTAAGATTTGTAAAATTATTCCATAATCACAGTGCATTATTTGGCAGACTTTATTGTTGCCTGGATTATTTATCGTTTATTCTGCAAAACTTTCATTTTTCTGTGTAGGAATTGAGGGCAAACTGTGAGTAATGTGCAGCTCTGCACAGATAACATCACTGCTGCCTGAATCGTGTCTTTGTGTTGAAGCCATGATGTCCAGAGGGATATCATGGAAGAAGAGGCTGTTGTTTGTTCCTGTTTTTTGTGACAATTTAAATCTCTGCGTAATCACAAAAATACTTCAGTGTGGCTGGCTAAAGGCATGAACCCATTCTCTGATTCCTCATAAGGAGATGTTGATGCCTTAACCGCAAAAAAAAAAAAAAAAATAAATTTGCGATTTTTCAACTGAAGCTGAGAGCCAGAAAT
Source organism: Okamejei kenojei (assembly GCA_035221665.1). NCBI lineage: Eukaryota > Metazoa > Chordata > Chondrichthyes > Rajiformes > Rajidae > Okamejei > Okamejei kenojei. The sequence goes on along the minus strand of CM069152.1, from coordinate 32,683,640 downwards.
GTATTTATGCAGCTGCAAAACAAATAACGGGTGCAATTGGAGAGACCGGCATAACACTGCGTGGAACAACGTTGTACACATTCAACAAGGCTTTAACCTACTTGGGAAATATATCTCCTCCCCCCCCCGTGTGTTTGGGGGGTGTTTAGTGTGTGTGTGACGCCGCAGCCCCCCCCCCCCCCCCGGCAAACGTGCGTTAAGGGGGCAGGACCCAACGGGTCCCCCTTGGTCTAGTATCATCTAATTTTTCAGTATGATTTTGTTTGTCCTCATAAATTCATAAGTTTTAGGAGCAGAATTAGGCTATTTGGTCTTTCGAGTCTACTCCGTCATTCAATCATGACTGATCTATCTTTTCCATTCTCCTGCCTTCTCCCCATAATCCTTGACACCCATACTAATCAATGATCTGTTAGTCTCCAACTTAAAAGTACCCACTAACTTGTCCTCCACTGCCGTCTGTGGCAATGAATTCCACAGATTCACTACCCTCTGACTAAAGAAATTCCTCCTCATCCCATCTCTTAAGGTACACCCTTTTATTCTGAAGCTCTTTATTGAGAATATTTATTTCAGGAAATATGCCTTTATTTTCTGGTGTAAAACTCAACAATGGTGCAAAACAAAATGTATCTGCAGTGAGAATTTCAACCTCACTGCTCGGAAGAATGATTGCTCTTATTTACTTAAAGACCAACCGGGTTTGTGTCGAATGCCACTTTTCCCCTTAAACAATATCATTTCGGGGACCAAAACTCAAACCCCATTCTTTATCCTCGCTCTGATCTCTCGACCTCCTGTGACATCGCACTCGTTTTGTGGACTGCTTTGCTCGCAGAGCTCTTGTAGCATGGTCACTCGTAGCTTCCTATCCTCAGGGCTGCTGTTTCTGATCTGTATCTCAGTAGTTCATGTGGCCTCCTGTATATCCGCGATACAAAACGTAGACTTGAGTTGGTGACCATTTCGCTGAGCATTTACACTCGGACAACGTAGGCCTATGGGATCACCCAGTTGCCAACCATTTCAATTCCCCTTCCCATTCCCACACTGTCCTGGGCCTCCTCCATTGGACCTGTTCCCACCTATATCACTAAACTAAAACTCAACTCTCCTATCAAGTCTTTGCTCATTCAATAAACCTCAGCCAGATCATCTCAAGCAAATCCTATTAACCCTAGGGGATCTCACAGTTGCCAACCAGTTCACATCCCCTTCCCATTCCCACACAGACCGTTCTGTCCTGGGCCTCTTCCATTGCCAGAATGCGGCCACACGCAAATTGGACGAGCAGCCTGAAGAAGGGTCCCGAACCCGAAACGTCACCCTTCCTTTTTCTCCAGAGATGGTGCTTGACCCACTGGCTCAAGAAAGATTCCCCTGCACTATTCCAAAGGGGAGTTATTGAATCGGAGAACATTCATGATGGCACAGTGGTTCATTAGTAGAGTTGCTGCCTTGCCGCGCCAGGGACCCGGGTTCGATTCTGTCCTTCGATGCTGTCTGCATGGAGTTTTACGATCTCCCTGTGACCACGTGGGTTTCCTTCGGGTGCTCTGGTTTCTTCCCACACTTCAAAGATGTGCGGGTTTGTCGCTTAAGTGTGCAGGGTGATTGCTGGTCGGCACGGATTCGGAGGGCTGAAGGGCCTGGTTCTGGACCGCATCCCTAAAGCCTTAAATATTTTTAGTTTAGAGATACAACATGAAAACAGGCCCTTCAGCCCACTGAGTGTATGCTGACCATCGATCACCTGTTCTTTGTGCATTGGGGGCAATTTTACACAGGCTGATTAACCTACAATCCCGCACGTCTTTGGGATGTGGGAGGAAGCCAGAGCTCCCGGAGGAAACCCACGTGGTCATGGGGAAAGCGTAGAACACCTGAGGTCTGCATTGAATCTAGTGCCTTTGACACTGTGAGGCAACAGCCCTACCAATCGGGGCTCTAACCAGTCGCCCCTAATAGTGACACAGTCGTGCAAAATGATTTATTGGTGGTATTTGTAATAGTGTTCATGGAAAACATTAATGACTGTTTTCTACAACACTGCTAAAGTCGCTCTGTGAAAGTACTGTATTGTCTATAAAGCACTTTGGGGTCTTCTGAAATGGATGTGAAAGGCTCTATGTAAATGTAATCTATTCTTTTCAAATCACAACTAGAAATTTGTTATTTTAAATTGAAATATTACTCATTGAAAAATATTGATCTTGGAGGGGTGATTTTATATGCTTACCGATTGTCGTCACGGTGATGAGTCTGTCGTTCGTAACGCAGAATGATTGCATCACTCCGTACTGGAAGGTCAATCATGGCCCCCTTGCCTCCATTTTCACTTTGTGTCCTTTTTTTTTCAAACCAGCGTTTGCAGTTCCTTGTTTCCACATTTTGCCTGCTCCACTGTGAAATCTTTAGGACTGCCTACTTTGAAGAGGATCTCCTCCTTTCTCTGGCGGGGGTTCTGTGAGTCCCTCTCTCTTTGCTCCTTTTCTGTGATTCCTGCTGTGCCTCTGCTCCACAACCATGTCCTGACCCGGGCTCGATTACCTGCCGACCTCTCTCCTGCCCCTCCCCCCCCCCCCCCCCACCCCCCCCCCCCCCCCCCTCCCCTCCCATCACCATGCAATCAGTCTGAAGAAGGGTCCCGACCCGAAACGTCACCTATCCATGTTCTCCAGAGATGCCGCCCGATCCGCTGAGTTGCTCCAGCACTTTGTGTCCTTTTTTGTAAACCAGCATCTGCAGTTCTTTGCTTCTACATTGTACATTTTATCTTTTGCTGTTTTCTAAGTTGTCTTAGTCCTCAAAATCCCCCATGGTCTAACAATTTTCAAAAAGTTTACTAAACTGGAAAAACATGATGTGCCCATCCTCTGCGCCCCCCCCCCCCCCCCCCCCCCCCCACTACCCCCTGCCAAGAGTCTAGAATGATCCACACAAATTGTCTTTGTCTCCTTTATTTCATTGCACATGCCTTTAACTGACTAATGTCACGATAAGCTATCTGGCTTACTGTTAAAAGCATTTCATTTGAGATCTAATTCCAGTGGATTCCAGTTTTTGATCCAGTATTGAATGGAGCTTGGAGGTGACTGTTCGGAAGTGCGGACTGAACCATTTTGTTCCGATTGTATGACCAGACATTTGGGTAGGAAGGAACTCAAGAAGCTGGTTTATACTGAAGATGGATGCATGATGCTGGAGTAACGCAGCAGGTCTGGCAGCATCTCTGGAGGCAAGGAATAGGTGGCGTTTTGGGTCGAGACCCTTCTTTAGCATGAAAATTGGGGGAGTGGAAAACCAGGTATGAAAAAGTACAGAACCAATCAGAGCTGCCAACAACGACCAAAGAAAGGTGGAGCCCACAATGGTCCATTGTTGGCAGTGGAAGAGGTGGCAATGAAGGCATACGAACATTGAAACTGGTTGCCTCCACACTAGTCATCCTGCTAGTTTCACTGTGCGTATCCCTTTGTCATCGCCTCTTCCACTGCCAACAATGGACCATTGTGGGCTCCACCTTCTCTTGTCGGGGTATTTGTTGGAGAGAGTGAAGTTTTCTGGCTTTGCATGGATGCCTTGCTCTTTGCTTGGCTTCATCTAGGTAGCTCCACCATTGGAAATGGACTCGTGAACCTGTCGACTTACCCCAGTGCATTTGTATCAATTTCCGATCAGCCACAGGGCGGCCCGGTGGCGCAGTGGTAGAGTCATTGCCTTACAGCGCTAGAGACCCAGGTTCTATCCTGACTACGGGCGCTGTCTGTGTGTTCTCCACTGACCTGCGTGGGTTTTGTCCGAGATCTTCGGTTTTCTGCCATACTCCAAAGACGCACGGGTTTGTAGGTTAATTAGTCGGTACAAATGTAAATTGTCCCAAATGTGTGTAGGATAGTGTTAAATGTGCAGGGATCACTGGTCAGCACGGACTCGGTTGGCCGAAGGGCCTGCTTCCATGCTGTATCATTAAACTAAATTGCAACAGTCACTGAATATTCAGACCTGTATAGAGTAGATGTGGAGAAGATGTTTCCACTAGTGGGAGAGTCCAGAACCAGAGGGCGGAGCCTCAGAATAAAAGGATGTACCTTTTTAGAAAGGTGATGAGGAGGAATTTCTTTAGTCAGAGGGTGGTGAATCTGTGGAATCCATTACCACAGAAGCCTGTGGAGACCAAGTCAATGGATATTTTTAAGGCAGAGATAGATAGTTTCTTGATTAGTATGGGTATCGGGGGTTATGGGGAAAAAGGGCAGGAGAATGGAGTTGAGGAAAAAAATAGATCAGCCATGATTAAATGGCAGAGTAGACTTGATGGGCCGATTGGCCTAACTTATGAACATGCTTGTGCAATAGCACAGATGGATCAAGTGGCCTCCATGCGTGCTACTAACATTGGTGAATCTACGCTGGTTGGCGGTAGTTGAATAAGTCACTTCCAGCAACAAACTTCAGATGCTGTTTTTTTGCACAGAACATTAGAATAGTAAGATTAAACGAGAACTTACCAGTTCGAAGTTTGATCGTTATTTTATGAGGAGTAACGATGAGGGATTACGTGAAGAACCCCGCCTGGCGCTGGAAACGGCATACTTCAAAGCAGCGGCATGAAAAACACAGAACACAAATAGCCGGAGTAACATAGTAAGGCTCATCATAGACTTAGAACTACCAGATGATCATTTATTTTATGAGGGTGGGGAGTGGAGGGCACGTAATCCCTCATCGTTACTCCTCATAAAATAACGATCAAACTTCGAACTGGTTTTAATCTTACTATTTTACTTCGGAGTCACGTGAGTGACTACGTGAAGAGTTTGAAGCTTTCTGTGTTTTTTATGTCGTAGAATTAGTCAATACGACAGTCCGGCTAAGTAAATATATACATGAGATAACCAGACTAGTTTTAGTTCTTTCAATAAAATTATTTTTAATGGTTAAAGAACATATAATAACCCTCCTTATATCCGAGGGAACCATTACAAAGTGATAAAAGATATAAGTGATTACATAACTGATCATAGCAATCAATAGTAAAACAAAGCAGGTGACTATAGTAAACCCAACACCGCGTGGCCAAAGCTTGTCATTGTGTGAACAGGTTTATTGTAGAACTTTGAAAAAGTTTCTTCTTTACTCCACCCTGCGATTTTTAAAATATGCTCGAGCGGTACGTCCCGTACCTTCGCCGCGGACGTAGCTGCAGCCCTGGTGGAGTGAGATTTGAACACATCAGTGTCTACTCCTGCTAAAAGTAACACCTGTTTCAACCACTTTGATTGTTTGTACTGAAGCTTTTGTGTGTGGTTTTTTATGTGTAATCATTAACGTTTTTTCATTACCTCGAAGAGTTTTGGTAACTTTTATATATTGGTTCAAATGTCTAACCACACACAAAGTTGGATCAATAGGATAAGCTTGAAAGGTTACCTTTGCTCCAGTTCTTCCTGGTCTGCTTTGTTTGATCAGATCATAAACATAGAATACAATGTTATCTGCAGTCACATGCATACAGTCTAAACGCAACATTTGTAATGTTTGCACTCTTTGAGCTGAAACCAATGACATTAACATTATTAATTTTGAATGTTAATCTTTCCAATGACAAACCTTCGATTGGAGTCCATTGTCTAAGTAAAGTAAGTACAATGCTAACATCCCCAAATCTCTGTATATCTTGGTTTGGGTGGATTTTTGTTAAAGATTCCTTTCATGAATCTGGATATTAGTGGATGTGATCCAATTGATTTCTGGTCAGACATTAGTCCTAAATAAGATGATAAGGCACAACGTGCAGTATTAATGGCACTGTAACTTAAGTGTTGCTCAAAATGCAATTCAGCAAGGAACTCCAATACGTTTGCAATATTCACAGTATGATAAGATATATTTGACTTGTGCAAAATTCTTCCCAGTTCTTAATATGTGTCATATATTGTTTTTGTGTGCTATCTCGCCATGATGCGACTATAACTTCCATAGTTTTGTCCGACAATCCCAGCTCCTGTAGTGGTCTGGTCAAAACCTGCAGATTAATAAATTCATATAAGCATGTAATGGATGAATTTCTTTGGTTACTGGATTAATCAATAAATCACTGCAGTTAGGAATTGACATATATGGTTCTTTAATCATATTTAACATTAATGGGAACCAAGGTTGTGTCGGCCAATTTGGAACTACCAACAATCCTGTGGCAGAATCTTGTTCTATTTTCTTCAGACATTGCTGAACCAAAGCAAATGGTGGAAAAGCATAAAAGAACATATTCCCCCAGTTTTAATGAAAAAGCATCTACTGCTACTGCATCTGGATCGTGTTCCCAAGACACATATTTAGGCAATTGATGATTTAGCCTTGATGCAAACAAATCAATTTCTGGTAACCCATATTGAGTTACAATATTCTTAAATATTACTGGATTAAGCATCCATTCTGTGTTATCTTTAAATATCCTTGATCTATTATCTGCCACCATATTGTCTTTACCTGGAATGTAGTTTGCCGAGATCCAAATTTGGCGATTAATACACCATTGCCATATCTCATTGACCAGACAATCACATGATACTGATCTGACTCCCCCCCCCATGTGATTAATATATGCAACAGCTGTTTTATTGTCTAACTGTATTAATACATGTAGACCCTTTTTTGAACAACAATATGCTTTTAGTCCACCCAAAGTATCTTTTTGAATCTTATCCATCTCCAACCCCTCCATTTGTCTTCCATAAGCCGTAGTGGCAGCAGAAATTAATTTGAGGATTTTTTGAAATCTCATTTCTTGAGCTCTCATGCTTGGGGTCATGGATGCCCATATAGACGGATTAACCGTAGGCACTTCCAATGAGGCACAATTTTCTGGTGTTTTATATAATTCTGATGTTTCAATCATCACAGAATCTTGAAGTTGGTGAGATACCATATAATTTATGTTGGCAGCTAGGTTTTCTTCCATAGCCTCACCACTTCCTTCAGGTATAGCAAAGTCTTTTGCTATCCCAGGCACATTTGGCCTTTTCTTTTTATTTTGTGGTGTGCATTCGTAATCCATATCACCACCTGCAGGGTCTGCCTTTTGCAGCCCTAAATCAATTGGAATTAAATCCCATGAGACTTCCTCCGCCCCAAATCCTGGGTCCGGAGTTTCAAACTCCCAATTTGGCACACAGCCATATTCTGAATAATCAAACCCCTCAGGGCTTTTTTGGGAAACTTCTGGGTACTGTGACCCTTGTCTCATGATTTTTTTGGAGAACCTTCTCCATATGCTCCATTTTTAGCCACATAGTTTTGTTATCTGGAGGACTTTCAGTATCAGAGTCATCAGAAACCACGGGCCTCTCAGATTTCTTTTTTTTTTCTTTCTTTTTTTTTTTTTTTTTTTTTAGGAGCATTTCCCTCCGTGGTTTTAACTTCTGGCGAACCTGGAAACTCGCTAACGTGTGAATCAGCGGCCACCGGTATCGGAAACCGGATCCGCACTAGCTTCTTGTCCCGTATTTTTTATTTTCACCCCGGGATGATCTTTTTACCCGCGAAATTTTTCTTTTGCGATTTCTCCATTTTCTTTTCCATTAATCTGTGCTAAATCAGCACGTTAACGTGACTCTGTTTTTACTTTTAACTATCCTGCTGGTTCCACCCAGCGTACATTTTAGAACGTCCCGACTTTGCCACACTTACCTGCGGGTCCGTTCCGACCTCTGCGAGGAGCTGCGCTCTGCAGCTCTTGCTTCTGCCGTCAGCGTCGACGTAATGCCGTTTCCAGCGCCAGGCGGGGTTCTTCACGTAGTCACTCACGTGACTCCGAAGTAAAATCTCAATTTTGACACTCTTAGTTTGACTTGTGTCAAATTAATTTATTTAACTCCGTACAGACCGCACCCATAGTCAGGATTGAACCCAGGTCTCTGGAGCTGTAAGGCAGCAACTCTAACGCTATGCCATCGTGCCGCCCACAATTTCTGTATTTCTTACAATATGGCAATAAACTGACTTCAAAGATAATAAAGCCCCTGTCCCACTTTCCCGAGTTACTCACGAATTCTCCCGAGTTTTCCCCTTGATTCAAACTCGGAGATGCCAGCCTTAGGCACTCGGGGATTTTTTTTTTACTCGTGGACATTTTTCAACATGCTGAAAAAACGTCCCGACTTACCTGATGCCCGGGTACCTACGGCTGGCATTACGAGCCTCCACTAAATATCCACCGCCTCCTACGGACTCGCTACGGACATTCTCCGAGTTTGAATCAAGGGGAAAACGCGGGAGAATTTGTGAGTAACTCGGGAAAGTGGGACGTGGGCTTTACCTGAGTGTGAAATTTGAGAGTGTTATAAAGTAAATTATCTCTTTCATTGCTTGTGGATATCTAACCTTGAGGAACAATATGAATTGGAATAGTCTGATGGGATCATCATTGCTCCTTATCCTTCATAGCAGTAATAAATATCCTGACTGGAAATGCCACAAAGACAACTCAATGGGTCAGGCAACATCTCTGGACAACATGGACAGGCAACATTTCCATGGGGAGTCTCCTACAGAGGCCAGAGTTAATATTTCAACATTACTGAAATGAGATGATTTGATCATTTTTGCATGACTGTGTCGGGAGAAGGGTCCTGGCACAAAACGTTGCCTATCCATGTCCTCCAGGGATGCTGTCTGACCCACTGATTTACTCCAGCACTTTGTGTTGATTATATGGTTCAATGGTGATTCTATCGTCACACGTGCGAAGTGCAAAGGTACGGTGAAATTCCTTCTTGCAAACAGTCCAGTAGAGTTCTGCCATTTCCTAAAGCACATCCACGATTCACAAATTATACAGAAATAGCCTATTGATCCCTCATGCATGGAGCGCAAGAGAAGATTGTAGACAGAAACAGCATGGAAAAAGGCTCTTTGGCCCGCCTAGTCCATACTAACCATCGATCATCCGTTCTCACGGGTTCTATGTTGTCCCCCTCCTTGCACACTAGGGGCAATTTACAGAATCTCATTAATCTACAAACCCGCACGTCTTTGGGATGTGGGAGGAAACCAGGGCACCCGGAGGAAGCCCACAGGTAGAACGTGCAAACTCCAAACAGACAGCACCCGAGGTCAGGATCGGACCCAGGTCTCTTGGCTCCGTGAGGCAGCGGCTCTACTGATCGATAGGGAGAGGAACTGTAGCCTTAAGGGCCTGTCCCACGATGCGAGTTCACCCAAGAGCTCTCCCGAGTTTAATTTTTTTAAATCAAACTCGTGGTAAGTACGTAGCGGGTGCGTCGGAGCTCGTGGATGTCTCGTAGCGGCTCGTAATGCTAACAGCAGGTACTCGGGAAACGCGGAAACTCGTGAAGTTTTTTCAACAGTGTGAAAAATTTCCAAGAGTAAAAAAAATACTCGTGATGAGGTACCGCGAGTTTGATTTTTTTTTTTAAACTCTGGAGAGCTCATGGGTGAACTCGCATCGTGGGACAGGCCCTTAACAATCTGAGCTGGCCAGTTTAGCGGTGATGTGGGAAGCAGTGCTTCACACGAAGAGAGTGGAAATCGGAGCTCCATTTCTCCTCCTGCCCTGTGTAAAGTAATGCCCTAGGGACACAAGTCAAATTAAAAGTGTCAAAGTTGTGATTTATTGTGGTAGTATTAACAAAATACCGTGGCTGCTGGAAATTTGAAATAAGAACGAGAAAAAGTTAATGCGTTTGTTTCAGGTCAGCGAACTTTCGTCAGAACTGAGATCTGATGAAAGGTCACAAACCAAAATATTCCTTCTGGCCTGTCTATCCATAGAACCTGCCTGACCTACTGAGTATTTCTGATACGTTCCCTTCACATATATCTAAAGACATGGTATTAAGGGTTTTGGACAAGCAGATTGAGTGCTGCATCTGTGGTGGGATAGTCATGAGGGGCCAAATGGCCTGCCTACGTCCCAATGTTACTAATCCACGATTGCTACGTTACCTTTGCTTCACCAATACTTTTCAACGCGATACTGCAGGTGATAAAACGGATGGGTTTCTGTGAAACCGTCATAAGATGAGACCATGGAATTTCACTGTAAAAGACACAAAATGCAGCAGTAACTCTGGAGTGCACGGCGGTAGAGTTGCTGCCTCGCAGCGCCAGAGACCCGTGTTTGTTCCTGACTACGGGTGCTGTCTGTACGGAGTTTATACGTTCTCCCTGTGGCCGCATGGGTTTTCCGCGGTTGCTCTAGTTCTCCCCCCCCCCTCCCCCCCCCCCCCCCCCCCCCCCCACACACTCCAAGAGATGTAGAGGGTTGTAGGTTAATTGGCTTTCGGTAAAGATTGCAAATTGTCCCTAACCTGTAGGATAGTGCTAGTGTACGGGGATCGCTGGTCAGCACGGACTCGGTGGACCGAAGGGCCTGTTTCTGCGTTGTATCTCTCAACTAAACTCATGAGGTCAGGTAGCGTGTCTGGAGAACATGGATTGGTGTCATTTTGAGTTGGACCCACCTTCAGACCCGAAACGTCCATGTTCTCCAGAGATGCTGGCCTCACCTGCTGAGTTAATCCAGCACTCTGTCGTCTTTTGTAAACCAGCATCTGCACTTCCTTGGTTCTGGATTTTGCTCTGCCTAGGCGCAAGTGACATAATGTAGACGAGGGATAATCCTTGACAGGACTGCAGTTTTAACATCTCTTGTAATCCAGACACACACATCTCCTCATTTGCAGTTTCCCATTTTCTGGAGCTGGGAATATTAACTCTCCTGCAGTTATTTTGAAAAACATAGAACAAGAACAGGCCCTTCGGTCCACAATGTTTATGCTAAACATGATGCCAAAACCAACTCTTATCTGCCTGCACATATTCCATATCCCTCCATTCCCTGAAGTTTAGGTTATTGTTGTTGTACCAAGTTACTGTGAAAAGCTTTTTATTGCGTGTTAATCAGTCAGCGGAAAGGCTGTACATGACACAACGGACCCGTCCAGAATGTATAGATGCATGATAAAGGGAATAACATTCAGTGCAAGATAAAGTCTGACTAAAGACAGTCCAAGGGTCTCCAATGAGGTAGATAGTAGCTCAGGACTGCTCTCTAGTTGTTGATAGGATGGTTCCGTTGTCTAATAACAGCTGGGAAGAAACTGTCCCCGTATCTGGAGGTTTGTATTTTCACACTTCTATACCTTTTGCCTGATGGGAGAAGAGGGAGTTGTCCGGGGTGAGACTGGTCCTTGATTATGCTGGTGGCCTTGCTGAGGCAGCGTGAGGTGTAGATGGAGTCAATGGAAGGGAGGTTGGTTTTGCCTGATGGTCTGGGCTGCGTCCACAATTCTCTGCAATTTCTTGCAAACTTCTTGCAAATTCTCCGCAATATCCACGTGCCTATCCAAAAGTCCCTTTAACAGCCTGAACCACCGCCCCCAGCAACGCATTGCAGGCACCCATCACCTTCTGTGTAAAAAAAAAAAAAAAAAAAAAAAAACTGGCCCCGCACATCGCATTTTAAACGTTGCCCTTCTCACCTTCAAGCTATGTCAGCGAGTGTTTGATATCTCCATCCTGGAGAAAAGGCTCTGACCGTCATTGAGGGAATTACTGTAAAAGAAACCAGTCTTTAAGGGCAGCCTGAGGTGAGATGGATTGTCTCTCAATTAAACAAGGAGTAAATATTGATGGCATTTACACACCTGCTAGAGGTTGCCTCGAGGGATGGCTTATCTTTCCACAAATGTTTGTATTTGCAGGGTTTCCCTGCGGGACGCTGATAAGGTCCATCGGCCATTTCATAGGCTGCGGCTAGAATGCAATAAATACTTTGGTGGCGGGGGGACAAAATAAAAGTGCAGCTGACAACGGAGCAATGGCCTGGGGTAAGGATATAAACACCAACCATTCAGACTAGTGTTGAAGAAGGAACTGCAGATGCTGGAAATTCGAAGGTAGACAAAAGTGCTGGAGAAACTCAGCGGGTGAGGCAGCACCTATGGAGCGAAGGAAATGGGCAACGTTTCGGGCCGAAACCCTTCTTCAGAGTAGTTTTAATGCAGTTCTAGTTTAGAGATGCAGCGTGGCAACAAGCCCTTTGGCCCACCCTGCCCGTGGCGACCAGCCATCCCGCACACCAACACCAACCGTTCCGACCAGTTTAGTTATAGTGGAGTTTATAGATCCAGCGCGGAAACAGGCCCTTCGGCCCACCGGGCCCACACCGACCAGCGATCCCCCGCACATTAACACTGTCCCACAAACGCTGGGGACAATTTTACATTCATGCCAAGCTGATTAGCCACCAAACCGGCACTTCTTTGGAGTGTGGGAAGAAACCGAAGATCTCGGCGAAAACCCATGCGGTCGCGGGGAGAATGTTCACACTTCATCCAGACAGCACCCGTAGTTGGGAGTGAACCTGGGTCTCTGGTGCTTTAAGCACAGTAAGGCAGCAACTCTACCGCTGTGCCGCCCGGTTAAGTTTAGTTTATTGTCACGTGTATCGAGGTACAGTGAAACACTTTTTTGACGTGTACGATCCCGTCAGCGGATAAACTATACGTGACTATAAGTAACCACCCATTGTATAATGGGAAAGGGACACCCAAAGGCAAAGGGAATAACGTCCAGTGCATGGTCCAGGACAAGGGGTCACAGCTTAAGGATAAGGGGGAAATCCTTTAAGACCGAGATGAGAAATACTTTCTTCACACAGAGAGTGGTGAGTCTCTGGAACTCTCTGCCACAGAGGGTAGTTGAGGCCCAGCTATATTTAAGAGTGAGTGTTGGATGTGGCCCTTGTGGCTAAGGGGATCAGAGGGTATGGAGAGAAGGCAGGTACGGGATACTGAGTTGGATGATCAGCCATGATCATATTGAATGGCGGTGCAGGCTCGAAGGGCTGAATGGCCTACTCCTGCACCTAATTTCTATGTTTCTATGTTTCTGTGCATGATGAAATCCAGTAAAGTCCGATTAAAGGTAGTCCGAGAGTCTCCATTAAGGTAGATGGTAGGTCAGGACCGCTCTCTAGTTGGTGATAGGACGGTTCAGTTGCCTGACAACAGCTGGGAAGAAACTGCCCCTAAATCTGGCGGTGTGTGTGTTTTCCCACTTCTGTACGTCTTGCCTGATGGGAGAGGGGAGAAGAGGGAGTGACCGGGTGGGACTGGTCCTTGATTATGCTGCTGGCCTTGCCGAGGCAGATTTAAGTAAATGGAAGGGAGGTTGGTTTGCGTGATGGTTTGGGCTGCGCGCACAATATATTGCAAGAAGTCCCATTTCACTGGATCACCCCTGACATTTGATTTCACACCCCAGAATGGAATAACATGCAACTGTACACAGTTCTGTGGACCTCAGGAACGCATGAGGTCTGTGTCCATTCAATCACTTGGTCCATTTAGGGGTTTCATTTTTCAACCTTTAGCAATATTAGCTGAACAACCACCTTCAAAAACAACCCTACAACATTATTATGTAGACACAAGGGTGGTGGTTTACAAAAAAGGGCACAGGGTGCCGGAGTAATTCAGCGGGCCAGGCAGCATCTCTGGAGTCTGAAGAAGGGTTTCAGCCCGACACGTTCCCTTTTTCCTTCGCTCCATAGATGCTGCCTCACCCGCTGAGTTTCTCCAGCATTTCTGTATCCCTTCGATTTTCCAGCATCTGCAGTTCCTTCTTAAGCATCTCTGGAGAACTTGGTTAGGTGTCGTTCTAGGTCTGGACCCTTCTTCACACTGATTGTTCATAAGTGATAGTAGAAGTAGGCCATTTGGCCCATCAAGTCTACTCTGCCATTCAATCATGGCTGATCTATCTTTCCCACCTGATCGTGATCGTGAGGGAGGGCGGGGGTGGGGGGGGGGGGGGGGGTGAGGGCAGAAGGCAGTGGCGGACGAGCTTGAACTCTCTTCCAGCTTGAGTTGTGAAACAATTTGTGAACCTTGTTTCGGATTGATTGTGCAATAATCTAATTATTCCCAGAGTGTGAACGTCCAACACTGGAGGGCGTAGCTAGAAGGTAGGAGGTAGAAAGTTTAATGGAGATGTTTGGGGCAATTTTATTTTTTCCAGGAGCGGTGGTGGAGGCAGATGCGATAGTGGTGTTTAAGAGCCTTTTGGACGGGTACACGGAAATGCAGGGAATAGAGGGATATGGATCACGTGCAGGCAGGCGAGATCAGTTTAGCTACGAATCATGTTCGACACACACATTGTGGGCTGCAGGGCCCACTATTGTACTGTTCTATGTTCTATCGTTATCTCTGTTACTCTGATCCTAACTCAAGCCACGTCCTACTGGCTAATCAGCACCATGCTTGCTGACCTCCCGAGTTTTCATAATCACCCCACTGCGTTACTTATTGCAGAGTAGATGTGGCTCGGAGAATAGTAGGTTAATAGCTTGGTCTGTTTGGAAACCAGTCACCATCTCGGATAAGCATTTAATCTCTCAAACAATTGTGGAGACTTGTGGTTAAGCACGGAAGGCTGTAAATCCGATCCAAACAGAGCAGTTGTGCTGGGATCACAGCTACGCATTGGGAGTTCTGCAGAATGAGATTGTGGAAGCCCTGTTCAAACTATGGGGCCCCTAGAGAATCCTATACAAATTTGATGGTGACGTTCTAGAGGGAGACTTGGTCTCCGTAGAGTCATAGAGTCTTACAGCGTGGAAACATCCCCTTCGGCCCAACCTGCTCACGCCGGCCAAAATGTCCCAGCTACACGTCCCACCTGCCAGCGTATGGTCCATATCGCTCCAAACCTGTCCTGTCCATGTACCTGTCTAATGTTTGCTTGTTGAGATAGTCCCTGCCTCAACTACTTCCTCTGGCTGTTCGTTCCATATACCTACCACCCTCTGTGGAAAAAGTTACCCCTCAGATTCCTGTTAAATGTTTTCCACATTCACCTTCAACCTATGTCCTCTGGTGCTCTATTCACGTACTCTGGGCAAGAGAATCCAATGTAAGTGCATCTCCCCGATCTATTCCTCTCATGATTTTATAGACCTCAATAGGATCACCCCTCATCCTCCTGCACTCCAAGAGTCCTTAAGACTATTAGACCAACTAATTAATTGACATTCGATTGTACCAAGTCATCCATGTGGAAGAAGACTTTGAATTAATATTCTGCACAGCTAATTATGTTGCATTGCATTAATGTATCGGCTTCTGGTCATCATTGTATATGTAGTCAGAACAAAGAACTGCAGATGCTGGTTAATACACAAGGGACACAAGGTGCTTGAGTAACTCGAGGCAGGCAGCATCTCTGGAGAACAAAAGCTTTTCACCGTACCTCGGCCATGTGACAATAAACTAAACCGAAGGACACGTGGATAGGTAACGTTTCAGCTCGGGACCCTTCACCTGTAACATCACCTGTCCATGGTCTCCAGAAATGCTGAGTTACTTCAGCGCGTTGTGCCATTTTTTTCATATATTAACCAGCAGTTCTTTGTTTCTGCACTTTTGTCGTTGATTCGATCCTTTCGCATCAATGCATGCGCAGTTCAGTCACTAAACTTTCTTCTGGAACATGGACTCCAGAAGTTTTCTGTGGATTGGCAAGCTTATATTCAACAATAGATAATCGGTAATATTAAAATTTATAAAAGCTGTCATGTTTTTTACCTACAACCATGCTTTATCCTGGCTGCACGTGCTGGTTTCCTCAAAGACTAAAGCAGCCTGGATGACATTAAGTTAATACAATCAACTCTGAGCGGGTCCCCAGTCAGTCTCAAGGTTGTGTCCTAAGTCGAGATATTTCACATTCTTGACTGAGTAGCACGACGCTGAGCTGACTTGAACGCATAATTATTACTCACAGAACGCAGAAGCAATTAAATGAATTGTGTGGCTATCTTGTCTTCCTTACAACTTTACGTTAGTGCCAGCTGTGGAAACATTATTTAGATCTGAAACACTAGCAAACGTTATGGGGAAATAGAATAAATATCAATTGATGGCTTCACTCATTCAATGGTTCAAGGTGCTTTATTGTCACACGTGTAAACGTATTGTGAAATTATTTTCTTACAAACAGTCCAGTAGAGTATTGCCTTACCCAAGCACATCCCAATTAGCAAACTTTACAGAAATAGTTCACTGAACTGGACTTTGAAAATGGCTCCAAAACATGGCGCCTCTTTTTGGAGCCATTTTCAAAGTCCAGTCTGCACTCTAGGTATCAT
This sequence comes from Okamejei kenojei, assembly GCA_035221665.1. Classification (NCBI taxonomy): domain Eukaryota; kingdom Metazoa; phylum Chordata; class Chondrichthyes; order Rajiformes; family Rajidae; genus Okamejei; species Okamejei kenojei. The sequence continues at coordinate 32,667,460 of CM069152.1, read as the reverse complement.
GAGCAAACCAACAGGGAGATTCTCCCTCTTTCCCCCCCCCCCCCCCCCCCCCCCCCCCCCCCACCCCCCCCCCCCCCCCCCCCCCCCCCCCCCCCCCCCCCCCGGGTGACCAAAGATCAGGAGCGTGGGGCTAAACTGCAGCCGAAACATGAGGAGCAGCCCCTTCAGAGGCCACAGCCCCACTGGGAGGTTCTGCCACCGCGCGGCTCGCGTGAGCTCTCCCACCCCAGTTAGTCCGGGGTTAATCACGCCTCCGTCCATATTATATAACGAGGAACCGCAGTACTGTTTACAATGGAGACGCCATTTGCGGGATGCATTGGCATAAATCTGCCCAAATCTCTGACTTTATTGGCAACGCTTTTCAAATCTATAATGGGTGAATTTCTATTGCCTCATTTGCTATAATGCGGAGTGGGGGAAGCGGAATGAGTCTGTACTGGTTTTTGATTCAAGTGTCCTGACCATGGAGTCTAAGGGTCCCGATCTGAAACGTCGCCTGTCCATGTCCTCCAGAGGCGCTGCCTGACCCGCTGAGTTACTCCAGCACTTTGTGTTTGATGCATGATCCCAGCATCTGCAGTTCCCTGTGGCCGTGTGGAGTCGCTGCATTAGGCCAGAGTTCTTTTGTGTGAATTGGTGCCTTGAATGTAATGCGAAACTGGGAGTGAGTTGTTCTAAGATGCAGCCTCGGATTATGAATAGCAAACAGCTGCATCGGGCATTTAGCTTTCTCTCAGATGTGACCAACTTTATGGCTTCCCTTTCAACGTAATCGGCAATAGCGAGCTTAGCTGCCGGTGTTTGCTCCTGTTCCTCCTGGTCATTTTCCCACTGATGATAAGTGGCTATCAGACGGAAGTAAATGTTACTTAATCACTGATTCTCTGAGCTCTGCAGCAAATCAGAGGAACATCAGACAGTGAGATCTAAATTGCCAGATAGTGATATAGCATGGAAACAGGTCCTCTGGTCCAACCTGCCCACCCCGACCGACAGGTCTCATCTACACTAGTCCCACCTGCCTGCATTTAATCCATATCCCTCTAAACCTGTCCTATCCATGTACATGTCCAAATGCTTATTAAAATTGCGTTACTACCTCATCTGATAGCTCGTTCCATACACTCTCCATCCTCTATGTGGAAAAAGCTCCCCCTCGGGTTCCTATTAAATCTATCCCCCCACGCCTTAAACCTATAGCCCCTGGTTCTTGATTCCCCACTCTGGGCAAGAGACTCTGTGCGAATACCTGAGGACATGGATTTAAGGTGAGAGGGGAATGTTATTTACTAGAATGTTGCCAGGGTTCCAGCAACTATGTTACAGAGAAAGGTTGAACAAGTTAGGTCTTTATTCCTTGGAGCGCAGAAGGTTAAGGGGGGACTTGATTGAGGTCTTTAAAATGATGAAAGGGATAGACAGAGTTGACGTGGATACGTTTTTCCCATTGAGGGTAGGGAAGATTCAAACAAGAGGGCATGACATGAGAATTAAGGGACAGAAGTTTCGGGGTAACATGAGGAGGAACTTCTTTACTCAGAGGGTGGTGGCTGTGTGGAATGAGCTTCCAGCAGAAGTGGTGGAGGCAGGATCGATTTTAACATTTAAGAGTAAAGTGGATAGGTATATGGACGTGAAGTGAATGGAGGGGTATGGTCTGAGTGCAGGTAGATGGGACTAGGGGAAAACAAATGGTCGGCACGGACTGGAAGGGCCGAGAGGGCCTGTTTCTGTGCTGTTATGGTTATATGGTTATATGGGAAAGATTGAATAGGGACCCGAGGGATAACATTTTTACTCGAGGCTGGTGGGCATATGGAACAAGTAGCCAGAGGAGGTAGTTCAGATGTGTACATTTTGTAGATGGGACATTTTGCATTTAGATGGGTAGACGGGGCATTTTACTCGGCATGTCATGTTAATCCGATTCCTCATTTAATAGTTTCAATAATCCAAAGTCACACCAACTTGCCTGCAGTTCCTATTGCCAGGAAATAGAAGGATGTTTATTTAAACATTTGTCTCATGCACTACCTGTGGAGAACTGAAGGAAAGAGACACTGTGGAGACTAGTACACCTGGGACCTGGTACACAAGTTTCCTTTCCAGTCTAGACTGTTGACTGACAGCATACCCACAAGTAACAACTGACATACAGCGACAGTTACGAATGACTCGGAAAACACTAAACATTAATAATAATAAAACATTAATGATAAAACACCATTGATCAAGCATTATGAACCAACAAAATGCCAGATCAAAGGGAGGCTACAGATTTTTGGATGTTGAGTAGAGCAACTACTCGTGGATAAAAACTGTTTTTATGTCTGGCTGTGGCAGCTTTGACAGTCCGGAGTCGCCTTCCAGAGGGAAGTGATTCAAAGAGTTTGTGACCAGGGTGAGAGGGGTCAGAGGTGATCTTGCCCGCTCGCTTCCTGGCCCTTGCAGTTGCATTACCCAAATTACATTTCAATTTGAGGAAGGACTGATATGACCTGACAGCTTAAAGACTTACAAAATAAAAGCTCGTGCATTGGCTTGTCTGCGAAATAGAATATAAACCCTCAAGGCCTCAAAGCAGTGGGCCTCGGTATTTTGCTCATTAGATATAATGGAACATCGAATAGTACAGCACAAAATCAGGCCCTTCGGCCCACAATGACTATGCTGAACCGAGATGCCAAGACCATCCCTTATCTACTGGCGCATAACCCATATCCCTCCTTTCCCTGCATATCCATATGCCTATCCAAAAGCCTCTTAAATGTCACCATCATACCTGCCTCTGCCACTAACCCTGATAGCAGGATATTGTAGGCACTCACCGCCTTCTCTGTAAATAAAGTTGCCCTTTAAACTTTGCCTCTCTCACCTTAAAGTTGCAATGAGTGCAGTTCTTGGGGCAGTGTAATAGGAAAGAAAGATACACATTACTAAATATCAGTAAGATAACATAATGTGTATTAAGGAACTGCAGATTCTGGTTTAAACTGAAGGTAGACACATTATATGTTTGCTGGAGTAATTCAGCATATCAGACAGCATCCCTGGAGAAAAGGAATAGTTGGTATTTCGGTTCAAGACCCTTCTTCAGACCACCTTCAGTTAATACAATGGTTGGAGACGCAAGGAACTGCAGATGCTAGAAAATTGACCAAAACACAAAGTGAGTAGACGGGTCAGGCAGCATCTGTGGAAGGAATAGATAGGTGACGTTTCCAGTCAGGACCCTTCTTCAGACTGAATGAAGGAGGGGGGGATAAAGTGGATAAGAGAGGTAGGGGCGGGACAAAGCCAAGCAAGTGATGGGTGGGTATGGGTGAGAGGGGTTTGATTGGGAGACGGCTGGAGTAAATGACAAAGGCTGGAGATGAAAAGGAGCCAAAAGGGTGTCAGATTTTAAAAAAAAGAGGAATGAAATGTAACGCCTGAGGGAGGGATATGGGTAGAAGACAGGGTGGGGGGGCAGAGAAGGGTGGGATAGTGGGAAAAATGGTTTACAGACCACGATGGAGGAGGCATGTGAAAGAGAGAGGAGGTAGGGGAGTGTTACTTGAACATTGGAGAACTCAATGTTTGTGCCATTGGGTCGTAAACTACCCAAGTGGAAAATTAGGTGCTGTTCCTCCAGTTTGCACGTGGCCTTGCTCTGGCAAAGCAGAAAATGGAGTTAAAATTGCTAGCGACTGGGAGACCTGGTATACCTTGGCAGCCTGTGCACACGTATTCGGCAAAATGGTTGCCTGGTCTCTGCTTGGTCTCGCATGAAGGAGGCCACATCGGGAACTCTGTCTCACCTGGAAAGGCTGTTGGGGTCCCTGGATGGAGGCAAGAGAGGAGCTGTAGGGACAGGTGTTAATTGTGTTCATAATGGTCAGCATGTAGCTGATGGGATGGGCCGAAGGGCATGTATGATTTTCTAACTCGATTTAGGAGCTTTTTGTACGATAGATGAATGATTTGTAGCTAAATAGTTTGCTTGTTCCTGCCATGATCTATTTTGATGCTGTCATATGATGTTAAATTGACTGGAACTTCCCTCTATCAATCTTCCTGGATATTTTAATTGCAGCAACATATGGACGCTAAGAGATTTGTGTAGTAAGTTTATCCCGACCTTCAGACTAAGCATGTTCCAGGGTCCCTGTCCTTGCAGTAGAAACAAATCTCAGTCGGGACTCCAGAAATAAATTAGCAGTTTTCCCAGTGGTCCTGGATTGGAAAGCTTGGGATCTTGAACAGAATTAGGGGCTTCACGGTGGCGCAGTGGTTGAGTTGCTGCCTTAGTGGCAGAGACCCGGGTTCCATCCCGACTCCGGGTGCTGTTTGTACGGAGTTTGTTCTTCCTGTGACCGCGTGGGTTTTCGCTGGGTGCTCCCGTTTCCTCTCGCACTCAAAAGACATGCAGGTTTGTAGGTTAAAATGGCTTCGGTAAAAATTGTGTAGGATAGTGTTAGTGTCTGGGGATCGCGGGACGGTGTGGACTTGGTGGGCTGAAGGACCTGTTTCTGCGCTGTATCTCTCAATGAATCCAAGCTAAACTTCTATAATTCACCAATATTCATGGTGGGTGTCCTCCCTCTGAATATTAGCTTCATCTTTAAGCCCTTTCTCCACTGAACTGTATCCCAGAAGTGAGTTATTGTTGGTGAAGAGATTGCCTTCATAATTTGTGTCTAATTTTATTGGATTTTATAATATTTTCAGCTTGGGCACAAGGCTTTGTGTGTACAGCCTGTACCCAGTGATAAGCAGGAATTAATTTCTTGGATGGTGGGGAACTCTTTGGGAATAAAACTAATTTTGAACCAATGTACAAGCGAATCAGGAGTTTAAAAAAAAACTGCTATCTGATAACTCATCAATGTTTAATCACTAAACTTCAAACACTGAGAGTCATAGACGACCCCTGATCTGTCCTCGCCTGATTTATGTGCACAGACTCACACACTGCCTGCTTTACTCAAAACCCCATTCAGATCAATCCTCTCAGCAGAATAAACAAACTCCCATCACTCAGGAATGCCTCCATGGTGTGAGGTGCTGGGTTGTGTGTGTGTGCGCGCGCGCATGTGGTAAGGGTGTGGGTGTGGACTAGAGTGTGTGTGTGCCTGTCTGTGACGGTGTGAGTGTGTGTGTGAGATCGGGTCATACAGCACCAAACAGACCCTTCAGCCCAACTTGTCCATGCTGACCAAGTGCCCCATCTAAGCTAGGCCTATTTGCCCCACATCCCTCTAAATATTTCCCATCTATGTACCTGTCCAAATGTCTTTCAAATATCCGTATTGTATTTACCTCAACTACTTATTTGTGTCTGTCTTACTGATAGGGTCAAGTCATACAACAGGGAAAGAGTCCCTTCAGCCCACCTCATCCATTCTGATCAAGATGCCCCGTTGAAGCTATTTGCCCACTAGTCCCATTTGCCCCATGTCCCTCCAAGTATTCCCTATCCATGTATCTGTCATAATGGCTCTTAAATATTGTTGTTGTATCTTCCTCAACTATTTATCCTAGTGAGTGTGTGTGGGGGTGAGTGGGGGGGGGGGTGAGTGTGTGCGAGTATGTGTGGGTGTGGGGGGGGTTGATTTTGTGTGTGTGGGGGTGAGTGTGTGTGGTTGAGTGTGTGTGGGGTTGGGTGTGAGTGAGTGTGTGGGTGAGTGTGAGCTCATGTGTGAGATTTTGAGTTTTTATCTGTGATTTTGTGTGTGCGATTGTGTCTGAGCGTGTGAGCGAATGTGTGTGCGTGTGTATGAGTGTGTGTGCACGCCCGTGTGTGTGCACATGTGCTTAAAGATACCATGTTGATCTGAATAAATAGCAGAGGACTCTAGTGTGTATCAGCATTGAGTTCTAGACCATCCCTTTGATATATGTGCAGATGCTGAAATAAAACCAGCTATTGCATCTCATTCCTAGGTAACATACTACATAAATCCCCGGGGTATGCTTCAATTTTTAAATTAAAAAATAGGATTTAAAAAAAATGTATGAGTACATTATTATAGGAATAATTTTGTGATATTAAGGAATGAGGTGTTTCAACTTGCAATACCTAGTTTTGAGGGAAAGAAAATCGGCTCCGATTGCAGACTGCAGCCCAGGTAACTGATGTGTCTACATGTGTACAATAGGTAGTGTGAGGGTAATCCTGCATTCCACTCATATTCACAAGGTTATGATATTTAATCACGCATAAGATGAATTTACTGGAATCATGTTAACATTAAAATCATTATGCATATCCTCTTGGATAATAACTGGATCACTAACGCATCTTCAGAAGGATTACAGTAATTCAAGAAGCCAGTTCTCCCTAGGCCCAACACATTAATGTAATTATGAAGAAGGCTCACCAACACCTCTAATTTCTTGAAAGTTTAAAGAAATTCGGCATGTCACTCACTGAACACTCTAACAAACTTCTACAGATGCCCTGTAGAAAGTATCCTGACTGGTTGCATCATTGCCTGCTACGGCAATTCCAATGCAAGATGCTGTAGAGACTGTAACATGGTAGACACAGCCCAGTCCATCACGGACACAACCCACTCCATCATCCAAAGCAACGACATGAACGCAACATTTATCATTAGCTTAGTGTAGTTTAGTTCCGATATACAGCAGGGAAACGGGCCTTACAGCCTACCGAGACTGTGCCAATCAGCAATCCCTGTTATACTAACACGCACTACACACTAGGGACAATTTGCAATTTTTACCAAAGCCAATTAATCTACAAACCTGTATGTCTTGGAAGGAAACTGGAGCACCTGAAGCAAACCCACGAGGTTACGGGGAGAACGTGCAGACAGCGCCCGCAGTCGGGATCTAACCCGGGTCTCCGGCGCTCTGGCGCAGCAACTCTACCGCTGTGCCACCGTGCGCCCCAAGGTTCCCCACCATCCAGGCTATCCCCTCTACCTGCTGTTACTGTTGGGCAGGAGATACAGTAGCCTGAAGATACAGACCATCATTTCAGAAATAGCTTTTTTTCCTACGAGTATCGGGTGCTTGAGCGGACCTGCACAACCTATATCCTATCTCAGCAACAGAACACGACAGACCACTTCCTGCACGACCAGAGACTTATGCCCCTGCCCCACTTGGGAAACCTAGGAAAAAAGGGTACACACAAGGCTGGAGAAACTCAGCGGGTGCAGCAGCATCTAAGGAACGAAGGAGATCGGCAACGTTTCGGGCTGAAACCCTTCTTCAGACAAAAAAGGTTTTTGTCCTCCGGCAACCACCTTCAACTAGCATTGCAAACGGCTTCGACTAAAAAATTACCGATTTTTAAAACTGAATCCACTTTCGACCATTAGGGAGATTGACAAACACCTCCGGGAACTGCATGGAAATCTTGGGTGGGGTGCAAAGTCTCCAGAGGTTTCCGTTCAGGTTTTCTAAGTAGGACAGCGGCATAATTCTCTCATTGTGTTTGCCACTAATGTTTTGTTTTGAGTAGTCTTTTTCTTTTCATTGTCTTGCAGAATTTTGGTGCAATTGAGGTATAACCTATGGGGGTTATTTTTTGATGTTCATAAGTTATAGGAGCAGAATTAGGCCATTTGGCCCATCAAGTCTGCTCTGTTATTCAACCATGGCTGATCTATCTCTTCCCCTCAACACTTCTTCTGCCTTCTCCCCATAACTCGTTAGTTCAGTTTAGTTTATTGTCACGTGTACCGAGGTACAGTGAAAAGCTTTATTTGTGTGCTAATCCGGTCAGCGGAAAGACAATACATGATTATAATCGAGCCATTTACAGTCTACAGTGCTAGGTAAAGCCAGCAAAGTCCAATCAAGTAGCAGTTACAAAATTTTGAGATTTAAAAAATCAAGTCTGCAATTTATGCCATCAGATAAAGCATACAAAGAAGATTAATTTGACACCTAATTCACTTTCATATCTTCAGTATTAAAAAAGTTATGGCCATTTGCATACTCAGAAATTAGCATCTTGTTCCCCATTGCCTTTCCATTGATTTAACACAAATGTTGTGTTCGAGGTCAGTCAAAAGCCCATAACTTTCTTAAAAATTAAGAGAACTGAAAGAATTTTCAGTTATTATAGATTGAAGCATTCTGAAACTAATATGAAACAATCTTACTTGGATGACCTGAAATTAAAGCATATAATTAGTTAGTTACCCAATCGTAGCTAATTACAAAATTCAATTACTAGATCTAAATATCTATCCATTTCTTAAGAAAATATTAACATTTTTTTTAAAGCCTGAGTGTCCAAATAACATTCACACAAGAATTCACAATATAACATGATTTTTAAATTTAATTGTCATTAATTTATAGGCCAAATTGAAGGAATTTTGTCTTTAATGCCTGTAAATGAATGGGCATTTTAATCAGCTTGCGAGTGGGATTTTATGGAACGCGATGGATTAGAACAGTGCGGTTGCGGTGAATTTAAACCCAATATCGGCATGAAAAATACTGCCGGTTCATATGGGGAATAAATCACCGTTTCGCAACATGAAATATTGATTAAAGTCCCCCAAACAAGCAAGTGTATATGTAAAAATAAACAGCTTTCCTTTACCTGTCCCCTACGTAAAATCCGTCCCCGTTGTCGGCGTTCACGGCATTAAGAGCTAATTTTTATTTTACTGCAGCGCAGAAATAGTCGAGCGATTTAAAAAAAATTTAAAAAAAAAAAAAAAAATTACTTACCGGCAGTCGGAACGAATCTTCAGAAATAGATCGCACTCCGACAAAATATTATTCCGGATGGCAAGGGAAAAACCGCATTTTACCCCCCCCCCTTAAAGGCGCCAAAGTCACGCACACGGCCAGCGGTAGAACTGCAGCGCCGCTGAAGGTAAGTTTTGTAACATACCTAAATCAAGGATAGTTAGATCCTTGAGGTAGGTAGTAGTTCGATGAGGGAGGTAGTAGTTCAGGACCGCTCCCTGATTGTGGTCGGATGATTTAGTTGCCTGATAACAGCTGGGAAGAAATTGTCCCTGGATCTGGAGGTGTGCACCCATACTAATCAAGAATCTAGCAATCTCTGCCTTAAAAATATGCATTGACTTGGACTCCACAGCCTTCTGTAGCAATGAACTCCACAGATTCACCACCCTCTGACTAGATAAATTCCTCCGCCATGATTGAATGGCGAAGTAGACTTGTTGAGCCGAATGGTGTAATTCTGCTCCTAGAACTTAAGAATTGATGAACACCCAACTGCAGGCAATAAGCAAGACCAGAAAGACGTGTTGGTTTGTTTTACATCCTGCCTTGATCCTATTCAACTGTAACCTTTCAATTGCCATTGTAAATTTCCTCCCGACTTCAGTGGGCAAATGTTATTTGTTGTTTACAAAATAAATCTCGACAGAACTGATGGCAGCAAGGATACTGTGGGGGAATTATGTATGGAATTGCCAAGCAGAATAGTTTGTTTTGTTAAATCTTCATCTCTTGCACTAAGGCCAGCCGGAGACACCGACTGATATTGAGGTTTAATCTCATTCAGTGACAACTGTGTTTGCAAAACATTCTTTTGTATTTCACCTCCTTGGCCATTTAGTTTATTAAAATAAGCATGTTTAAAATGCTGCGTGAAGAATTAATATGGAGATTGATGGATCTATATTTTTACTTTATTTTTGTCAAATGTTAAACATTTGTCATCACCCACCCAGTTGTTTAAGATGTAGCTTTTGTCAAGTTGAGTTTATCAGACCACATCCGGATGTAAGAGCATGTTTTCTGCATACCTTAGCCAGTGTTGTAGTTGGGAACCCCTCTATAAACACTTTACTATTGATTGTTATTACAGTCCCTTGGGCTATTTATAAAGTCTTACTTTAAATCGGTGGGATGTAACGACACAAACCTTCCGTCCTGCATGCATTCCAGGGTGCTTTAAATCTTATGCTTCAGAAGGGAAGTAATTGGAAAGAAAGTATGTGAAAGAAGGAACTGCAGATGCTGGTTTACACCGAAGATGCATACAAAATGCTGGAATAACTCGGCGGGGCCAGGCAGCATCGCTGGAGAAAAGGAATGGGTGGCATTTCGGGGTCGAGACTCTTCTTCAGGCTGAGCTGAGGTCTGAACTGGGACTGAGACAGTTTGAAGAAGGGCTTCGACCCGAAACGTCACCTATTCCTTTTCTGCAGAGATGCTGCCTGGCCTGCTGGGTCGCTCTTGCGTTTTGTGTCTATAATTGGGAAGAAATCCAATTAATTCCAGCTAATAATTTTATTTGTGATCAGCATGTCCCATCCCAAAGACAGATTCCAGGAATTTAGCGTAATTTAGCAGAGCTCAGTGCAGCTTAGATTATTATTGTCGCGTGTACTGAGGTACAGTGAAAAGCTCTATCCAGTTGACAAAACAGACTATACGTGATTGCAGTCAAGCTGTGCACAGTGTAAAGATACAGGATAAAGGGAATAACATTTATTGCGAGATAAAGTCCAATTAAAGGTGGTTCAAAGCTCTCCAATGAGGTAGATGGGCGGTCAGGACCGCTCGAGCTGGTGAGAGGACGGTTCAGTTGCCCGTTAACAGCCGTAAAGAAACTGTCCCTAAAACTGGAATTTACAAGGAGTTGACAATTTATTGAAACTTATCTCCAAACGTTGCCCGCATCGGATTTCAGGAGATAACTATTTAACTGACTTCTCTGCTGACATTAACTGTGAAATGGCCGTGGGGACAGCTGCCCGACACTGTTCATGCAGCTAACTTGACAAGACTGCTTATAGCAGCAAGCAAAGGGAGGGGAACAACTGGATAATTCTTCTGTCAGTTCACGCAACTGTTGATCAGATTTGGCGCTCGTATTGCTCCAAGGAGTGGCACGGTGGCGCAGCGGGAAGAGCCGCCGCCTCACAGAGCCAGAGACCCAGGTTCGATCCTGACCTCGGCTGCTGACTGTGAGTTTGCAGCTTCTCCCTGTCACCACGTTGGTTTTGTTTGAGTGCTCCGGTTTCCCCTCGCATCCCAAAGGCTATCGAGTTTGTAGGGTAATTGGCCTCGGTAAGTTTCCCCAGTGAGCAGGGAATGGGTGAGACTGTGGGACAACATGGAACTAACTGGTGTGTAGAAACAAGGAATTGCAGATGCTGATGTACAACAAAGGGGCACAAAGTGGTGGAGGAACTCAACGGGTCAGGCAGCATCTCTGGAACTTGTCTATGTTCTCCGGGTATGTTGCCAGACCCATTGAGTTACTCCACCACTTTGCGTCCCTTTTTTTTTAATAGTACTACTAGTGTGAATGGGTGATCGATTGTGGGCGTGGACTGATGGGCCTATATCAGTGCTGTGTCTCTGAAAGTAAAGTGACCAAGTTTGATCTTATTTACATAATTTATATGGAACTATCCTTCACTCGCCGCACTTTACTGGAGAAACAATCCTGTTTTTAATGGGAGACGTTGCCGTGGTCCGTTTCTATTACTCTTTAAATAGACTGTGTTTTCAGGATAACTTTGTTTGCTGTATATGAAACATTATGCTGTCAGTTCCACATCTCAGCAAACCTGCATCCCACAGTGTTTAGGTTTTTGGTTTGGAGATACAGCACTGAAACAGGCCCTTCGGCCCACCAAGTCCGCGCCGACCAGCGATCCCAGCACGCTAACATTATCCTACACACACACTCACACACACCAGGGATGATTTACATGTGTAAGAAAGAACTGCAGATGCTGGTTTAAATAGAATGTAGACACACAATGCCGGAGTAACTCAGCGGGTCAGGCAGCCTCTCTGGAGAGAAGGAATGGGTGAGGTTTCAGGTCGAGACCCTTCTTCAGACTGATGTCAGGGGAGTGGGCGGGACAGAGTTAGGGTGTAGTCGGAGACAGTAAGACTGGTGGGAGAACTGGGAAGGGGGAGGGGATGGAGAGAGAGGGAAAGCAAGGGCTATTTGAAGTTAGAGAAGTCAATGTTCATACCACTGCAACCTTCCCTCCATTGACCAACTGTGCACTGCAAGGGCCAGGTAGCGAGCGGGTAAGATCATCTCTGACCCCTCTCACCATGATCCACAATACGATTGACCTTTCTGTCCTAGGCCTCCTCCATTGTCAGAGTGAGGCTAATCGCAAATTGGAGGAACAGCATCTCGTATTTCGCTTGTTCAGCTTACAGCCCAGGGATAAGATTATTGATTTCTCTAACTTCAAGTAACCCTTGCATTCCCTCTCGCTCTCCATTCCTCCCCCACCCAAGTCGCACCAGGTTCCTGTTCTCACCTAGCAAACGGCCTAACAATGGCCTGTATCATATTTACCTGTCTTGCATATCTTTCATTCATTTGTTCTATATCTCTCTACAACACCATCTATATCTCTTGTTTCCCTTTCCCCTGGCGCTAGTCTAAAGAAGGGTCTCGACCCAAAACCTCACCCATTCCTTCCCTCCAGAGATGCTGCCTGTCCCGCTGTTACTCCAGCATTGTGCGTCTATCTTTGGTTTAAACCAGCATCTGCAGTTCCTTCCGACACATGGAAGCCGCTTACCCTCTTTGAAAAGGGTACAGGTCCACCACCGATATTCCGGCAACTCTGTGGTCCGGCACATCTGTTAATCCAGACAGAATTCCGAGATCGCGCTTGAAATCCCTCCTGGAAGTCCCTCCCGGAAATGTGACGCCTAGGCTGGGCGAGGCAGCCAATCTCGACCTCATCGGCACATCCACGGTGATTGGCAGGTCGTATTTGCTCCCCGCGGCAGGGGCTCTGGAACTCCGGCCCGGCTGAAGCCGGCAGATCCGTTCCCATCGCCGACCTCCGAGGCCGGTAACTCGGCTCCTCGGCAGCCGCGGTGGACCGTTCAGGTACCGTTGGACTCCCCTCAGAGACTGTGACCTCTAATCCAGAAAGGCTCTGGAACAAATGATGCTAGAAAATCGGTGGTGGGCCAGTAATATGATCTTGGGTCATACATTTACTGGCTATAACTGATGAAAGTTGATGTACAAAATGACCTCTATCAGCTCATTATTATGGTCTACTTGCTGCTAACAGCAAACGGTGATGTCATGACGATACCTTTTGCCATTAAAACATTTTAATAATTGACTTTGCAAACACCCCCAGTCTTTAGATCTGAGAGTTCCTTCAAAAAATAGTTGCCTTATATTTCCTAAGGCATAAAGAATTGCATCTATATACTGTTTTATGTTCTTCAAGAAATCCAATACAACATTTCAATGTAATTTAGATTTCAGACTTTGAGAATAAAGGAGTTAGATTACTTAGAAATTTGAGCTTGTCTTCTTGATGTTTAATTATAAGCCATCTTTTTATCTCTTGCCCGTAGCTTCCAGAACAATATTTCTCTAATTAATTTTGCTTTCGGCTCATAAATAGGCTACATTTACTAAGTATGGATCAACATACGTGAAATTAGTCATTTATGTTCAGAACTGGTTTACTCGTAGAATACAGAGGGGGGTGGTGGATTAGTGTTACTTTGGCTGGCAGTCTGTGACCAGTAGTCTTTGGACCTTAGAGATACAGCACAGAAACAGGCCCTTTGGCCCACCAGGTCTGTGCCGACCATCGATCATGCCATGCTCTGGCACTATCCTATACACTAGGGACAATTTATAGAGGCCAATTAACCCACAAACTGGGTTATTTGTGTTATATACACACACAGTATATGTAAGGCTTGGATATAAATGTAGATGGAGTGGTTGGTGAACTTGCAGCTTTGGTCAGGCATTCAGAGTAAGAGTTACGCTGCAACTTTATACATCTTTGGTTTGGCCGCATTTATGTGCAGCTCTGGTTGCCGCATTGCAGAAAGGATTTGAAGGCTCTGGAGCGGGTGCAGCAGAGATTTGGCAGAATGCTGCCTGGAATAATCAAAAGGAGAGATTAGACAGGCATGAATTGACGTCCCTGGAATACCAAAGTTTGAGGGGAGATCTGACAGAATTATAGAATATTTTCAGAGGCATAGAAAGACAGTCAGAACCATATGATAGAGGAGACTAAGAGGATTTTAGATTGGCATAAGGATATGCAGGGGATGGAGGGATATGGAAACATCTTCATGCAGAGGAGATGAGTTCAACTGGACATCATGTTCGGTACAGATATTGTGGGCTGAAGGGCCTGTTCCTGTGCTGTATGGTAAAATATCTGAGATGGACACAAGTATCTGGAGTAACTCAGCGGGTCGAGCAGCATCTCTGGAGAAAAGGAATAGGTGACGTTTCGGGTCGAGACCCTTCTTCAGTCGGAGGAAAGAGAAAATAGAGATATAGATGGTGATATAGAGAGACTTAGAACAAATGAATGAAAGATATGCAAAAAGGTAACGATGATAAAGGGAACAGGCCATTGTTAGATGTGGGCTGAAGGTGAAAATGAGTTATAGACAATGAGACTCAACACGATGACTTTGAAGCAGGTACAACAACATGGATGGGGGGGGAAGGGCACAGAGAGAGAGAGAGAGAGAGAGAGAGAGAGAGAGGGGGGATGCAAGGGTTACTTAAGTTTGAGAAGTCAATATTCATACCGTAAGCTGCCCAAGCGAAATATGAGGTGCTGTTCCTCCAATTTGCGTTTGGCCTCACACTGACAATGAAATATTACTCTGTGTCCAGGTTTAGAATTGCCTAGGGAATAAATTCTATTCAATTATATAGAATTGGTGCTAAATAGGGTCTTCAACCTTGTAGCTCTTTCATTCCGTGAAAGTACCGCACATTCCAAAGCTCCATTCAATAACTTTATATTCATTTCCATAAATTGAATAGTTCAGAAAGTGGTGAAAGCAAAACGATTATAGGGCAAGCATGACTGTTTTCCATTCCCACAAACGGAACTCATTTAAACAAAAAAATCATGCTATTTTGTTGGTGCAAAAATAGTTAAAAAAAGAATTATGTTCCTTTTACATCAAATCGAACAATGCAGACCTGGGTTGTTTCCAGTTGTTGGGCAGGTTGAAACCTGTACACCAAGTATTCGTTGAGGACTCAGTCATTCATTGCTGATAACTTTTTTTTTTTCAGTTGTGCCAGATTACTGTCGTTTAGTTTAATTTAGTTTAGTTGGGAGATACAGTACGGAAATTGGCCCTTCAGCCCATCGAGTCCGCACCGACCAGCGATCCTCATACTCTAACACTATCCTACACACTAGGGACCAATTTACAAATTCTACCAAGCCAACTAGCCTACAAACCTGTACGACTCTGGAGTATGGGAGGAAACTGGAGGTCTTGGAGAAAACCCACACAGTCACAGACCCTGTGCAAACAGCAGCTGTGGTCAGGATCGACCCTGGGTCTCTGGCGCTGCAAGGCAGCAACTCTACTGCTGCGCCACTGTGCCCCCAACACGCTGTACATCATGTGCAGAATGGCCGATATACTATAAAATCATATCGATACACTATAGTGTAGAAAAAGTCTGCTTGAAGACACTTGCATTACCAACATTATTGACAAATATGCTGATGCTAAAAATGAGTATATATTTTGCAGGTTGTAACACAAATAATATTCAACTTTAACATATTCTGAATGTTTATCTACCATTACCGTGTGTCTGTGTGGAGCTGTGTGTCTGTGTGTGCGTCTGTCTGTGTGTCTGTTTATATATGTATGTGTCTGTATCTGTCCATGCCTGTGTCTACAGGTGTGAAATTTTCAACATTTATTGCATTTACTTAAAAAAAATAAGTTTGATTAAATTCATATTTTTACAAACTAGTAAAAAGTTCATCCTTGTATCTTAAAAATGTCATCTTAATGCAAGCAACAGATAGTTGTCCATGAGAGGTTGGCTGGAATGAATCTATATATTTTGAGATTGCTATTTTGGTTAACAGTTCAGTAAAGCTGAATTGGCAAAATTGCATTAAATTACACAGCTTGGATTTCAGATGCAAGCCTGTTTAATTTAGAGTCTTTATTTTGGAGATATGAGAAAAAACAGTTTATAAATGATTATAGTTCATTACACCAATTGGACAGACATAGCAATTCAGAGTGATTTCTTGGATAAACACAAAATGCTGGAGTAACTCAGCGGGACAGGCAGAATCTCTGGAGAGAAGGAATGGGTGATGTTTCGGGTCGAGGCCCTTCTTCAGATGGAAAGAAAGTGATTTCTTGTTCCTTGTTTGAATTAGTTGTGAAATAATCACATTATTAGAAAAAATTTCAATTCAGAAACTTTTGCACAAAAGTAACAAAGGAACATTACTGTTCTGTTCTGACTTGCCTTAGGTTTGAATGGAGACATTCGATGAATAGGAAATAATCCGATTTCCGTTTTGAACTTACTGCATGATGCCTCAGACAGGTGTATGAAATCTTCCATTTCATCTTCAGTTTCACAAGCACGCTGCTGTTTCCAGCTATGGACTCCACCAATTCCTTTCGAACTGATACCGATTATTGCCTTCCAACATTTTGACCTGTCAGACTGTGGCACAGCAGTTATTTGCGAGGAGGAACTCAAACCTGAACTCATAACGGCAAAAGAAAATCAAAGTTGCAGTTTCACGCAGTGCGCTGTTTCTGAGGGGAATCAAGTGCCAAAAATGGATACCGATATTATGTGAAAGATATACACTAAATGCTGGAGTAATTCAGCTGGGTCGGGCAGTATCTCTGGGAAAAAATGGATGGGTGACATTTCAGGTCGACCCTTCTTCAGATCCTCCTCTTCAGATGATATTATGTGTGTCTATAGTCAAACTGCTCACTTGTAAAGGTATTTTGAGACGAGGTACATCATTGGCTAACGTGCCCATTACTTGTTGTCATTACAATGCTTTACAACTCTAAAATAAATATGTGTTAGGACAGGAACACTATGGATATTTTACAATATAATTACACAGTACTATGTTTACTGATATATATATATATTATACTATATTTCCTGAAAAAATCATACTTTTCAGAGGTCTTGCAGTGGAAAGCTTTATAGTCATAGTCATACAGTGTGGCAAACAGGCCCTTCGGCCCAACATGTCCCTTCTACACTTTCCACCTACCTGCATTTGGCCCATATCTCTCTAAACCTTTCCTATCCATGTACCCGCCTAATTGTTTCTTCAACGTTGCGATAGTAATGTTATCTAGATGTGGCAGGGATGGAAGAATGGAAAATGGGATGGGGATCTTTACAGAATACAAAGTGGGAGGTTTAGTTTAGAGATGCAGCGTGGAAACGAGCTCAATGGCCCAACGTTTTTGCGTCGACCAGTGATCACCCGTACACTAGCTCTAACCTACACACTAGGGACAATTTACAGAAGCCAATTAACCTACAAACCTGCACGTCACTCTGGCGTGTGAGAGGAAAAAAATTCAATATCAACCAATGTGTAGGTTTGGAAACTGCTGTCTGATGAAACTTGGGGTCCACCCCAAACGTACAAAGTACCTGCCACCAGCCCATGTTACCTCCAAGGCTCTGAACCAAGTGCGGGGAAGTCAAATTAAACTGAAGGTCGGGAGGTCATGTTACAGTTGTATAAGACATTTATAGTATTGTGTTCGGGGTTGGTCACCTTGTTATAGGAGAGATGTTGTCAAACTTGAAAGAATTCAGAGAAGATTTATCAGGATGTTGCCAGGACTCGAGGGTCTGAGGGAGAGGTTGAGCAGGCTAGGATGTTAGCACTTGGGGTGCAGGAGGATGAGGGGTGATCTTATAGCGGTGAGAGGAATAGATTGGGTAAAGGCACAGAGTATTTTGCCCAGAGTAGGGGAATCGAGAACCAGAGGACACGGGTTTAAGGTGAGGGGGGGAAAAGATTTAATGGGAACCTGAGGGGTAAAGTTTTCACACAAAGGGTGGTGGGTGTCTGGAACATGCTGCTGGAGGAGGTAGTTGAGGGAGATACAATCACAAAGTTTAAGTAACATCTAGACAGGTACATGGATTGGATAGGGTTAGAGGGA
Organism: Okamejei kenojei; assembly: GCA_035221665.1. Taxonomy (NCBI): domain Eukaryota; kingdom Metazoa; phylum Chordata; class Chondrichthyes; order Rajiformes; family Rajidae; genus Okamejei; species Okamejei kenojei. The sequence goes on along the minus strand of CM069152.1, from coordinate 32,649,523 downwards.
TATGGGCCAAAAGCATCCAGCTGCAACTAGTGTGACTGGGACATGTTGGTCGAGGTGGGCAAGTTGGGCCGAAGGACCTGTTTCCACGCTGTATGACTCTATGACCATGAAATTCATTTTTGGCTAGCAGGAACATGATGGGCCAAGTAGTCTTCTCCTGTGCCATATCCCACTGTGATTCTAAGTTTTTATTTGAAGTAACCCTGTGGAATGGAATGTTGATTAATTTGAAGAATTTTTCAGAGGGAGGGAAGCTTAAAATTGCTGATACCCACACACGTTCAGTATTTAGTGCATGTGATAGCATAGGCAGTGTTTACATACAAAGAAAATGGTCAGGCATCAGACACTAGGATTAGTTTTCCATAATGTCCATGATTGGCGACATTAATCATATTTATCTGGTCTTGTAAGTATATGCAAAAGTGAAAGCTTACCTTTAGCTCGTGCATCATTCTCAATAGTTCAACAGCTTCAATCCTGAAAGATTTTATTGCAATCCCTCTTCTACACTGAAACTAGAGTGCCTAATCTCAAGGGAAGATGTTTGCCATTTAGGAGAATTTTTTTTTTAAGTTCGTACACCATAGGAGCAGAGGTAGGCCATTTGACCTTATCGAGTCTACTCCGACATTCAGTCAGGGCTGATCTATCTTTCCCTCTCAACCCCATTCTCCTGCCCGCTCCTCATAACCCCTGACTGAACCCCATAGCAATCAAGTACTTGTCAATCTCCACTTTAAAAATACACGTTGACTGACTTGGCCTCCACCGCCCACTATGGTCTGACTGATGAATTCCTCCTCGGAGGGCTGTAAATCGGTTGACGAATGTATTCGGGAAATGTGTGGACGGTGTGGAAGATGGACTAGATGTGAGGTTATTGACTGATGGAGCAGCTCAAAGACACACACGGGTTGCCCCAACACCCGTTGCTTATGTTGCAACTTTAAACTTGGACCTTAGAGACACAGCGCAGAAACAGGCCCTTCAGCCCACCGAGTCCTCACAGGCAGTGATCGCCATGCGCGCTAGCACTATTCTACGCACCTGGCACAATTTACAATGATACCAAAGCCAATTAACCTATAAACCTGTACATCTTTGGTCATTCAGTAAGAGCTGGGCTGGTCCTTCACTGTAGCACCGTTTCCCTGCATGAGCCTCCTATTCAGTGTCTTTAACACGGTGGCGCAGCGGTAGAGTTGCTGCCTTGCAGCGCCGGAGACCCGCGTTCAACCCTGACTACGGGCGCTGTCTGTGCCGAGTTTGTACATTCTCCCCGTGACCACGTGGGTTTTCTCCGAGATCTTCAGTTTCCTCTCACACTCCAAGGAACTGCAGGTTCATAGGTTGATTGGCTTGGTATAAATGTAAATAGTCCCTAGCGTGTGTAGGGTGGTGTTGGTGTACGGGGATCGCTGGTCAGTGCGGACTCGAATGGCCTGTTTCCATGCTGTAGTTATCTCTTAACTAAGCTAAACCCATGCCTTGACCATCTAGAGATTTTTTTTTCCCCTTTAATAGCATATCTCCTTGTTATTTGGGTGCTTCGCTTTAATGTATATTTTCACTTTTGTTTATAAACAGCTCTGAAGCGTTCGTTTGAGATTGATGATGTGAATGATGAGCCTCCGTTTTCACCCGTCTCTGCGCTCAGCTCGCCCTTCCCTCCAGCCTCCAGAATGGTGCAGTCGCCCACTCTCAATGAACACTTTGCGCCTTCTCCGTCTTCTTACCACGCGTGGGTCACGAGGAACTCTGGCACCGTCCCGTCCCCAGGCCCTGCCCAACACAGGAAGGTCTCTTCAAGCTTTTCCTTTAATCAGGGCTCCAAACCCTTCCCCAGGGCCAACGGAAGCGCGCAAGGCACATTGGGCCGAGTCTCCTCTTTTCAAAGCAGAGTCAACCCCAATGGTTTCTCCCCGTCTTCTAGACCCGATGCTGATGATGGTCTACGTGGCTCCACGTCCAGTCTCGTTTCTCCCTCAAGGTTGCACTCCGTGTCCAGTCCGCCCCAGAGTCCGCTGGGCTGTCACGACCCTGGTGCCAAGCCAAACCACGTGCCGTCCCCATCGCTGAAGAAATACTCGTCGCAGGGCAACATGTTCCATTCCGAAGTGGACCGACCCGTGACCTCCGTGAAGCAAAGCTCGGTCAGTCATGGCTCCATGCCGTCCCTCGACCTCCACATAGCTGAAGACCTCGCTCTGGAAGGCAAGGCGCCCTCCAACCTCATGCACAAGTCGAGCGTGCCTCCGTTATCCGGGGTACGGTCTCTGCTGTCTCAAAGTGTAGCACCAGGCCACGGTCAACGAACAGGTCAGAGAGAGCCAAGGGTCGCCCCAACTGGCACCGACTCCAGTTTCAATGTGAAGCCTGCGCAAAACGTTCGAGACGTAAGCTTTAGGCCGACTAATTCACTTTCCATCAATGCGGCTGACTCCATATGCATGTCTCAAGAGAGCCAAATTACAAGCCCTGACCATAGAGCAAGACCACTCCCAAGAACGCCAGTTATCCAGACTACACCAACATCCCCCCCTATCGCCCTGACGAGGTCAAAGCAAAGTCTCTCCAAGACCTCCACACATCAGCCTGGAGACGTCCTACCTTCTGCCACGAATGTGGAGCCCAACCCCGTTGCCCAGCACCAGTCGCCCCAGTTTAAGTTAGTGGCCCAGCACCAGATGGTTCAGGTCCCTGCTCCTGGCCCCTCTCCTGTACCTGATTGGCAAGCAAAACCCGCGTGGAACTCGGCTTTGAATGACGATATGTTGGCTCTGCAGAAAATGGAAAATCCAGCTTCGATGAACAAGAACAACGATTACTTCTCAACCCCGGCCGATTTGGAGGTACATTATCTCAACTCCAACGTCACACTGACCGACCAAATGTACCATGATGGAAAAATAGAGGAGGAATTTCAAGATCCACGTCTGGAGAAAGAGGTTAAGATGCATTTCAGGCAGCAAGGTAAGGTGTGACTTCTTTAGTCCGTTTTATCAAACAGAGAACGCACATTGAATTCCTCCATTTTGAAAGCACAAAACATTTGACAACTTCAAACCTACGGTTCTTTTAAATATATTTCAGGTCACACAGTTCAAAAAAGATACGTGTCTATTGATAAAGGCTTAATGCGTTGGCTTAATGTTTTGCAAAATGTGCAATAACTTCTGTGGTCTTCAGTGTCATGAGGTGATAAGATATGCAATCGGACCTGCAGTCGCTGCAACGCACAGAAGGATGGCAATAGCAGAGTTTAGCTCAGCTAGAATTTGCCCTGCAGTCAAAGTCCTGTCAACACTGGCTCTCAAGGTTCACACTAGTACAATGGACACGTGGCGTGGGATCAGGAGCAGAGCTGAAGGGGAGATGGGAGCTGGCGGCATTACCGCTAAAAAGAGTAAAGGGCCTGTCCCACCGGCTAATTTAGGCGACTCCAGGTGACTAGGCTGTCGCCACATGGTTGCCGGGGTGTTGCCTGTATGGTCGTGAGTAGTCGCCCAAAGAGTCATAGTGTCTTTCTGGTTGCCACCGGGTTTTCAACATGTTCAAAAATTTTCGGCGACAGCGAGTTGACGCCAATGAGCGTAGCTTGACTTCTCCTGACGTAGGTGCTGTCGTGGGTTGTCGCCACGTGACGTGGGATGTCGCCAGTGCTGGCTTTGGTGAATTCCATTGGCGACTACCTACGTCAACCGGCGACGGGTACCGGCGACTGAATTGTCTTCCGTTGTCGCCGACAGGGTCACTGCTTGTCGTAGCTTGTCGCGGGTGGACGTAGGTTGTCGTAGGTGGACATCGACGAGGTTGTTGTAGTTTGTCGTAGACATTGTTGTAGGGGGGGGGTCCAGTCACCGTTTTTTTGGCGACCTGCAGTGACTATGACTGTCGCCGGCAGTCGCCTAGAACATCGCCTAAGTGGGACAGGCCCTTGAAATTTGATGGCTAAATTGAAAAGAAAAGGAATCACATGTGACTAAGCACAGTGAAATTCTTTGCTTGCAAACCCAATGTATACAAAAAGCGGCCACAGATGAGGGACGGAACAGTAAGCTTGCGCGTAACTCTTGAAGTTTCATGCGCAAACTTTTGAGGGCTTTTAAAATGAAATAGAATTCATGACATAATGCATTAAATTTTTAATTTGTCATATAAATTCTATCACTGAGTAGCCGTTCTGTTCATCGAAGCCAAAGTTAGAAAGCATACTTTTGCTCAGAACAGCAATTGGTTTTACCACTCCAGTGGTACTTGGGTGAAAGATCATTCACCATCTTTCCTTGAAAGTGGCATCACGGGTAGATAGGGTGGCCAAAAGGTTTTGACACATTGGCCTTCATCAGCGTTTTTGAGTGTAGAAGTTGGGAGGTCATTTTGCAGTTATGTAAAGACTTCGGTGAGGCTGCATTCAGAGTACTGTGTTCAGTTTTGGGATTCAAGTTATTGGAAAGATGTTGTCAAGCTGGAAAGCTACAGGGAGTACAGAGAAGGTTCACCAGACTGATTCCTGGGATGGCAGGACTTCCATACGAAGAAAGACTGGATAGACTCTGCTTGTACTCGCTGGAATTTAGGAGATTGAGGGGGGATCTTATAGAGACTTACAAAATTCTTTAGGGGTTGGGCAGGCTAGATGCAGGAAGATTGTTCCCGATGTTGGGGAACTCCAGAACAAGGGGTCACAGTTTAAGGATAAGGGGGAAGTCTTTTAGGACCGAGACGAGAAGATCATTTTTCACACAGAGAGTGATGAGTCTGTGGAATTCTCTGCCACAGAAGGTAGTTGAGGCCAGTTCATTGGCTATATTTAAGAGGGAGTTAGATGTGGCCCTTGTGGCTAAAAGGATCAGGGGATATGGAGAGAAGGCAGGTACAGGATACTGAGTTAGATGATCAGCCATGATCATATTGAATGGCGGTGCAGGCTCGAAGGGCCGAATGGCCTGCTCCTGCACCTATTTTCTATGAAAGGGTGCAGAGACGATTTAGGAGGATGTTGCCAGGAATCGAGGGCCTGAGCTATAGGCAGCGGTTGAGTGGGCTAGGAGCGCAGGAGGATAAGGGGTGATCTTATAGAGGTGTACAATCACTAGAGGAATAGATCAGGTAAACACACAAAGTCTCTTGCCCAGAGTAGGGGACTTGAGGACCAGAGGACATAGTGTAAAGGTTTAAAAGGAACCTAAAGGGTCGCTTTATTACACAAAGGGTGGTGGGTGTATGGAATGAGTTGCCAGAGGAGGTAGTTGAGGCAGGGACTATTGCAACATTTAAGAAACATTTAGACAGGTACATGGATAGGGTAGGTTTAGAGAGATATGGGTGAATGCAGGCAGGTGGGACTAGTGTAGATGGGACATATTGGTCGGTGTGGGCAAGTTGGGCTGAAGGGCCTGTTTCCACATTGTATGACTGTATGATAGCTGAGCAGGGTTGGGATTAGTACATTTGTTAAAGAGAATAGGCAATGTATTTGAACAGGATGTTATAACATGAAACTGCAGATGCTGGTTCATACCAAAGATAGATGCAAAATGTTGGAGTATCTCAGCAGTTCAGTCAGCATCTTTGGAGAAAATGTATAGGTGATGTTTCGGGTTGGGACCCTTCTTCAGACTTTTTTCCCCACTCCCCCCTGCAATCAGACTGAAGAAGGATCCCGACCCAAAACGTGACCCATTAATTTTCTCTAGAGCTGCTGCACAAATCTTTTCCCACTCACCTTAAACCTATGTTCTTAATTCCCCTACTCTGGGTAAAAGACTGCATTTACCTGATCTAAACTGTACAACTCCACCCCCTTCTGTCGTGGGGTAGACTGAGACTGACTCTCCCCAAATTAATTGCCCTCCTGGGATAAATAAAAGTCTATTGTTTCGTATCGTATGCCTCTCACAATCATACAGTTGTCCCACATTTAGCTGAAACGAGGTAGAAATTTCATGCTTCAAGCACAGATTGATGTTACTCAAAGAAAATACATGATTTCCGAAGAAACAAGGCACCAGGTTTTCTCAAGCACGCTGGTATAGGCAGTGAATTATTCTTACAACAAGGTGAATGCTATTGTAAATGGCTCATTCTAAGCTTCTCCCCCCACCGTCTAGTGTCAGTCAAACATCACTGAATCAAGCACTTGATCAACTAATCTTTATTTTAACAAAACACAATTACAGTTCAACTACTGTACCTATCCCACCGCGGGTTCAATCCCCGTATCTGCCTGATTAAGCCCTCTAGGCCTCGCTCAAACAGAGACACTCCAGAAGTTCACGCAGTCCAAAGTGCTCTCTCAGAAGATCGATGCGGGACCTCGTGGAAGTGGACTTTTATGGGTCCGGGGACCTCGAGGGGCCGAACTACATGGAGGTGGTCTCTTAATAACCCTATTACAGATATCGATTAACTCCGTACATAACAGACATTTCCATAACCCAATAATAGAGGCTAATACATTGTATAAGAAAGAAAGGTCTTGAAGGAAGCTAACAAGAACAAACATTGAAGCATGTGCCCTGGGATTCAAGCAGTTTCTCCAAGGCTCAACAGTTTGACCAATTAGCGATTAACAGGATGACCATCTTGCAACATTATTTATACTATTTACAACGCTTTTGCAGCCGCCCAATCGAAATGATGCCTTTAAGGTTTGTTTGCAAAACCGCTATACATGTTATCAATTTAAGAGAAACGGGGAGAACACCTGGACCCCTTACCATCCAGCATTTCAGTCTGAGCCTAGACTGGCTGGCGCCAATCAAAGCCTGTAAAGTTCAGCTGACAAGGGTTATGCAATTCTGACAAGTGCAGGGATCCTCCATCCTATGGTGTCTTTGATTTAGCCAGTATTAACACTATTATGCCCCTCTTATTAGATTGCAGGGTTGCAATAATTATATTCTGTTCATGGACGATTTGTCCAGGGGTGACATACCTCACTGGATGTGCGTGCTGCAACTCGGCTCCCCGCGTACTGTTGGTGATGAAAAGGAAGAGCAAACTTTGATTGCCAGTGTGCATATATCATTTGCCGCCTGACATTTCTGGATCAGTGCCCAAACAGACTTCAAATTCTATAGTTTAGAATTTAGAGGAGGAAAGGAATCTTGCTCACGGCAACCCCCCATTAAAATGGAAGCAAAACAGATTTATATGAAGAGGGCAGATTTTGCTGAGGACAGGTCTTCTTTTGAATGCATTCCTTTGTGTCACGTCTTAATATTTTTGTGTAATGAATATTATGGGTAAAGTATAATGCCCAGGCAATTTACAATTTAAAGAGCAGCCACTGTTGTTTTGTGTCTCTGTCTTTTATGTCGTACTAATTTGTCATAATCACTCATTTTATTGGCTTGTTTACATGTGGAAAATACCTTTCATGCTGCCAGTCACATTATACTGGCATAAAAAAAACGATTCACTTGTAGTTTTCGTGCATGTTTTATGCAAAGCTTTGAGAAATTTTTAGCAGCCACCTTTATCAAATGAATATACTCCTTGTTGTAAAACGGTTTTTGTGTTTTTAGTGGTGCAGGTGTAGAGAGTTGCTGCCTTACAGCGCCAGAGACCCTGGTTCAATTCTAACTACCGGTGCTGAGTTTGTATGTTCTTACCTGAGACTGCGTGGGTTTTCTCTGGGTGCTCTGGTTTCCTCCCACGTTCCAAAGACGTGTAGGTTTAAGAAGGAACTGCAGATGCTGGAAACAAAATCGAAACTGGACAAAAAATGCTGGAGAAACTGAAGAAGGGTTTCGACCCGAAACGTTGCTTACTCCTTTTCTCCATAGATGCTGCCTCGCCCGCTGAGTTTCTCCAGCATTTTTTTTTTGTCTACTTCAGGTTTGTATGTTAATTAGCTTCAGCAAAATTGTGCAATTTTGCATTGTAAATTGTTGCTAGTGTGTAGGATAATGCTAGTGTACGGGGTGATCGCTGGGCGGTGAGGACTCGGTGGGGAGCAGGGCCTGTTTTCACAATGTAAAGAGACTAATTCATTACCTATTGTAGTCTCTGTCATGTCCATTTCACCCCTGAGGTCTCAAGATTCTTTGATCGGAGTTTCCCAAGGCACAGCCAGTCACCCCAGCAGTCGGTGCAAAAGGAAGTAGGTATTCTCAAGGATTGGAAATTATTCTGGTTACTGGAGAAAATTGTTAATAGTCCTAACAATATGCCTTTGAACATTTCATCGAATTATTGCTTATTTCTAATACCTTCTCCTTAAATCAGATTGTTCTGATCATCGTGATCTGAAGATGAGGGAGTAAACTACACTTAGCAAGTGCCCTTCTCTCCAATTTCTTGTGCCCTTACATGGAAAGACCAGGGCTCGATCTCCATGTTTGGTATAACCAAGGTTGGAAACAGAGCACATGAATTTTAAGTTTGGGATCTTTCAATGTCATTTGTGACTAAGCACCCTGGCATTATTTAATTACTCATCGGTGACGAGGGAAGGCAAGGCTCATTAAGTACACCAGTGCCACTGCTTATGGATTGGCTGATACAAAGCATACTCTTTAGATTTTAGACTCTAGAGACACAGTATGGGAAAAGCGCACTTCAGCCCACCGAGTCCGCACTGGCCAGCGATCACCCCGTACACTAACACTATCCTACACACCGGACAAATTACAATACAGAGACCAATTAACCTATAAACCTGTAGGCTGGAACTGCAGATGCCGGTTTACACCGAAGATAGACACAAAAACTATAGTCACTAAGCGGGACAGGCAGCATCTCTGGAGAGAAGGAATGGGTCAGAGGAATGGCTCTCAATCTGAAATGTCACCCATTCCTTCTCTCCAGAGATGCTGCCTGTCCCGCTGAGTTACTCCAGTTTTCTGTGTCTGACCTATAGACCTGTACGTCTTTGGAATGAGGAGGAAACCCACGCGGTCACAGGGAGAACTCTGTGCAAACTCTGCACAGACGGCACCCGAGGTCAGGATCGAACCCGGATCTCTGGCACTGTCGGGCAGCCACTCTACCGTCGCTCCACGTACCACCCCTCGGGACTGTATCCCTGAGCACTGCTGTTCATTTTAGTGTTATTGAATGCACTTGTTCTGTAGCAATCTGATATTTAACAATTCAGTCTGTTGCACTGTTCACCTGTAACCTCAGCATTAACAGCAATTTAACCTAACTAACCCCATTTGCTGACATTCTCATCAATTACTTTATATTTAGATCCCAGTTAAACGTTTACAAGTTTTTCTTCAATGGCGCAGCAGTAGAGTTGCGGCCTTGCAGTGCTCGCAGCGCCAGAGACCCGGGTTTGATCCCGACTGCGGGTACTGTCTGTACCGAGTTTGTACGTTCTCCCCGTGACCTGCGTAGTTTTTTTTCCGAGATTTTCGGTTTCCTCCCACTTTCCAAAGACGTACAGGTTTGTAGGTTAATTGGCTTGGTACAAGTGTAAATTGACCCAAATATGTGTGGGAATCGCTGGTGAGTGCGGACTCAGTGGGCCAAAGCACCTGTTTCCGCGCTGTATCTCTAAACTAAACTAATCGTCCGCAGTAAATAATTCCACATTCTAATAATCTGGCAAGAGTATGTTTTCATCCTACGTTCTTTTGGTTGAGCTTCACAATCTGCGCCCTCACCATCTTCAGCCAGCTTCTCACTTCGATTCATAGCTTCTTACAGTACTGAAGCAGGCCCTTCAGCCCACCTGGTCTACACTGATTACCAAGCAGCCATTTAATATATTGACTGATCAACCTATAGAAATAACCTCTTCTCCCCTCTCCCATTAGGCAAAAGGTATAGAAGTGTGAAATCGCACACCTCCAAATCCAGGGACTGTTTCTTCCTAGCTGTTAGCGGGCAACTGAACCATCAACTAGAGAGCAGTACTGGCCGACTATCGACCTCATTGGAGACCCTCAGACTATCTTTAATTGGGCTTAACTGGACTTTATCTTGCATTAAATGTTACTCACATTATTCCCTTTACCATGTATCTGTACACTGTGGATTCAATTCAATGGTTCAACTCAAAGGTACTATATTGTCACAGATACCTAGGTACAGTGAAATGCTTTGCTTTTGCATGCAATCCGGTAAAATCATACAGCAGACTTCACCTGGGCAGTACACAAAGCGTCGCCACGTTTCTGGCACCTACATAAGTTTCAAAACTTCTTAATGCAGTCTTATCTTCTCCAGCGACCTCCTCTCGGGGTCCCTCTTTGGCAGGTCCCTCTGCTCTCTTGAGGGCCTGTCCCACTTACGCGACCTTTACAGGCGACTGCCGGCACCCGTCATAGGTCGCCGAGGTTTTCAGCATGTTGGAAATTCAGCGGCGACCAGAAAGACGCTGCGACTCTTTGGAGACCTCTCACGACCCTAGGGGACCTCTCACAACCGTACAGGCTATGGCCGTGAGTGGTCTCCAAAGAGTCGTACCGTCTTTCTGGTCGCCGCTGAACTTTTTTGAATGTTGAAAATTTTGGCGACCTACAACGTGTGCCGGCAGTCGTCTGTAAAGCTCATGTGAGTGGGACAGGCCCTTTTAAATGTCCTAACTGTCTTAAAACCTCTTTAATGCCACTATCGTATCTGGCAACGAACATTGGCGACGCATTCCAGGGTCTCGCCACCCTCTCCTTGTCTTCTGTCTCCTTGCCATCCCTGCCGTACCTCCCCACAATGTGAAAGAAATATTTTCATTTGCAAACCAAAGGTGAATATTTTAAGGTATGTCATCGTGTAAGCTTCCAAACCAACAGCAAATTTGCAGCTCTCTGTACCTGCCTTGTCTTGTTCATCTCCACCAAGTCTCTTTTGTTTTTTTTTGTCATAGAGTCAAATGAGTGACTCTCCCGTTAAGATCTTCATTGATTAGATCCTATCGTCTGCAGCGCTTGTACTGTGGATACGCCTCGTGTTGTTGAAGTTGTTTGTGTTCCCGGCCCTCATAGCAATGTGTGTTTGGATGATCCAAGGGCAGATGCCGCCACAGCTGAGCGAGGCTGATTGCTTTCCACTGCCATCATAACATTGGGTTATCTCCGCCAGCAAACCATGACTGCAGGGGCACAAAAGTACCGATGGATTGGGCTATGATAACGGATGCCTTGCCTCCCCCTGCCGCCAGTGACTAATTAAATAAGGATAGATAGACGCAAAAAACTGGAGTAACTCAGCGGGACAGGCAGCATCTCTGGAGAGAAGGAATGGGTGACGTTTCGGGTCTCGACCCGAAACGTCACCCGTTCCTTCTCTCCAGAGATGCTGCCTGTCCTACTGAGTTGCTCCAGTTTTTTGTGTCCATCTTCGGTTTAAACCAGCACCTGCAGAATTTATTTTACATCATTGGAGAAATGTGGGTTTCACGCACTCAGCCACCATTTAATTGTCCATCCCGAGAGAAAATACCAGTGAACTGCCTCCCTGAGCTGCTGCAAGGCTCAATGTGCGGATGCACACACGCTGCTGTCAGGACGGGAGATCCTGGCGTTTGACCCAGTGATGGGACATTTTCAAGTTGGTGTGGTGTGTGACAGAGTGGGCAACCTCCAGTTCTTGGTGTTCCCATGTTCTAGCTACCTCTGCCATTCTCAGTGATTGAAGCTATGGGTTTGGAAGGTGCTGTCAAAGGAACCTTGGTGAGCTTAGTTTTGCTCAGCGTAGTTTAGTCAAGAATCAAGAGTAGGTTTTATTGTCATTTGTCCCAGATTCTTACTTGCAGCAGCACAGCAGAATATGTAAACATAGTACACTGTAAACAATATAATAAACAAGCAACAAAAGTTATGTGTATATGTGTGCACACACACACACACACACACACACACACACACACACACACACACACACACACACACACATATATATATACATACACACAGGAGTTTACTGTATTATCGTCATGTGTACTGAGGTTGCGTGCTAACCAGTCAGAGTAGACTATACATGGTTGAAGTCAAGCCATCCGCTGTGTACAGACACAGGATAGAGTGTATAATGTTAAGTGCAGTGTATCCTTCTTCATCTTGCGTATGACGAGCACAGACTAAAGTTGTCAGACAACTTGTTCTATTTGATCTTATTTGATCGTGCACGCCAGGTTGATTGCATTCTTCGAAACAGGGCGGACCACGTGAAGGTTGCAATCTCCCACCCCAAGGTATCCTGTACATCAATGACTTCAGTAGATCTTGAACAGGCAATTGGGAGGGAGCAATTTACAGAGCTGTGGGGAAGTAGCAGGGGGCATGGGGGCGGAAGGATTCTTCTGTTGGGAGCTGGCATGATCTCAATGGGCTGAACGGCCCCTTCTGTGCCACAAGGATTCTATGAAGAATTCGTCATACATGGATTTCACTTTTGTCTTCTGTCTAGGCTTAGGTCATAATTGTAGTTTACTGAGCTGTGTTTGAAGATATGCAGCTAATTATTTCATCTACAGTGGCCTCTGTTCATCGTACAAAGTGCTGTGGTTTAGCTGATGAATATCTGACTCAAAATAGTGGATGTTTTATTTATTGGTATCAAACAGCTGAATCTGTGAAGCAGGGTTTTGACAAAAGTCAAACCAAAATGGGCGGCACGGTGGTGTAGCAGTCGAGTGGCTGCCTTACCGCACCAGTAACCCAGGTTTGATCCTGACCATGGGTGCTGTCTGTATGGAGTTTGTACGTTCTCCCGGAGAGTTTTCTCCGGGTGCTTTGGTTTCCACCCACACTCCCAAAGACGTACTGGTTTGTTGGTTAATTGGCTTCTGGTAATTGGTAAATTGTCCCTGATGTGTAGGATAGTGCGAGTGAACTGGGGCGATCGCTGGTCGGAGTGGGACTCGGTGGGCCGAATGGCCTGTTTCCACGCTGCATCACTAAACTAGACTAAAGCAGAATCAGGCAAGGCCCTCAAACTGTCAGCCAGGAGTCTGCACCATTCAATTACACTTTATCGTCACGTGTACAGGTGCAGTCCAATGCTTTGTTTTCTATACAAACTGGTAAAAAAACATGTAGCAGACCTCGCGTAGGCAGTACACAAGTGTTTAAACTTGCTGAAGATCTACTGGCACAACAAACACAAGGTTTGTCGCAGGAGAAATGTTTAGCAGAACCTCAACGGGAGAACAGACGGAGGATGATGGCTGACTTGAGTGGAACACCACAACGGCGGGGAAGGCGGATGAAGGCTGCAGCAGAAAAGGGTCCCCGGTCGTCTTGGACTCGCCCCCCCCCCCCCCAGCTCCACATGAACACTCTGAGAGCTTCCTCCGTTTTTGCCACTGCAACTGCTTGTATTTTAATGCGGCTTAATTCTCCTACAAGGAATAATCACCGCTCAGTCTTGGGACCACTGGAGTACGTCGGTGCCACCCTAAGGTTTCTGGCTTAGGCTCCAGAAGCCTGGACCCATCTCACGACAACACTTGGGAAAGTTTATAAGGATGAGGGGGGGGGACCTCATTGAACCCTAGCAAATTGTGAAAAACCTGGATAGAGTGGATGTGGAGAGGATGTTTCCTCTAGTGGGAGAGTCTAGGACCAGAGGCCACAGCCCCAGAGTAAAAGGACGCACCTTTAGAAAGAGGATGAGGAGGAATTTCTTTAGTCAGAGGGTGGTGAATTCATTGTCACAGACGGCTGTGGAGGCCAAGTCAATGGATATTTTTAAGGCGGAGATATAAAAATAGATTTTTAATTAGTAAGAGTGTCTGGAGAGAAGGCAGGAGAATGGGATTGAGAGGGAAAGATGGATCAGCCATGATTGAATGGCGGAGTAGACTTGATGGGCTGAATGGATTAAATCTGCTCCTATAACGTATGAACTTATGAAACGTAAATTCCAGCAATTCAGTAAATCCAGAATTTTAAAGAAGCCGGAGTGGCCTCTCTGAAGGATGAAGCCGCCTTTCTGTCTCCACAAGGCCATCTGGTTCACTCATATCCTTCAGGGGAAGGAGATTAGCTTTCATTAGCTGGTCTGCCCAGTGTGTGTGACCCCCAGATCCACTACTTACTGTCTCGGAACCATTAACGAATGGCCATAAAACCCACCCTTGCTGCAGGCATCCACATTCACAGAGAGAATAGACAAGGAAATGAGAAAAGAGGAGCCCCATTCACAACAAGCGTGGGGCGGCTAGGAAAATCGCCTTCGTTCTTTGTCTTTTTACTTTAAATCTTTTCCCACAAGCTGGAAAGCGTGCAGAGAAGATTGATGTGGTTGTTTTGGATAGACACAACACCATCTATTCTTTTCCTCCAGAGCTGCTGCCTGTACTGCTGAGCTACTCCAGCATTTTGTGTCTGCTTTCAGTCTAAACCTGCAACTGCAGTTCCTTCCTACACATTTTTATGAGGGTGTTGCCATGGACTTGAGGGCTTGAGCTATACGGTTGGCCAGGCTAGGGTTTTATTCCTTGGAGCGCTGAAAGGTGAGGGGGGGTCTTATACACGTGCATAAAATCATGAGGGGAATACATGGAGTCTTCTTACCAGGGTAGGAAAATCAAAAACCAGAGGACATGGGTTTAAGGAGAAAAGAGCAAGATTAAATATGAACCTGAGGGGAAACATTTTTACTCAAAGGATGGTGCGTATATTGAATGGGCTTCCAGAGGAAGTAGTTGAGGCAGATACCATAACAGCATTAAAATACATTTGGACATGTACATGAATAGGAAAGGTTAAGAATGATATGGGCCAAATGCAGGCAAATGGGACAAGCTTAGAGGGGTATCTTGGTAGGCATGGATGATGTGGGCTGTTGGGCCTTTTTCTGTGCTGTATGACTCTATGACCCCAATACTTGTGGCCTGGAATATCTGCAATCTTTCTCACTTCCCCTCTCCCTCTCCCCCTCCGTCACACTCTCCCTCTCACTTTCTCACTACCCCCTCCATTAATGTGGGTTAATCACATGTTATATTTAAATAAAGAAGTCCATCACCTCCCCACCCTTGACAACAACTATTTGCTTCCAGTTGGTTTTGCAATCACAAAGAAAGTGCTAAATGTTCCACAATAAGCAGTTCTCCTTTCTCTTTTGAAGCCTTGTTGGCCGATCAATAGCTTTTTTTAATGAGCAATTTGAAAAACCATTGCAATTAACGTGTCGAATTTCACTTCGGCTTACAGCTGTTTCCTAAATGAATCCAGAAATCTTTCTTTGACCAAGCTATTCCAGAAGGTCGCCCTGTGTGAACAAGCGTCCTGAAGCTCGGGCAAGGTTTGCAGTTCCATTACTATGTTCCACTGTCATCCTATAATTCCTAGATTAGCCTGTCCTGTGTCATTTATCTACAGATTCACACCTGAACTCACACAATTGATTGATTCTCGATTAGCAAGGGTGTCTGGAGATACGGGGGAGAAGGCAGGAGAATGGGGTGGTGATGGAAAGATAGATCAGCCATTGAATGACGGAGTAGACCTGATGGGCCGAATGGCCTAATTCTGCTCCTGTCACTTGTGAACTTATGAACGACCTTCGCAGTCCTCCAGCCTTCTGGTACATTGCCAATGGCTAACGCAGATACTGAAATCTCCACCAGTGTCCCAGCAATTCCTTCCCCTGCTCCCCATAACATTCCAACACCAATCTCATCAAGCCTTGGGGGTCGATCTGCCCTTATGTGTTCCAGGACATCTGACACCTCCACCTTCTGCATACTGACCTGCCCCAGGTAATCTACAGATCCCATCCTCCACATCCCTCCCCCAACTCACCATCCTCCACATCCATTCCCTTGGTGAAAACACATGATAAATATACATTAGCGGACGAAATGTGTGGGAAGGAACTGCAGATGCTGGTTTACACCAAAGATAAGACACAAAATGCTGGAGTCGCTCAGCGGGGCAGGCAGGATAGAAGGAATGGGTGACGTGTCGGGTCGAGTCAGAAGAAGGGTCTCAGCCCGAAACGTCACTCATTCCTTTTATCCAGAGATGCAGCCTGCCCCGCTGAGTTACTCCAGCATTTTGTGTGTGTCGTCAGTATTCATTAGGGGGCGGGAGATTGCAACCTTCACGTGGTCCGCCCTGTTTCGACGAATGCAATCGGCCCGGTGTGCGCAATCAAATAAGATCAAATAGAACAAGTTGTCCTACAACTTTAAGGGCCCGTCCCACTTACACGACCTAATTCACAACCTTTTCTTCTCGTGGACACTTTTCATCAGGCTAGAAAAAAACACCCCGACCTACTTGATGCCACGAGTGCCTACGACTAGCGTCACGACCTGCTACCACCTCGTGACGACCATGCTGCGAGTACGAGTCAAGGGCAAACTCGGCAGAGGTCGTGAATTAGGTCGTGAAAGTGGGACAGGCCCTTTAGGCTGTGCACGCCATACGGAAGAAGAAGATTCATTAGCACCTCACCACATTCTCTGGGTCAAAACATAGAAAATAGGTGCAGGAGTAGGCCATTCGGCCCTTCGAGCCCACACTGCCATTCAATATGATCATGGCTGATCATCCAACTCAGTATCCTGTACCTGCCTTCTCTCCAAACCCCCTGATCTCTTTAGCCACAAGGGCCACATCCAACTCCCTCTTAAATATAGCCAATGAACTGACCTCAACTACCTTCTGTGGCAGATAATTCCACAGACTCACCACTCTCTGTGTGAAATTTTTTTTTTTTTATTCTTGGTCCTAAAAGACTTCCCCCTTATCCTTAAACTGTGACCCCTTGTCCTGGACTTCCCCAACATCGGGAACAATCTTCCTGCATCTAACCTGTCCAACCCCTTAAGAATTTTGTAAATTTCTATAAGATCAAAACACAATGTATCCGTTTGTGTGGGAAGGAACTGCAGATGCTGGTTTAAACTGAATATCTTTGCCCGCTGATAGACCCACTGACTACCTACGGTTAATATTGTGAATTTCGCTGAGCTATAAAATGGAGATTTTATTTTTGAATCGGAGCTCATGAAAGACGGCGTGTACTCCTGTATCTGTTTCCCATCAGCACCCAGCACCAGCTGGGCATATAACTCGCACGTCTAATTGCACTTCTGAGGAAGAAATGCATAGAATCTTCGGGGAAGCAACTGGGGAGTTGAAAGTCTTGAGATTTGTTTTGAATTGTAAAGAATGCAATTACCGCAGTACTTCCATTGCGCCCCAGTCACACTGCTGCGGCTTGCCATGTGGTGATTTATTAAACAGCTCAAATAATGATGTGCTTGTCCCTGCATCAGATGAAGAATAATGACAACTTACAAATCACGACATCATTGTCCCTTCACGATTTCATTGTGAGTGGTGGGTTAATTAAGATTCCAACCTTACGTCACAATAAGGTTTGGCACAGCGGTACGGTAACTATCTTACAGCGGGGATCGACGCTGACTACGGGTGTCTGTCTGCACGTTTACCTGTGAGTGCGTTTTCTCCGGGTGCTCTGGGCTCTTCCCACATTCCAAAGACGTGCAGGTTTATAGGTTAATTGGCTTTCGTAAATTGCCCCTAGTGTGTAGGATGCAAAACTGGGATAACATAGAACTAGTGTAAGGGGTGATCGATGGTTAGTGTGGACTCAGTGGGCTGAAAGGCCTGTTTCCACACTGTATCTCTATAAGTACTGTACCTAAACTAAACTAAAGGCATTAGATATCTATATGAGGATGTTGCCAGGATTCACAAGGACGTTGCCAGGACTAGAGGGTGTGAGCTATAGGGAGAGGTTGAGTAGGCTGGGTCTCTATTCCAAGGAATGCAGGAGGATGAGGGGGGATCATATAGAGGTATACAAAATCATGAGGAATAGATCAGGTAGATGCACAGAGTCTCTTGCCCAGAGTAGGGGAATCGATGATCAGAGGACATGGGTTTAAGGTGAAGGGGAAAAGATTTAATAGGAATCTGAGGGGTAACTTCTTCACACAAAGGGTGGTGGGTGTATGGAACAAGCTGCCAGAGACGTAGTTGGGACTGGGACTATCCCATCGTTTAAGAAACAGTTGGACAGGTACATGGATACGACAGGTTTGGATGGATATGGACCGAGCGCAGGCAGGTGGGACTAGTGTAGCTGGGACATGTTGGCTGGTGTGGGCAAGTTGGGCCGAAGGGCCTGTTTCCCCACTGTATCACTCTGACTCGATGTCGGAATGATTGTGAACAAATGTAAGAAAACAGAGCTATAGATGCTGTTTTTTTTACCAAAGATAGACACAAAATGCTAGCGTAACTCAGAGGGTCAGGCAGTGACTCAGGAGAAAATGGATCAGTCTGAAGCAGGGTCCTGACCCAGTACATCACCTATCCATGTTTTTCTGAGATGTTGCCTGACCCACTGAATTATTCCAGCATTTTGAGTCTATCAGTGGTAATGAACATACTCTTTAGCTTCAATTTGTATTTGTTTGATGTGATCAACACAAGGTCTTGATCTGAAATGTCAGTGTTTCTGTTTCCACAGAAGCTGCCTGACCTGCGGTGTGTTTCTTATGTAATATTTTTTGTTTCTGATTCAATGTGGTACTGAGGGAGGGGTTTGGGTTAGATCAGTGTGCCGAGGATGATGTCTGATTAAACTAATCCCCTCTGCCTGATCCCAGCGCCCTCCATTGACAGTGCACCCACGTGTCTGCCTTCGTGCCTCTGATCCAAATCCCTCCTCTTCCCCTCACAGTGGTTCTGAGGGAATGCTGCAGATGCAGTCTGTGTAGGGAGGAAATGCAGATGCTGGTTTCCACCGAAGATAGACACACAATGCTGGAGAAACTCAGCGGGTCAGTGAGTCTGACGAAGGGTCTCGACCCGAAACGTCATCTATTCCTTTTCTGCAGACACAGTATGTTGAGAGAGATAATAAACTAAACCTTAAATCACTGGTTACATTTTGAATGAGTCCAGGGGACTTCTGCTTAACATCTTAGTCAATTTTTACTTGCTCAATCAAAGTTACTGGAATAAATGTAGCAATGTTGCAAAATTTTGAGATTTTAAAAATCAAGTCCGCAATTTATCCCATCAGATAAAGCAGAACAAGAAGTTTAATTTGACACCTAATTCACTTTCATATCATCAGTATTAAAAAAAGTTATGGCCATTTTCATACTCAGAAATTAGCATCTTGTTCCATATTGCTTTTCCATTGACTTAACACAAAAGCTGTGATCAAGGACAGTCAAAAGCCCATAACTTTCTTATAAATTAAGGGAACTGAATGACATTTTGAAATAAATATGAAACAATCTTACTTGGATGACCTGAAATTAAAGCATAGAATTAGTTAGTTACCTAATTGTAGCTAGTTACAAAATTCAATTACTAGATCTAAACATCTATCCATTTCTTCAGAAAAGGTTAACATTTTTAAAAAGCCTAAGTGTCCAAATAACATTCACACATAAATTCACAATATAACATGATTTTTAAATCTCATTGTCATGAATTTATAGGCCAAATTGAAGGAATTTAGTGTTTAATTCCCGTAAATTCATGGCCATTTAAATCAACTTACGAGTGGGTTTTTGTGGGACACAATTGTTTGGAACGTTGCGGTTTGCGGTGAATTTAACCCCCAGTCGGCAGGAAAAATACTGCCGGTTCGTATATTTTTGAAGTCACCTTTTCGCAACATGAAATTTTGATTAAAGGCTTCCTAAGAAGCACGTTTTTATATAAAATAAACTGTGTACCTTCTTTTGTCCCCTACGTAAGATCCGTCCCGCTGTCGGCGTTCACGGCTTTAGAAGATGATTTTTAATTCACTCTAGCAATTAAATTATCCAGCGCAGTTTAAAAATACCTCCATAAAACAAATGTTGGAGTGATTTCTCTTCAGCAACTAAATCCCCTGAGATGAATCGATTTGAATGGCCTGGAGTAAACGGCATTTTAAACCCGCCTTCCTCTGAAAGGCGCTAAAGTCGCGCACACGGGCAGTGGCAGAACTGCAGCGCCGCTAAAGGTAGGTTTTGTAACATACCTAATAAATGAACTAGATTTATTGCATTACTGCTTGTAGGAGTTAGCTGTGTGATATTCAGTTACCCATTTACTGCAATACAACAAAGGATGCGTCTGTACTTCATTGCCTCCAAGTTGAGGTCTTGAAGGAGCTGGAGGAACAGTAACCCATTCTCCACTTGGGTGGCCGACAACCCGACAGTGTGCACATTGTATTCTCCAATTATTTAAAGTAATGACCTCCCCAACCCACTCTCCTTCCTCGTACGTCCCCCCCCCCCCCCCCCGGCTGATCACCCTGGTGGGCATCCTGGCCCACTGAGTCCGTGCGACCCAGCGATCCCCCGCACATTAACACTATCCGACACACACTAGGGACAATTTATAATTACACCAAGCCAATTAGCCTACAAACCAGTACGTCTTTGGAATGTGGGAGAAAACCGGAGATCCCGGAGAAAAACCATGCAGGTCACAGAGAGAATGTACCGACAGCACCCGTAGTCAGGATGGAACCCGGGTCTCTGGCGTTGTAAGGCTGCAACTCTACTGCTGCGCCACCGTGTGGCCCACTTTTCTCCCACTATCTCCCACCCTCCCAGTCACCCTGCTCATATCCCATCATTCATGCAGTCATTCCAATCCCCTTGCCATCATTTCCATTTTATACCCCCTCTTTCTCCTTCCCCCCCTTCCCCCTCTCCTTCCACCTATAAACCTCCGTCTGCCATTCCATTTCACTCCTTCTCCGACACTCTTTTGTCTCCTTTTCACCTGTAGTCTTTCATCACTTACTCCACCCATCTGCCAAACCTCTCCTGCATCCACCTATCACTTGTCAGTCTCGGGCCTGCCACCCCCACCTCTCTTTTCCAGCTTTTTCTCTGCTACCGCTATCAGTCTTCACCCGGAAGGTCTCTTGCCCATTTCCCCCACAGATGTTCCCCGAACCACTGAGTTCCTCCGGCATCGAGTGTTTTGCTCGAGATTCCAACATCTGTAGTTCTTTGCGTCACCATCTTTTCTTTTACATCAGTCTTTATTGGCCTGGAAAGATGTTACTCTGAGAAATAACCATCCAATGACGAACTATAGTTCAGTTTGGTTTAGTTTATTGTCGCATGTACCAAGGGACAGTGAAGAGCTTTTGTTGCGTGCTAACCAGTCAGCGGAAAGACTATACATGATTACAATCAAGCCGTGTACAGATACATGATAAATGAAATGTCGTTTAGTGCAAGATAAAGTCCTGTAAAGTCTGATTAAAGATAGTCCGAGGGTCTCCGGTGAGGTAGATAGTAGTTCAGGACTGCTCTCTGGTTGTTGTTAGGATGGTTCGGTTGCCTGATAACAGCTTTAAAGAAACTGTCCCTGAATCTGGAGGTGTGCGCTTTCACATTTCTGTTCCTCTTGCGTGATGGGAGAGGGGAGAAGACGGAGAGACCGGGGGGGTGAGACGGGTCCGTGATTATTCTGGTGGCCTTGCCGAGGCAGCGTGAACTGTCAATGGAAGTGAGGTTGGTTTGTGTGATGATTATTGGCAGTTTGTGCAAGAACCGTTCATGCATTGGAAATATGAAGCAATTTATACTGTTGGATGTTTATTTGACTTTAATAAATGAACGCTCTGTTTACCATCCTTTGTGAATATCGCTCAAGGGGAAACTTTGTCTGGCAAACATACTGATCCACGCACCATGGTATTAATGCACACTTGTGAAACAGCATAAATACTAAATTTGGCACTGGAGCACGATTGTTCAGACAAACGGGCAGGTGTGCCAAGAGATATTAGAGTGCCTGTCTCCTTTTTAGGACATATTGAAGTAGACTTTTTAGACTGCAGCGTAGAAACAGGCCCTTCGGCCTACCAGGTCTGCGCCGACCAGCGATCGCCCCGTACACCCGCACTGTTCTACTCACTAGGTACCATTTACAGAAGTCAGTTAATCTATTTGTCCACTTAGTAGATTAGTTTAGTTTACAGATACTGCATGGAAACGAGCCCTTCAGCCCACCCTGTCCATGCCGGCCATTGATGACACGTTCACACTAGTTCTACATTATCCCACTTTCCCGACACATTAGGGACAATTTTATCGAGGCAAATTAACCGAGAGACCCGCACGCCTTTGGAATGTGGGAGGAAACCGGAGCACCTAGAGGAAACCCACGCGATCACTGGGAGAATGTGAAAACTCCACACATACAGCACCCAAGGTCAGGATCTAACTTTGGTCCCTGGTGTTGTGAGGCAGCAGTTCCACCGGCCTTGCCACTGTGCTGGCCTAGTTTTTGTTAAAGATATTTCTTAGAGAGACAACGCACTATTTGGACTGTTTGGATGTCGCAAACTGTTATTCATTCCTGTTACTTCAATGTGTCGTGTCATTTGAAGTTGCATTCAATAAACACAGCATATTGCCATGATTTCCTAGCCTTAACTCTAACGCAAGACAACCCTACTTTGTGTAAAACCATTTCCTGTTCAGTTAAGTTAATAATTGTCATTAATTTTTTGACCAAAATATAAACTCGAGCTTCATTCAACTGCTGCGAATGAAGTTGTGCTGGAGAAACTCAGCGGGCCGGGCAGCATCTCTGGAGAACATGGTCGGAACCCTTCTTCAGACAACCTAATGCCATAAGATATTCTAGATCTACACAAGAAAGTTGATGAGCCCCTGGTTCAGCATCTTATGTGAAAGGTATTCCCTCTGCAGTATTCCTCAATATTACATTGATGGGGCAACTTCGATAGTGCAGTGGGTATTGGCCGGGACTTTGAATCCCTAATCTTCTGATAAGGAGAGCAAAGGATACCACAGAGGCAAGGCTGGCAATCCAAGCGGACACTTTGAAATGATGTGACTCCAGGGCTGAACAGAGGACATCAATGGATAGGCAAAGAAACAGAGAGATCTTGATAGAGTGGATGTGGAGAGGATGTTTCCACTAGTGGGAGAGTCTAAGACCAGAGGGCACAGCCTCAGAATAAAAGGACGTACCTTCAGAATGGAGATGAGGTGGAGGTTCTTCAGCCAGAGGGTGGTGAATCTGTGGAATTCATTGCCACGGTTGGTTGTGGAGACCAGGTCATTGGGTATTTTTAAAGTGGAGATCGATAGATTCTTGATTAGTAAGGCAGGCAATAATTACAGGGGTAAAGGCAGGTGAAAGGGACTGAGAGAAAACAAATAGCAGCCGTGATTGAATGACGGAGTAAAGTTGATGGGCTGAATGGCCTAATTCTGCATGGTCTTAGGATGTCCCTGCTCTTGTATTCTATACGACCGTTGATGAAGGCAAGCAGCCCATATGGTTTCTTGGCTCCCTTGTCTACCTGTACTGTCACTTTCAGAAATGAATGGACTTGTACACCAAGGTTCATCTATAAATCATCACTCCCTAGCGCTCTACCGTTTACTGTCAACGTTCTCGCCTTTCTAGACCTCACTAAATGCATGGCTGCACATGTCAGGATTAAATTCCATCTCCAGTTTCTCCACCCGACATGTCCGGCTGATCACTATCATGCAGCAACTGAACACATCTCTCCGCACTACACCACCGCCAATCTTGCTGTCATCTGCGAGCTTACTAATCATACCTCCTGCATTCACATTCAAGACATTAATGTATGTCGGTGACATCTCGGGTCCCAGCAACAATCCTGTGGTACACCACTGGCCACAAACCTCCAATCAAGAAAGCCACCCTCCGCCACCACCCACCTTGCCTCAAAATACAACTAGAGTCTTTAGTTATGGTTTAGTTTTAGCGATCATAATAAGTGATAGGAGTAGATTTAGATAATTCGGCCCTTCAAGTCTACTCCACCATTCAGTCATGGCTGATCTATCTCTCCCTCCTAACCCCATTCTCCTGCCTTCTCCCCGTAACCCCTGACACCCGTGGGTTATGCAGCATGGAAACAGGCCCTTTGGCCCTCCGAGTCCATGCCAACCATCGATCTCCCGTACACCAGCTCTGTGTTATCCCACTTTCTCATCCTACGCACTAGGGGCAATTTACAGAAGCCAAATAACCTACAAACCTGCACGTCAAACCAGAACGTGCAAACTCCGTACAGACAGCAACCTGTGTCTCTGATGTTGTGAGGCAGCAACTCTACCAGCTGCTCCATTGTTTTTATTGAATATATTGCTTCAGCAGTTTAATAATAGGCATAAGGATGGGGAAGGTGCATTCATTCTATAAATGTGAGGTTTTGAACTAAGATTTCAGCATTACATCACAGAGGCACAATTTATTTAGTTTGGGCAACAGAAATCCAAAATTCACATCAGGACTAAAACGTTTGAGATACAGAGCAGAGATTTGGGCTTACATGTGAAAAAAGTTAACGAAATGAACACAAAATGTGAAAGAAAAAAAAGATTTTGATTGATTGAATTGATTGAGACGCACAGCATGGAAACAGGCCCTTCGGCCCGCCGAGTCCCCACTGACCATTGGTCACCCGTTCACACCAGTTCAATATTATCCCATTTTTGCATCCACTCCCTACACATTAAGGACAATTTATAGAGGCCAATTAACCTGCAAGCGTGCACGTCTTTGGGATGTGGGAGGAAACCAGAGCACCTGGAGAGGACCCACGCAGTCGCGGGGAGAACATGCACCCGAGGTCAGGATGGAGCGCAGGTCCCTGGTGGTGTGAGGCAGCAGCACTACCAGCTGCACCACTCTGCTGAAAACGTCAGTGTTCATCAAAGGTGCGTGTCCCATAAAGTCATGACATGGGCGATTTTCTAGCAGTGAATCCCCTTCTTAACATGGGATGCAATGTACTTCACATTCTTCTTTTTCCAGTGCGTTTCCGTGTCAAAGAGGCTTTTTGCATGTCTGATTCACAAGATTCTGCCACTCGCTTAATTAATCTCTGTGGAAGACTGACTTTCTGGGGAGTTTTCTGCCTTGAAGCATCTCTATTTGATCTTTCCAAGACAGTGCAGAAGCTGTAGTCTTGACTCCGTGAAGTACACTCCAGCTCTTAGTTCTCTCACAAGTCAGCTCAGAGTAGTTGCTCTATCTGATGAGAGTCTGGCCCCATCGCTTCAGTTACATGGATGTAAGTTTAGTTTTAGGTTTAGGTTTGAGTTTGTTATAGGCACGCGTACCGAGGCACCGGGAAAAGCTTTGCACCCCAACAGTTCCAGAGGCAAAGTCTCTTTCCGTTTTAGAGATACAGCGTGGAAACAGGCCCTACGGCCCACCGAGTCCTCGCCGACCAGCGATCCCCGCACACTAATGGGCCCGTCCCACTTAGGCGACTATTTAGGCGAGTGCAGGAGACTCTGCGCTCACCACATGTTCGCTGGTGGTCTCTGGTGAGTCTCCTTCATGGTCGCGAGGAGTTCCCGCATTCTGGGAACCAGTCGCGGCCTCAGTATGGTCGCCACAGATTTTTCAACGTGAGAAAAATCAATGGAGAAAATCGATAATCCTGTAATCGTAGGTGGAGTTGTAGTGGGGTCGCCGTGTAGTTACACGTAGTCGAGGTAGTCGTAGGCAGTTTTTGTTAATCGCCTTTGCTGACCGGTAATTTGCATTGGCTCATTGGGGAAAAGAAACGTAAGCATGCGTTTTCAGAACCAAGGATAACTGACCAGTAATGTTAAATGTCCGCCGAACTTCACAGCTGTGTATCTCTGGCTTATTATAAGTTGTCTGGCTTCTTAAAAGTGTCTCCACTCCTTCTCCCCCCTTCTCCTCCCTCTTCCCTCCCCCCCCTTCCCTCCCCCCCTTCTTTTAAAGGACTTACCGTACACTGCGCTAGCCGTCTTAACCTTCCTGTTCATCGTGGTGTGTGTCTGTATCACCTTGGCTTTGCACCGTGTGAATTTCAGACAGCGCTCCCCCTGCATGCCCTGGCCCCCGCCTTTGCTGTGTGTGTGTGTGTGTGTGTGTGTGCGTTCCACTCTGACAGTCGCCGTTCCAGTTCCCGGTTTTTCAGGCGACTGCCGGCCGCTAAAAAATCGCCAAAGTGGGACAGGCCCATAGCACTCTAACTTCACTATAGGGACAATTTACAATTTTTATAAACCCAATAAAACTGCAAACCTGCACTTCTTTGGATGTGGGAGGAAACCTGAGCACCCGGAAAAAACCCACTCGGGTCACGAGGAGAACTTTCAAACTCAGTACTGACAGCGATAGAGAGAGAGGGAATGCCAGGGCCCGAGGGCTGAGGGAGAGGTGGGAAGGGGAGGAGACAGCAAGGGTTAACAGAATTGAGAAAATTCAATGTTCAAGCCCAGAAGATTGCTGGCTCCCCAAGCGGAATATGAGGTGCTGTTCCTCCAACTTGCGGTGTTGCTCACTCTGGCCGTGGAGGAGGCCCAGGACCGAGAGGTCGGATACGGAATGGGAGGGGGAGTTGAAGTGCTGAGCCACCGGGAGGTCGGGTTGGTTATTGAACATTGAATTTTCTCAATTCTGTTAACCCTTGCTGTCTCCTCCCCTTCCCACCTCTCCCTCAGCCCTCGGGCCCTGGCATTTCCTCTCTCTCTATCTCTCTCCCCCACCCTAGTTGCACTAGCTTCTCATTTTCACAATACAACGTGACAGTTGCCGGCAGTCCGCCAAAAAATCGCCAAAGTGGGACAGGCCCATAACACTCTAACTTCACTATAGGGACAATTTACAATTTTTATAAACCCAATAAAACTGCAAACCTGCACGTCTTTGGATGTGGGAGGAAACCTGAGCACCCGGAGAAAACCCACTCGGGTCACGAGGAGAACTTTCAAACTCAGTACTGACAGCATCCGCAGTCAGGATTGAACCCAGGTTTCTGGCGCTGTGAGACAGCAACTCTACCGCTGCGCCACTGTGCCGCCGACAGCGATTGCCCTCAACTCCGCTTCTGCGCCAGTTGCCCGTAACTCTCACTCATGAGTATTTGCCGGCGCTGGGCCTGTACTCGCTAGAATTTAGAAGGATGAGGGAGACCTCATTGAAACTTCCCGAATAGTGCAAAGCATGGATAGAGTGGATGTGGAGAGGATTTTTCCACTATGGGAGAGTCTAGGACCAGAGGGCGTAGGATCGGAATAAAAGGACGTACCTTTGGAAAGGAGGTGAGGGGGTAGACAGAAACCTTCCCCATCTCAGTCCTAAATGGCCTACCCCTTATTCTTAAATGTGACCCCTGATTCTGGACTCCCCCAACATCAGGAACACTTTTCCTGCATCTAGCCTGTCCAACCCTTTAAGAATTTTATTATGTTCCTATAAGATCCCCGCTCATCCTTCTAAATTCCAGTGAATACAAGCTAAGCCAACCCATTCCTTCATCATATGACAGTCCTGCCATCCCGGGAATTAACCTGGTGAACCTGCACTGCACTCCCTCAATAGCAATAATGCCCTTCCTCAAATTAGGAGACCAAAACTGCGCACAATACCCCAGGTTCGGTCTCACCTGTAGAACTGCAGTAGGACCACCTTGCTCCTAAACTCAAATCCTCTTGCAATGAAGGCCAACGTGCCATTAACTTTCATCACTGCCTGCTGTACCTGCATGCTTACTTTCAGTGATGGACACACACACCCAGGTGTGCCTGTACATCACTAACCGGAGATCGGTCCTGACCTCCCATCTACCTCATAGGAGACCTTCAAACTATCTTTAATTGGACTTTATCTTGCGCTGAACATCATACCCATTATCCTGCATCTGTGCACCGTGGCCCGCTTGAATGTAATCATGTACAGGAAAGCACTGCAGATGCTGGTTTACACTGAAGATAGACAGAAAATGCTGGAGTAACTCAGCGGGACAGGTAGCATCTCTGGAAAGAAGGAATCAAGAGCAGTCTTTTCGCTGACGGGATTGCACACAAGAAGAAGCTTTTCAATGTACCTCAGTACACGTGACAATAATAAATTAAGCGAAACTTGGTAATCTAAACTAAACTCGGCGAGCCAAAATTTTCCATGCCTCTCGGTATTAAATGACCGGCCTCTTATATTGCAGTGAAGTCTCCTCGTCAGTGACTCCCCCACCATCTCCCTTGCATTTTCCATCTCCTCATCGAATGTTGAACATTGCAGCACTGGAACAGGTCCTTTGGTCCACGGTGTCTTTGCCGAACCTGATACCGAGATAGGCACAAAATGCTGGAGTAACACAGCGGGTGAGGCAGCATCTATGGAGAGAAGGTCTCGACCCGAAACCTCACCCATTCCTTCTCTCCATAGATGCTGCCTCACCCGCTGAGTTACTCCCGCATTTTGTGCCTACCGTCGATTTTATCCAGCATCTGCAGTTCTTTCTCACACGCTTGATGCCAAGATAAATGTATCATCTCTTCAACACTTGGACAGCATGTTCTGGGTTTCTCTTCCTCAGCTCTTGGCTTGAGGGGGTTTCTTGGCTGGAAATTCGCTGTTGCAGGCTCCTGTTGTGGAAGGTTTCCAGCTCTTTGGGCACTCTCAGAGTTGGGCACTCTCAGAGTTGGGCACTCTCAGAGAACGCTGAGCCAAGTCAAAGGAAATGGTAGAAAGAAGGAAGCTGGGGAGAGGAGACGTACAAGTGGAGGACAGCCTCCACACGTGGGCGATTAATAGAAAGACTCGGCTGGGTGACATCAAGGGGATTTAACTTGATGGTAAACATAATATGAAAGCGAGGAGCAGTGAGATGAGATAACGTGCAGCTGCTCGGGGCAATGTTCTTGTGCCATGGAGTAGCAGTTACTTGAGAAGGTGCTTAATACCACAAAAATCCCCAACCTGCTCAAAGTGTTTACACAATTAAATGCAACAAAGTGAGATCGGAATGATGTGGGCCGTTTAAATCTGAATCCAATTAAAATTTGTAAGTGAGAAATGTAAACGATAAAACCACAAAGGGTTCTGACCCGAAACGTCACCCATCCTTTTTTCTCCGGAGATGTTGCCTGTCCCACTGAGTTACTCCAGCACTTTGTGTCCTTCTTTGGTATACACCAGCACCTGCAGTTCCTTGCTACACAACTTTTCGAACAACTGGGCTAGTTTTGATTCTACTGACAAAATGGGTGGCCCGGTGGCGCAGTGGTAGAGTTGCTGCCTCGCAATGCCAGAGGCCCAGGTTCGATCCTGGCTGTGGGTGTTGTCTGTACGGAATTTGTACGTTCTCCCGGTGACCACGTGGGTTTTCTCCGGGTGCTCCGATTTTCCCCCCCACATTCCAAAGACCAGCAGGTTTGCATTGGCCTCTCTAATACGCCTGCTGCGTATGATAGAACTAGTGTGTAGGTGATCGCTGGTCGGCACGGACTCGGTGGGCTGAAGACCACTTTGACACTGTATCTCCAAAACTAAAACCCTAAAAAACTGCTCAGAGCTAATGAATATATTTCAGGAACCTGTGAATGCAATTGTTTAGAGTTTTAGGTCCCCAGAGACAAACTCCTTCAGCAGCTTTTAGAACTAGTTCTCAATCTTCTGTCCTTTTAATTTAGTTTGGAGATACAGCATGTTCACAAAAGTTCTATATTATCCCTCTTTCACACACACACACACTGGGGCCAATTTACAGAGGCCAATTACCCTGCAAACCCGCAAGTCTTTGAGATGTAGGGGGATACCAGAACACAGGGAGAAAACCCACGCGGTCACAGGGGAAACATACAAACTCTGTACAGATAACACCCGAGGTCAGGATCGAACCCGGGTCTCTGATGCCACCTTAATAGTTTAACCTACTTTGATCGCAATGGTGACAATAATAATATTAAAACACAAGCATGTGAGAGACATTCAGAGGCAGAGCCATCAACACACCTCCCCCTGTGCCCAGTTAAGCAAAAGAGCTGAGGTACTGGAAGAGAACTAACGGATATGGAAACATCCTTTAGATCTAAGCTGCGCCTGGTAGCAAGACACCTACAAACAATTCCAGCAGGGCTCAAAGCTCCTGACTCAACTTATGTGGAGAAAATTCAGAGTTAATTTTTCAGGCAACCTTTTGAATAGCTTGGTAGATTTTTCTATTTTGGCTGAGTTTTGCTGCAGTTTCCAAAGCTCCTCGACCTCTCAAATGCCAAAAATGTCAAGGTTATGCCAGGTGTTGTTGCCAAATTGGATTTTTGGTCTTTAATAACAGAGGTGGAAATCATGTGGCTTCTATCAGGGATCGCTCTGCTGTTTCAAACCGGGATCTATTGCATTGATAAACATTAACTATTTGTAAGTCAAGTAGCAAGGGTGGCACGGTGGCGCAACGGTAGAACTGCCGCCTCACAGCGCCAGAGACCCGGGTTCCATCCTGACTACGGGTGCTGTCGGTACGGAGTTCGTACGTTCTCCCCGTGACCGCGTGGATTTTCTCCGGGTGCTCCGATTTCCTCCCACAATCCAAAGACCCACAGGTTAGGTGTGTAGGATAGCGTTAGCGTATGGGGTGATCACTAGTTGGCGCGGAATTAGTGGGCCTGTTTCTGCGCTGTATCTCCACAGTCACAAGTAAAGACCAAAGTACTTTAAGTGTATTATCTATACATTTATGTTTTGACTGTTGGGTACAAGAACACCATTTAAAAGACATTTGGATACCTGTATGGACATAAACGGTTCAGAGGGATATAGTGGCACAGTGGTGCAGCGGTAGAGTTGCTGCCTCACAGCGCCAGAGACCCGGGTTCCATCCTGACTATGGGTGCTGTCTGTACGGAGTTTGTACGTTCTCCATGTGGCATGTGTTTTCTCCGGATTCCTCCCAAATTCCAAAGACGTGCAGGTTTGTAGGTTACATGACTGCTTAGAAGGGGCACCTCGGCTAGCATGGATGAGTTGGGCCAAAAGGCCTGTTTCCCTGCTGTATTACTCCATGACTCCACTATTTTACATAAAGTTGAAGCAAAAAATAATCCTGTACTTGCTTTTACCTTTACACGTTTGCCAAGCTATCTGCTCCCCCTCTAGCTGTGGTTATCTGCATTCTTACTGTTTATTTAGTCTTATTCTTCTGCGAGTCTGTAATCTTGCTGTGGATTCCATCTGGGCCACTGTTCTGACACACTTATCACAGCAAGATAGAGACACTTAAAAGCTGCAACAGGCAACAAGTGTTATTATCAGAATCTTCTTATCTTCCAGGCTGTGCTTTCAATTCTTTGATCTCCTTGCGTCTCTTTTTAATCGTCTCTCCCTGTCTTCTATCTTGCCTCTCTGTCCCTTGGCTGTTTGTTGCTGACCCACGGCGAAAGATATCAGAGAGAGGGGACAACAAGGATTAATCTGTTTCCAGGATTACCTGCAAGCAAATAGTCCAAGAGTTCAAACTGACATAGTCAATAGTCAGGGTTACACAAAAAGCTGGAGAAACTCAGCGGGTGCAGCAGCATCTAAGGAGCAAAGGAGATAGGCGACGTTTCAGGTCGAGACCCTTCGTCAATAGTCAGATTTATTTGTCATATACACAATGAAGTGCAGTGAAATTAACTTGTTGTGGTGGGATGCTGCGAGACGGCTGCCCTGCCAGCGCCGTGTTAGTCAATTCTACTTTTTGTTTTTTAAGTACGTCCAAATGTTTGTTTTAATGTCTCTCGGCGTGTCTTGTGTGAGGGGGGGTAAGGGGGGAACCGCTTTCGGTCGCCTCCTCCACGGAGAGGCGACTTTTTCCATGTCGCCTCCCTCACGGCCTAACACCAAGGATTGGTGCGGCCTTTTCCGGAGATGGGCCCGGAGCTCCAGCTGTGGGCGCAGCGTGAACCTTTCATCGAGGAGCGGGCGAGCCCTCGCGTGGGGTCGCCAGAAGGGAGCGCTCCGATCGCTGGCCCGCGGCAGCCTGAAGCCGTGGTCTGCGGAGCCTCCAGCCGGCGCGGTGTCCGGAGCCTGGGATCCCTCGCTGGGGACCCCGGAGGAGAAGAGCTCCGACCGCCGGCCCGCGTCCTACCTCGTCTTCAAGCCGTGGTAGGGAAGCACCGATTCATCTGGCCGCCCGCAGCAGCGACTGCGGAGGTTTATGGTCCTGACCACGGGGAGAAATGGAGGAGGACTGACTAAACTTTGTGCCTTCACCGCAGTGACGAATGCTGTGGTGGGTGTTTGCGTTAAACTTTCACTGTGTATCGTGCGTTCTTTTCATTGTACCGCTGCTGGCAAGTAAATTTCACTGCACTTCACAAAATCACAATCATGGAAGCACAAAGGGTTCTTGAATGAAAACTCTGCAACAAGCTCGAGTAGAGTTTGCAAACAAGTTTAGTTTTTCATCACGTGAGCCGGGGTACAGAGAAAAGCTTCTGTTGCGTGCTATCCAGTCAGCGGAAAGACAGTACATGATTACAATCGAGCCATTTACGGTGTACAGATACATGATAAGGGAATGACATTTAGTACAAGGTAAAGCCAGCAAAGTCCGATCAAGGATAGTCCGAGGGTCTCCAATGAGGTAGATAGTAGTTCAGGACTGTTCTCTGGTTGTGGTAGGATGGTTCAGTTGCTTGATAACAGCTGGGAAGAAACTGTCCCTGAATCTGGAGGTGTGCGTTTTCACACTTCTACACTTTTTGCCTGATGGGCGAGGGGAGAAGAGGGAGTGGCCGGGGGTGCGACACGTCCTGGATCATGCTGCTGGCCTTGCCGAGGCAGCACGAGGTATAAATGGAGTCAGTGGAAGGGAGGTCGGTGTGCGTGATGGTCTGGGCTGCGCCCACAATTCCCTGCAATTTCTTGCAGTCTTGGATGAACCTGTCATTATCTGTTTAAAAAATACCCAACGACTTGGCCGTCTGTGGCAATGAATTCCGCAGATTCACCACCCTCTGACTAAAGCAATTCCTCCTCGCCCCCTTTCCAAAGGTACGTCCTTTTATTCTTAGGCAGCGCACTCTGGTCCTAGCCTCTCCCGCTGGTGGAAACATCTTCCCTGCGTCCACTCTATCCACGCCTTCCACTATTCAGCCTTTCACCGTTGTTATGCTTTGTGTTTTAATTCTTCTCTGTGTTAACACAAAAAAGGATATAGGAGCAGGAACGGGCTTGCCCGACATGCAATGTATTTAAAGAGAGTTATGTACCTCCACCTTCATCTCCAGCAAGCCTTGTATCAACATCTGTAACAAAATCCCCCCCACCCCCCCGCTACTGAAGATCGTGCTA
The DNA here is from genome assembly GCA_035221665.1 of Okamejei kenojei. NCBI lineage: Eukaryota > Metazoa > Chordata > Chondrichthyes > Rajiformes > Rajidae > Okamejei > Okamejei kenojei. The sequence goes on along the minus strand of CM069152.1, from coordinate 32,616,491 downwards.
TTATTCTAAACCCTTTGTATTGTTGTAAGGTCATAAGGGATAGTAGAATTAGGCCATTTGGCCAATCAAGTCTACTCTGCCATTCAATCATGGCTGATCTATCTCTCCCTCCCAACCCTATTCTCCCACCTTCTCCCCATAACCTCTGACACCCGTGCTAATCGTATGTATAGGCCTAAGATGATGCAAAAAGCTGGAGTAACTCAGCGGGACAGGCAGCATCTCTGGAGAGAAGGAATGGGTGACGTTTCAGGTCGAGACCCTTCTTCAGACTGGTTAGGGATAAGGAAAATGAGAGATATAGAGGGTGATGTGGGGAGATAAAGAACCATGAATGAAAGATATACAAAAAAGTAACAATGATAACGGAAACAGGCCGTTGTAAGCTGTTTTGTTGGGTGAAAATGAGAAGATAGTGTGACTTGGGTGGGGGAGGGATAGAGAGAGAGGGAATGCCGGGGCTACCTGAAGTGAGAGAAATCAATATTCATTGCGTGTAAGCTGCCCAAACGAAATATGAGACGCTGTTCCTCCAATTTGCGTTTAGCCTCACTCTGACAATGGAGGAGACCTAGGACAGAAAGGTCTGCGTAGGAATGGGAAGGATAAATAGTGTCCAGCAACCGGGAGATCAGGTTGGTTCACACGGGCTGAGCGAAGGTGTTCCGCGAAACGATCGCCAAGTCTGTGTTTGGTTCTATTGGACAGGCCTATACGTAAGAGACACAAAGTGCTGGAGTAACTCAGTGGGTCAGACAGCATCACTGGAGAACAGGGATGGGCAACGTTTTGGGCCAGGACACTTCTTCAAACCCGCAGAAGAGTGTCTATAAATAAGTGTTCTGAATGATTGAAGATTTAAAACAGCAATCCGACTTCTAAAAGCCGTGTAATCAAGAGGTGAGAAGCCGTCACCAAATCATTCAGTTTTGCCCTGAACCCCATTATTGCAAATCTCTGCTTAAACAAAAAAATCCATTAGCGATACAAAGGTACGTTTTGAATTCTTAAAGTGGCATACACAGATATTAACATTTGGAGGGGAATTTAAGTTCAAAGTACATTTATTTATGCTCCCATGCTTTAATGCTTAATAATCTTTGGGTGATCCACATAAGAACACAAGGCCTAGGAACAGAATTAGGCCATTCAGCCCGTCGAGGTCCTGCCAATCAAATGTGGCTAATCTATTTTTCCCTCTCAACCCCATCCTCCTACCTTCTCCCCGTAACCTTTGATGCCATTACACAGAGAGTGGTGGGTGCCTGGAAAGCGCTGCCTGGGTGCTTTTGGAGGCAGATACGATCGTGATGTTCAGGAGTCATTTATACAGGCATGTGGATATGCAGGGAATGGAGGGGTATGGATCTTGTGCAGGCAGGTGAGATTAGTTTATAGTGGCATCATGTTACGCACAGACAGGGTGGTGCAGTGGCACCTGGGGGAACTGCTGTCTCAGATGTGCCAGAGACCCGGGTTCGATCCTGACCTCGGCTGCTGTCTGCGTGGAGATTGCATGCGCCCCTTGTGACCTTGTGGGTTTCCTCTGGGTGCTCCTACATTAGGGTCAATTTACACAGGCCAAATAACCTACAAACATGCAGGTTATATGGCTTTTGTAAATTGCCCCAAATGTGTAAACAGATGATCAAAGGTCAGCATGGGCTCGGAGGGTGAAGGGCCTGATCTCTAAACTAATCTTCAGACATTGTGGGACAAAGGGCCTTTCCTGCGATCTAATTACATCGATGAAAAGGAAGGGTTTGGTGAGAAGTTAAAGTCTGAAGTCTTTTTAATTGTTGTTATGACGATTTCAATTTAATTGTATTTCAAACAAAATGAATGTCAATTTGTTTCTTCAATGAAGATTTTAAGAAGTGAAAATGCCTGATTTTTACCAAGCACCGATAAAGTCTGGAAAAGACTCTGATATGGTGCAAATATTAATTCTGGAACAAAATTTAAGACTGACTAATATCACAAAAGGTGACCTTGCATGGCAGTCTTTCCCCATATACTGTACCTTCCATTTGAGTAAAGTAGCCCGTTGCAGAAGAGATGGAAAAGCAACTCCATCTATCTATGTGGCCTGGAATGCACAGGTGGTCAACAGTTTACCCTCTGTTCTAGAACTTGATTTGAAAAGTCTTGTGGAAAGAACTGAGTGAGCCAAACCTAAATTGCGGGTAAGATTGCCTCTTTTTTACAATGAATCGATGCAGTGCATTCAGATCGGCAAATTGAGTTGCCCTATTTTACACAGAAAATCTCCACTGTCATTGTAACAGAGCATTGAAATACTCCACATACCACAAGGAATAAGGTTGCCAGACACGGTCGGGCTATCTTATAAGGGGCCGGTCCCATGAAGAGACTTTTTGTGTGAAGCCCTTGTGACCTCTCCTTAAGTATCCCATTTCAGCAGAGCCTTGCTGTACACAATGTTGAGTACTATTTTAGCCCCCCCCCCTCCCTGTGCCTTTGCCTCATTGAACTGATTCCTTGTCTGCCAGTTTGGGAACTCTGTGTGTTCTGCCTTGCTGTTTTTGGTGGGTTGAACTTCTCTGAAAAAAAACATGATGCGGACAAAGATTCAGGTGAGATTCAGGAAACAGGCCCAGTATCTGAAGAGGCCTCTCAATGTACCGATAACATTGATAAGAGTCGGGAAGAATTCTGCCGCAGTGATTCATAGAGAGTCCCAGCCAAGTTATCTCGCTGTAAGAGAAAGGAAACTGAATGTGAGCATGCTATAAGAATGTGAGCTGGTCGGTTCATTGGGAAAGAAGGGGTCTGTTTATTTGGTGTTACATTAAGTGCTAACAAGTGGAGTAACTCTAGTGTAAGGATTATTAACCCTTGACTGACCAGTTGCCGTTAAATAACTAGCTGGATAATGTAACAGTGAGAAGAAATGTTCATGGATGGCTTTGTTGTTGAAAGCCTTGTGATTAAATTACTGCATTTTTAATCCAGAGTATTGAAGACTTGAAGATAAAAGTTTAAATCCCAACCAAAAAGTTAAATATCAGTAACAGTGACCACAATACTGTTGGACTGATGTAACAACTTCATATAATGAAGTGAATCTGCTGTCTTTATAGTTGTGGTCTCTAAATTGTCTATTTAGCTACTGAGGAGTAAAATGTGTAGGAAGGAACTGCAGGTGCTGGTTCACACCGAAGATAGACACAACATGCTGGAGTAACTCAGCAGGACAGGCAGCATCTCTGGAGAGAAGGAATGGGTGACGTTTCAGGTCGAGACACTTCTTCAGACTTCTTCCGAAAAAGGGTCTCGACCCAAAACGTCACCCATTCCTTCTCTCCAGAGGGGTAAAATGGGATGGATAACGAAATGGTTGACACATGCGACTGCAGGAGCTGGAGTCTCGAGCGAAAAACAAACTGCAGGAGAAACTCAGTTGAGACCCTTCACCTGGATTGAAAGTGCAGAGGGGTGATATCCAGATAGTCATTCTGCCAGACCGGATGATCGGGGATTTTCCTTTCCATTTTCACAATCTCTCAACGTCTGGGGGAATGGGGAGGGGCTGCATAATTTCATTTAACAGGAGGCTTCTGTGGAAGTAGCTGTTTAGAAAGTGGGAGAATCCATCTGAGAGAACAAGCCTGGCTTTCTCCGAGTAGCGGACAATAACTCAAGGTTCGATGCGGCAATGACACGTGAAGTTCTATCAGTATTGGATGTGTAGAGCAGATATCCTTATTCCCAGCACAAAGGTGACCAGACAACTCCGACAAGGCTGCTGGAAGCAGTGACGTGCGGTGAGGTCAATGGCTGGGGAGGCACTGGCTGGTATCAGTGGCCCGGCCCTCCCTGTATTGATCACTGCGTCTTCCCGAGGAGAGAGGGGGTGGAGCCGTGGCAGGGAGAGAGAGAGGGGGGGAGAGGGGAGAGAGAGAGATAGAGAGGAAAAAGGGGGAGAGAGAGAGAGAGAAGGGAGAGAGAGAAGGGAGAGATAGAGAGGAAAGAGGGAGAAGGGAGAGAGAAACGAGAGAGAGAAGGGAGAGAGGAACAATGGCACTTTATAACCCGTAGCCGTCCTATTCTGACTGCCGCCGAACCACCCACCACACCATTGCACCCTTCTTCACTGCGGCCCAGTGATGTCTGGGCTCTGACAATTCGAGGGATCTAACCAGTAACAACGCTAAGAGCAGCCCCGGGCCGTCGCGTTCCCCGACTCGAATCTGAGCTTGAAAAATCTGGTGATGGGTTGATGTGTCCCGCGGGTCATATTTTGGAGACTCCTGCCTTACAAGAACAAAAACAAAAATGTACAGAACAAAAATTGATGACTATTATTGTGATAAGTATAGATCTATTTAAAAAAATCTAATAACTTGTATGGACAAAGTCTATCTTCCCAATGACCGTTTTTTAGCCGAGTGGCGTATCCTGCTCCGCTGTATGATCTTTGGTCAGCGGTGGAGTGCAGTGCTGCATGAAGCTAGCTAATGTGGAGGGAGAGCGAGGCAGCGTCAATTACGTGGGCTGAGCCTATGTAATTAACGCACGCTCGCTCTCCCTCCACTGGGCTCAAGACACGCCCCCTTGTGAGGCAGATGTGATCGCTGCCTCCCCTGGGGCTTTTTCATTGCAGTTTTATGTGAGACCAGCGAGCACAAATTTAATATATTTATATCTGAAATAAGTTACCTGGACTATGGAAGGCGAGGACATGTAAAGAAGGGGTTTACAAACATTACATTGGTGACATACATAGAGATAGTAACAGACACACGCTTAATGCCCGCGCTCCATGCAGTTTCTGAGGGGTTTGCGCAATCAGAGGGGAGGCGCAGCTCGTCGCTGCCTCACCTCTCATCTCTCCCTGTATTTGCAGCGGAGCTGCACAAAATTGGCGATTTTTACTATAAAAATTATTAGATTCATATAGAAATGACATAACACAGATCAGTGGAAAAATCTTTATATTTATTTTATTTTGTTATTATTTTTCTTTACTTTTCTGAACAGCTATTTTCATTGGGAGTATGACAGGTGAGGCTCTGACTCCCCTGACCGCACATCCCTGGCTGGAAGCTACTATAATTGATGTTGATCATTACAACTTGAATCATCTAACTATCCTTCGCTCACCATATTGTCTAGAAAACTAATCAATTCATAGTGCAGGATGAATCAAAAGCTTCCTGGCACCAATTCAGCTGAATGCCTTGTTTTGTGCTGTGTAAATCTGTGTAATCTATGTTAGGTTCAGTTTTGGGATACAGCGTGGAAACAGGCCTTTCGGCCCACCGAACCCGTGCCGACCAGCAATCCCTGTACTCTGACACTATCCTTACACACTTGGGACAATTCACAATTTTTACCTAAGCCAATTAACCTGCAAACCATGTCTATCTTCCTCTCACTGCTATTTGCTGGTGGAAGAATCTTTATTCACAAGGAGAAGTTTTAGTTACCCAATTTCTTTGCTGCAGTTCAAAAACCTTTTTAAGTAGTCTCAGTAAATAGCCTATTGGTTCTATTTGCATTGAGTCCTTCCATTAACTTCACTGCCTTCAACTGCTTGGCTGATGGTGGTTATCGGTCGGTGTGTTATGCCCCTGTCCCACTTATGCCCCTGTCCCACTTATGCCCCTGTCCCACTTATGCCCCTGTCCCACTTATGCCCCTGTCCCACTTATGCCCCTCTCCCACTTATGCCCCTCTCCCACTTATGCCCCTCTCCCACTTATGCCCCTCTCCCACTTATGCCCCTCTCCCACTTATGCCCCTCTCCCACTTATGCCCCTCTCCCACTTATGCCCCTCTCCCACTTATGCCCCTGTCCCACTCATGCCCCTGTCCCACTTATGCCCCTGTCCCACTTATGCCCCTGTCCCACTTATGCCCCTCTCCCACTTATGCCCCTCTCCCACTTATGCCCCTCTCCCACTTATGCCCCTCTCCCACTTATGCCCCTCTCCCACTTATGCCCCTCTCCCACTTATGAAACCTGAACAGAAACCTCTGGAGACTTTGCTCCCCACCCAAGGTTTCCGTGCGGTTCCCGGAGGTTTTTGTTACTCTCCCTAATGGTCGAAAGTGGTTTCCGTTTTAAAAATCGGTAATCTTTTAGTCGAAGCCGGTTGCGATGCTAGTTGAAGGTGGTTGCCGGAGGATAAAAACCTCCGGGAACCGCACGGAAACCTTGCGTGGGGCGCAAAGTCTCCAGAGGTTTCCGTTCAGGTTTCCTAAGTGGGACAGGGGCATAATATAACATCGGGGAGATGTTAGTGCATTGATAAGGCCACATTAAAACAAAATAACATAAGAACATAGAACATTGAACGGTACAGCACAGAACCCTTGGCCCACGATATCTCTCGCAAACATGATGACAAGTTAATGGAATCACCTCTAACTGCACATGATGCACATCCCTCCATTCCCTCCATAACCATGTGCCAATGTAAAAGCTTCCTAAATGCTCCTGTCACATCTGCCTCCTCCACCACCCCTGGCAGCACGATCCAGACACTCACCGCTCTTAATGTCGAAAATATCCCCCGCACATTTAGTTTAGTTTAGAGATACAGCACGGAAACAGGCCCTTCGGCCCACTGAGTCCACATCGACTAACAATCCCCATACACTAGCAAAATCCGACACACTAGGGCCTACTTACAATTCTTACTGAAGCCAATTAATCTACAATCCTGGATGTCTTTGGAATGTGGGAGGAAACCGGAGCTCCCGGAGAAAACCCAGGCGGTCACGGGGAGAACTTGGTGGTAACTTGATAGTTGGCGGGAAGAAGCTGCTCCTGAACCTGGACCTGGACCTTACAGACCCATATACCTTCTTTCTGATGGCAGGAGTGAAATGAGAGTGTGGCCAGGGTGGTGTGGGTCTCTGATGATGCTTTTTGAGGCAGCGACTCCTGTAGATTCCTTCAATGGTGGTTCAAAGGGATATGGGCAAAAGGCAAGCAAATGAGACTGTAGATGGGACATCTTGGGCGTCATGGACGAGTGGGGCCAAAGGGCCTGTGCCCATGCTTTGTGACACTACGACTCTACAGTGGATTTACCAGTGGAAACTAGCGGCTGGCGATGAAGGAGGAGGAGGGAAACATCACATTGGAGCCTCGAACAATGACAAATTCTGAAGGAGGGACTCGACCCGAAATGTCACCTGTACCTTTTCTCCAGAGATGCTACCTGACCCGTTGAGTTACTCCAGCACTTTGTAGCGAAGATCGGCAGAAGATAGACACAGTCACCCAGATAACATAACCCTCAGCTTGAAGATAACGAGATGGCTTTGTGAATAAACAAACAAATGTTTACATTAACAAACAAATCCACTGATAAATGAGATCAAGGTACTTTCAGCCTTTGAAGGATATGGGACAAAATGAAGGCATTCGGCGCATTCAGCCCATGGCATCTATTTGGAAGAACTATAAACCCCTGCTTTTAATAATGTAGCTCTACAAAATTCTCCGTTAAAATTATCAGTGAATCTGTTCCTCCAGGCATTAAATCAGTGTATTTCAGATTATAACTACCTGTTATGTGGAAGAATCTTGAATTGTGTCCACTTGTCGCTGGTTCCCCTTTACCCAACACAGTGGTGCAGCTGGTAGTGCTGCTGCCTCTCTGTGCCTGAGATCCGGTTTTGATCCCGACCTCGGGTGCTGGCTGCGGGGCGTTTGCTCGTTCTCCCTGTGACCGCATGGGTTTTCTCCGGGCGCTCAGGTTTCCTCCCACATCCCAACGGCGTGCAGGTTTGTGGGTTAATTGACCTACACAAAGGTGGACGGGCGAGGAGAGGGACGCCACTTCCAAGGAAGGCGATGGCTGGAGGCCCCACAGCAGCCTGAGGCTCGCCTGGATCGGGCGACCTGATAAGACCTGGAGCCTGGACTGGACTTTGAAAATGGTGGCAAAACATGGCGCCTCTTGCGTGCGAGCTCAGTAGACTATTTCTGTACACTTGCTAATCGGGGATGTGCTTGAGTATTGGAATACTGTACTGGACGGATAGTCAGAAAAGTAAGTAGAGGGCGGCTCGGTGGTTCAGCGGCAGAGTTGCTGCCTTACAGCGCTAGAGACCTGGGTTCAATTCTGACTATGGGTGCTGTCTGTACGGAGTTTGTACGTTCTCTGTGTGAACCTGGGTTTTCTCCAGGTTCTCTGGCTTCCTCCCACATTCCAAAGAGGTACAGGTTAGTAGGTTAATTGGCTTGGTATAATTGTAAATTGTCCCTACTGTGTGTAGGACAGTACTAGTGTGCAGACCCGGTGGGCCGAACGGCCTGTTTGCGCGCCGTAGTCTGAACCAAACGAAACTACATTTGACTCGGCACTTGCACATGTGACAACGCTAGCAACATCCAACCTTTAAATTGCCCCGAGATTGTAGTGAGTGGATGGATATAGTGTGTGGCGTGGTGAACCGAACATGCTGAAGTGGGGATATGCTGAAGATGCGGCAGGCTGTCAGTGCGGACGGGGCCTCCAGACTATGGAACATCTCCTGAGCTCTCACATGCTGCATGACACACGCACACGCACACGCACACGCACACGCACACACACACACACACACACACACACACACACGCACACGCACATGCACACACACACACACACACACACACACACACACACGCGCACAGTAAAGGACCTTGCAGAGGCCAACCACGTGACACTAAGATTTGCTCGCTGTTGGCAAACAGTTGTGTGATGACACAAAAAGAAGTGAGTAGTTGAGAAAGTGGGAAAACGTAGAATGATTGTGAAAAAGTGATCGACCATCAACATGGTCTTGGTGGGCTGAAGAGCCTGTTTAGGGCCTGTCCCACTTTCGTAGAAACATAGAAATTAGGTGCAGGTGTAGGCCATTCGGCCCTTCGAGCCTGCACCGCCATTCAATATGATCATGGCTGATCATCCAACTCAGTACCCGTACCTGCCTTCTCTCCATACCCCCTGATCCCCTTAGCCACAAGGGCCACATCTAACTCCCTCTTAATGAACTGGCCTCAACTACCCTCTGTGGCAGAGAGTTCCAGAGACTCACCACTCTGTGTGTGAAAAAAGTCTTTCTCATCTCGGTCTTAAAGGATTTCCCCCTTATCCTTAAGCTGTGACCCCTTGTCCTGGACTTCCCCAACATCGGGAACAATCTTCCTGCATCTGGCCTGTCCAACCCCTTAAGAATTTTGTAAGTTTCTATAAGATCCCCTCTCAATCTCCTATATTCTAGAGAGTATAAACCGAGTCTATCCAGTCTTTCTTCATAAGACAGTCCTGACATCCAGGAATCAGTCTGGTGAACCTTCTCCGTACTCCCTCTATGGCAAGAATGTCCTTCCTCAGATTTGGAGACCAGAACTGTACGCAATACTCCAGGTGTGGTCTCACCAAGACCCTGTACAACTGAAGTAGAACCTCCCTGCTCCTATACTCAAATCCTTTTGCTTTGAAAGCTAGCATACCATTCGCTTTCTTCACAGCCTGCTGCACCTGCATGCCTACTTTCAATGACTGGTGTACCATGACACCCAGGTCTCGCAGCATCTCCCCTTTTCCTAATCGGCCACCATTTAGATAATAGTCTGCTTTCCTGTTTTTGCCACCAAAGTGGATAACCTCACATTATACTGCATCTGCCAAACATTTGCCCACTCACCCAGCCTACCCAACCTAACGCTGTTAATGACCTAATGCACGACCTTTTTTACTCGTGGACATTTTTCATCAGGCTAAAAAAACGCCCCGACCTACTTGATGCCACGAGTACCTACACTTAGCATCACGGCCTGCTACGACCTACCTACGACCTCATGACGACCATGCTGCGAGTATGAGTCAAGGGCAAACTCGGCAGAGGTCGTGAAAGTGGGACAGGCCCTTTTCCATGCTGTGTCTTTCATTCAATCAAATAATCACTCACTCCACCCCATGTCAGTTATATATTTAATCATAGCCATCATAAAGCTCAAACCCTTCTCTGCTCTTACAGCAAATGTAGTCTTTGCATTTTCCCCAGCAATGGAAAGTCATGACAGACATAACCGCGAGGCCTAAACCACGACAAAATCGGCTCAAGTCACTCAAAATAATGGCTTTTGCTTGGATTCCTCTTAGATTTGAAGATATTGAGTTACCTTGTTCGCCCAAACTATTTACAGGGTGTACAGAGTTTAGTTAAACTTCAGCAGGTGCCTGAGATAGTTCACACAACATGGCAAGTGGTTGAGTTCAGTTTTGCACCTGATTAGGTTGAAAGCAAATTTCAAACATTGAGCTCGTTGAATTTGATAAATGAACGGGATTTTCATTCCTCTGAAATCTTATCTTCCCTTCCCACCTCCACCCAATTAGTTTTAGCCATCTGTGCATTCTTCTTTGGGAAGGAGGGGAATTCCAAACAGGGGCTCGCACAACCGTGTCATACCTTGGCCAATGGGGCAGAGGCCTCATGTGTGCATTCAACCAGCAAAGAAGAATAAGTGCAATTAATTCAGGAAACTATCTCCTTGGCAAATTCAAACTCTGCTTGGAAGCCACACAGAGAATAAAAATTCACATGGTAACAAGGAATTCTTGCTGCCACGCTCTGACCTGCTCTCGCCTTTTCCAGCTTTCTTTCCCCCCCTCTACAAGAAGAAGCGTCTCGACCCGAAACCTCACCTGTCCACATTCTCCAGAGATGCTGCCTGGTCTGCTGAGTTACTCCAGCACTTATAAACATAGAACATAGATGCAGGATTAGGCCATTTGGCCCTTTGGGCTAGCACCGCTATTCAATATGATCATGGCTGATCATCCAAAATCAGTATCCTGTTCCTGCTTTCTCCCCATATCCCTTGATTCCGTTGGCCCTAAGAGCTATATCTAACTTACTCTGGAAAACATCCAGTGAATTGGCCTCCACTGCCTTCTGTGGCAGAGAATTCCACAGATACCCAACTCTCTGGGTGAAAAAGTTTTTCCTCTTCTCGGTCTAAATGGCGCACCCCTTATTCTTAAACTGTGAGCCCTGGTTTTCATAGAATCATAGAAATCATAGAAATTAGGTGCAGGAGTAGCCATTCAGCCCTTCGAGCCTGCACCGCCATTCAATATGATCATGGCTGATCATCCAACTCAGTATCCCGTACCTGCCTTCTCTCCATACCCTCTGATCCCCTTAGCCACAAGGGCCACATCCAACTCACTCTTAAATATAGCCAATGAACTGGCCTCAACTACCCTCTGTGGCAGAGAGTTCCAGAGACTCACCACTCTCTGTGTGAAAAAAAGTCTTTCTCATCTCGGTCTTAAAAGATTTCCCCCTTATCCTTAAGCTGTGACCCCTTGTCCTGGACTTCCCCAACATCGGGAACAATCTTCCTGCATCTAGCCTGTCCAACCCCTTAAAATTTGTAAGTTTCTATAAGATCCCCTCTTAATCTCCTAAATTCCAGAGAGTATAAACCGAGTCTATCCAGTCTTTCTTCATAAGACAGTCCTGACATCCCAGGAATCAGTCTGGTGAACCTTCTCTGCACTCCCTCTATGGCAATGATGTCCTTCCTCAGATTTGGAGACCAAAACTGCACGCAATACTCCAGGTGTGGTCTCACCAAGACCCTGTACAACTGAAGTAGAACCTCCCTGCTCCTGTACTCAAATCGTTTTGCTATGAAAGCTAACATACCATTCGCTTTTTTCACTGCCTGCTGCACCTGCACGCCTACTTTCAATGACTGGTGTACCATGACACCCAGGTCTCGCTGCATCTCCCCTTTTCCTAATCGGCCACCATTTAAATAATAGTCTGCTTTCCTGTTTTTGCCACCAAAGTGGATAACCTCACATTTATCCACATTATACTGCATCTGCCAAACATTTGCCCACTCACCCAGCCTATCCAAGTCACCTTGCAGTCTCCTAGCATCCTCCTCACAGCGAACACTGCCCCCCAGCTTAGTGTCATCCGCAAACTTGGAGATATTGCCTTCAATTCCCTCATCCAGATCATTAATATATATTGTAAATAGCTGGGGTCCCAGCACTGAGCCCTGCGGTACCCCACTAGTTACTGCCTGCCATTGTGAAAAGGACCCGTTTACTCCTACTCTTTGCTTCCTGTTTGCCAGCCAGTTCTCTATCCACACCAATACTGAACCCCTAATACCGTATGCTTTAAGTTTGTATACTAATCTCTTATGTGGGACCTTGTCGAAAGCCTTCTGGAAGTCCAGATATACCACATCCACTGGTTCTCCCTTATCCACGCTACTAGTTACATCCTCGAAAAATTCCACAAGATTCGTCAGACATGATTTACCTTTTGTAAATCCATGCTGACTTTGTCCAATGATTTCACCACTTTCCAAATGTGCTGCTATCCCATCTTTAATAACTGACTCTAGCAGTTTCCCCACTACCGATGTTAGACTAACTGGTCTGTAATTCCCCGTTTTCTCTCTCCCTCCCTTCTTAAAAAGAGGGGTTACATTTGCTACCCGCCAATCCTCAGGAACTACTCCAGAATCTAAAGAGTTTTGAAAGATTATCACTAATGCATCCACTATTTCCTGAGCTACTTCCTTAAGTACTCTGGGATGCAGCCTATCTGGCCCTGGGGATTTATCGGCCTTTAATCTATTCAATTTACCCAACACCACTTCCCGACTGACCTGGATTTCACTCAATTCCTCCTTTGACCCACAGTCCCCTGCTATTTCAGGCAGATTATTTATGTCTTCCTTAGTGAAGACGGAACCAAAGTAGTTATTCAATTGGTCCGCCATATCCTTGTTCCCCATGATCAACTCACCCGTTTCTGACTGCAAGGGACCTACATTTGTTTTAACTAACCTCTTTCTCTTCACCTATAAAAACTTTTGCAGTCAGTTTTTATGTTCCCAGCCCAGTTTTCTTTCATAATCTATTTTTCCTTTCCTAATTAAGCCCTTTGTCCTCCTCTGCTGGTCTCTGAATTTCTCCCAGTCCTCTGGTATGCTGCTTTTTCTGGCTACTTTGTACGCATCATCCTTTGCTTTGATACTATCCCTGATTTCCCTTGTTATCCACGGATGCACTAATTTATTCTTTTGCCAAACTGGGATGAACAATTTTTGTAGTTCATCCATGCAGTCTTTAAATGTCTTCCATTGTATATCCACCGTCAACCCTTTTAGAATTAATTGCCAGTCAATCTTGGCCAATTCACGTCTCATACCCTCAAAGTTACCTTTCTTTAAGTTCAGAACCATTGTTTCTGAATTAACAATGTCACTCTCCATCCTAATGAAGAACTCAACCATATTATGGTCACTCTTGCCCAAGGGGGCACGTAGAACAAGACGGCTAATTACCCCTTCCTCATTACTCAAAACCCAGTCTAAAATAGCCTGCTCTCTCGTTGGTTCCTCTACATGTTGATTTAGATAACTATCCCAAAAAAATCCTCTTCCTCAGCACCCCTGCCAATTTGATTAACCCAATCTATATGTAGATTGAAGTCACCCATTATAACTGTTTTGCCTTTGTCGCACGCATTTCTAATTTCCTGTTTGATACCATCCCCAACTTCTCTGCTACTGTTAGGTGGCCTGTACACAACACCCACCAGCGTTTTCTGCCCCTTAGTGTTTTGTAGCTCTTACCCATACCGATTCCACATCCTCCAAGCTAATGTCCTTCCTTTCCATTGCTTTAATCTCCTCTCTAACCAGCAACGCTACCCCACCTCCTTTTCCTTTCTCTCTATCCCTCCTGAATATTGAATATCCCTGGATGTTCAGCTCCCAGCCTACGTCACCCTGGAGCCATGTCTCCGTGATCCCAACTATATCATAATCATTAATATCTATCTGCACGTTTTGGACTCCCCCAAAATCGGGAATATTTTTCCTGCATCTAGCCTGTTCAATCCCTTAAGAATTTTATGTTTCTATAAGAACCCCTCTCATCCTTCTAAATTCCAGTGAATATAAGCCCAGTCAATCCATTCTTTCATCATATGTCAGTCCTGCCATCCCGGGAATTAACCTGATGAACCTACACTGCACTCCCTCAATAGCAAGAATGTCCTTCCTTAAATTAGACCAAAATTGCACACAATACTCCAGGTGTGGTCTCACCAGGGCCCTGTACAACTACAGTAGGTCCTCCTTGCTCCTAAACTCAAATCCTCTCGCTATGAAGGCCAACATCCCATTTGCTTTCTTCTCTGCCTCCTGTACCTGCAGTTGTTTGTTTCCTGCCATCAGGAAGAAGGTATAGGAGCCTGAAAACTGGCTTTCAGGCTCCTATCCCTTATTTTATATATTTATATATATATATATATATATATATATATATATATATATATATATATATATATATATATATATATATATATATATATATATGTATGTATATATGTGTATGTATGTATGTGTGTGTGTATATATATACAAACATACGCACATACATACACACACACACACACATACGTATATATATATATATATATATATATATATAGTGAATTTTAATTTATTATATTGTTTACAATGTACGATGTTTACATATTCTGTTGCTAGTGCAAGTGAGAATTTCATTGTTCTGTTTGGTTTATAACAATAAAGCACTCTTGAACTGCAGATTCAGTTTACATAGAGTGCTGGAGTAACTCAGCGGGTAAGGCAGCATCACTGGAGAACATGGACACGTGACATTCTGGGTCGGGACCTTCCTTCGGACTAAAATTCATCCCGTCTTGCATCGACTGAATACGTGATGCGGTGACATTTATCTCGCTCCATCACAGTCGGCAAGCTGACATTGGGAGCCCTTGAAGTTGTAAAGGAAGTTACATGAACTCAATCTGTTTTCTTTAATTGGCTCAGCTGCGGTTACCAGAAGGCAGGGTCTGGAAGAGAAGAAAGGCAGAAGATATTGACTCTATAATTTTCAATGCTTCCAGCTATTTCAGAGTGATGATATGTAGAATAGGTGAACTGTAATACCCTAACCCGGAGTCTGGAAGAGTAAGATGTGGTTTGAAATTGGCTTCCATCATTTGGTTGCCAGCTGCAACAACAGCCCTCAATTCATAGTTGTCTCGTGAGTGAAACACCCACAGGGATTAGGGAAAGGATTGTTTTCTTTGCATTTGAATGCTGAATGCAATATAACTGATCTCTGCGTGTGTACAATAGAGGGCTGTTAATGCGGAATAGTCTGCTTCCAGTGCGGAGATGTTAGCTGGGGATCAAGTGGGAAGAAAACACACGGGATGCTGACTGAAGAGAGATTTGGAGTTCCACAGCATGTTGCCACATGATAGAACAAGGGGCCATTCAGCCCATCGAGTCTATGCGAGATCACAGAGCAGTCCATTCCCACACTTATTTTCCCAATTATCGATTCTCCCAACATTCACTTCAACTCCTCTAACGTTCAACAGCTCATCTACAGTGAGGGGGGGGGGGGGGGGGGGGGGCAGGGAGTGAGGCAACATACTGCACCCACCTGTCTTTGCATCGTGGGAATAATCCAGGGCACCCTTATGGGTGGATCGTGGCTCAGCTCTCAGTTGCTGCCTCACAACACCGGAGGCCCGGGTTCGATCCTGACCTCGGGCTGTCTGTGTGAAGTTTGCACCTTTTCCCTGTGACTGCGTGGGTTTCTCCGGGTGCTCTGGTTTTGTCCCACACATCCCAACACGGTGCAGGTTTGTTGGTTAATTGGCCTCAGTAAATTGCCCCTTTGAGTGTAGAAAGCAGATGTGAAAGTGGAATAACATAAACCTAGAGTGCACGGGTGATCGATGATCAGTGTGGACTCGACCCGGCCGAAGGAACTATTTCCATGCTGCAACTTAGACTGAAGGAGCGTCCGACCTGAAATACCACCTGTCCAATCCCTCCACACCTGTTCTCTGACCCACTGGTTTATTCCAGCACTTTGTGTTTTACCTCTGAGAAGAGCTATATCCAAATACATAGGGTATTCTTGATTTCCGGAGTTTAGTCTAGTGTATTGTCATGTGTGCCGAGGCACATTGAATAGACTTTGCACAGCCACGGTGAGAATAGACTTACATAGACTTTCTATCTGAGACTCATTGGGTTCCAATGGGCTCAATGGGACTGGGGATTTGTGAAGCAGGTTTCTAGTTCATAAACGAAAATCTAAAAAGTACAGAGACACGAGGCAAGAGTGTTTAATTGTCATATGTACCGACAATGGAACAATGACATTCTTACTTGCAACAGGCCTGTAAACACGATACTCATACAATAATTAAAAATCAATAAATTAATAACCCTAATACTGATGCAGAAGGCCGAGTGCTCATGCATCCAAGACAGTCCATAGTCTGAAGAAGGATCTCGACCCGAAACGTCACCTATTCCTTTCTCTAGAGGTGCCACCTGACCCGCTGAGTTACTCCAGCATTCTGTGTCCATGGTCCATAGTTTAGTTGGTGTCTGTGGTGTTCGAAAACTGGATGGTTGTTGGGAAGATGCTGTTCCTGGTGGTGACGGGTTTCAGACTGCGGCACCTTGGGCCTGATCACACAGGAGTGAAAGGAGTGCGTGACCAGGGTGGTGTAGGTCCTTGTTGATGTTGCCTGCCTTTTGGAGGCAGCATCTCCTGTAGATCCCTTGGACAGTGGGGAGGTCAGTACCCATGACGTCCACCACGCTTTGTAATCTCCTTCGTTCCTGGGCGTTCCAGTTCGACGCCAGGTATCTGAAAAAAAAAAACCAGAAAACATAGGAAAGTCTCAGCCTCTCAGGCAGCATGTGTGGAAAGAGAGTGTCTTGTCACCCAAGTACTCCATTATTAATTGGGATGGTGTTTACAAATCAGGATTGGAGTCACAGAGCTACGTTATATTAACCAGGTACCTCTGTGTTCAGATTTCATAGCTGGGTGTCTGCCTACATCTCAATATGGATGGAGAAGGGTTGACTATCCCAAGTTAAAGCCGTGTAGAACTTGTTCAGAGAGAACTACTTGCTCAGAGCGGCACAGTGGCAAAGCAGTAGTTGCTGTCTTACATTGCCAGAGATAGCCTTGACCCGTATCGTCACCCATTCCATCTCTCCAGAGAAGCTGCCTGTCCCGCTGAGTTACTCCAGCTTTATGTGTCTAACTCGGGTTCGAACCTCACTACGGGTGCTGTCTGTATGGAGTTTGTATGTGTAATCATGTTTCTTGTTTTCGCTGGCTAAATAACACGCAACAAAAAGCTTTTCACCTCGGTACATGTGACAATAATAAACTAAACTAAACCTATTTAGTTTAACGATAGGCGTGGAAACAGGCCTTTGGGCCCACCGTCTATGCCAACGAGCGATCGCCCCATACACTAGCACTAGCCTACACACTGGGGACAATGTACAATCTTTACCAACGCTAATTAACAAACATACCTGGATGTTTTTGGAGTGTGGGAGGAAACCAGAGCACCCCAGCAGAATACCCACAGGGAGAAAAATCTGTACAGATAGCACCTGCAGTCAGGATCGAACCTGGGTGCCTGGCGCTGTAAGGCAGCAGCTCCTGAGCATGATGGTTCATGCCGTTCTACCAGCCGCTGATCATCGGCAGCCTGTTGCCTAATCGGCCGGTCTTCTTGTGCCCGTGTCTCATCTTGTTCCCCCCTTGTTGATCCAAGGACCAAGAGCGTGACGTCTCACTCTGTATAAACTGCATGCTCCGAGCACTTCATACAATAAGACTGAAAGGACGGTCTAGTGAATCTCTCACAAGAGACAAGACAAGACAAGTGTAAACATAGCTCTCTGCAACACCCATAATAAACAACAAAAAAGGTTCAGTGCCCTCCATAATGTTTGGGACCAAGACATATCATTGATTTATTTGCCTCTGTACTCCACAATTTGACATTTGTAATAGTACAAATTACATGTGGTTAAAGTGCACATTGTCATATTTTAATAAAGACCATTTTTATACATTTTGGTTTCCCCCATTATCCCCCCATTTCAGGGCACCATAATGTTTGGGACGCAGCAATGTCATGTAAATGAAAGTAGTCACATTTAGTATTTTGTTGCATATCCTTTGCATGCAATGACTGCTTGAAGTCTGCGATTCATGGACATCACCAGTTGCTGGGTGTCTTCTCTGGTGATGCTCTGCCAGGTTTGTATTGCAGCCATCTTTAGCTTATGCTTGTTTTGGGGGCTAGTCCCCTTCAGTTTTCTCTTCAGCATATAAAAGGCATGCTCAGTTGGGTTCAGATTGGGTGATTGATTTGGCCACTCAAGAATTGAGCATTTTTTAGCTTTGAAAAACTCCTTTGTTGCTTTATCAGTATGTTTGGGATCATTGTCTTGCTGTAGAATTAACTGCTGGCAAATGAGTTTTGAGGCATTTGTTTGAACACGAGGAGATATGATGTGTCTTATACACTTCAGAATTCATTATGCTACTAACATCAGCAGTTGTATCATCAATGAAGATAAGCGAGCCAGTACCTTCAGCAGCCATACACGACCAGGCCATAACACCCCCACCACCATCATCCCCAATCAGTACCCCGTTCCTGCCTTCTCCCCATATACCGCTATTTTTAAGAGCCCTATCTAGCTCTCTCTTGAAAGCATCCAGAGAACCTGCCTCCTCCGCTCTCTGAGGCAGAGAATTCCACAGACTCACCACTCTCTGTGAGAAAAAGTGTTTCCTCGTCTCCATTCTAAATGGCTTACCCCTTATTCTTAAATATAAGTTAATCTCCGTCTCATCTGTCCACAAGACCTTTTTCCAGAACTGTGGTTGCTCTTTTAAGTACTTCTTGACAAACTGTAACCTGGCCATCCTATTTTTGCAGCTGACCGGTGGGTTGCATCTTGCAGTGTAGCCTCTGTATTTCTTATATTTAATTTATTTTTACTGGAGGAAAAAAACCCAGTACATGACGTGTTTGCATTACATTTTTCTCCATTTTGTTTTTTATATGTAATAGCAAAAATAACCCTTGCCCTCCCTCCCTAAACACCCCTTGGCAGCTAATGTGTTCACAATACAAACATATCACAAATACAAATGCACATTTGAACAATAATAAAGTAACAAAGCAGAATAAAGGCGGCTCCCCACCTACTGTCAAGTGCCCTCAGTCAATAGGTAGTTCCTTTAGACCCTCAAAGTATAATAAAAAAAGGTTCCCGCCTCTGTATTTATGTTCAAGAAGTCTTCTGCGGACAGTGGTCTTTGACAAATCCACACCTGACTCCTGAAGAGTGTTTCTGATCTGTCGGACAGGTGTTTGGGGTTTTTTCTTTATTATAGAGAGAATTCTTTTGTCATCAACTGTGGAGCTCTTCCTTGGCCTGCCAGTCCCTTTGCGATTAGTAAGCTCACCAGTGCTCTCTTTCTTCTTAATGATGTTCCAAACAGTTGATTTTGGTAAGCCTAAGGTTTGGCTGATGTTTCTAACAGTTTTATTCTTGTTTCTCAGTCTCATAATGGCTTCTTTGACTTTCATTGGCACAACTTTGGTCCTCATGTTGATAAACAGCAATAAAAGTTTCCAAAGGTGATGGAAAGACTAGGTGCTGAGAGCTCTCTTATACCTGCATTATGGAGGCAATTAAACACACCTGAGCAATTACAAATGCCTGTGAAGCCATGTGTCCCAAACATTATGGTGCCCTGAAATGGGGGGGACTATGTATAAACACTGCTGTCATTTCTTCATGGTGAAACCAAAATGTATGAAAATGTCCTTTATTAAAATCTGGCAATGTGCACTTTAACCACATGTGATTTTTTTTTCTATTACAAATCTCAAATTGTGGAGCACAGGGGCAAATAAATAAATGATGGGTCTTTGTCCCAAACATTATGGAGGGCACCGTATATATACATATGTGTGTGTGTGTGTGTGTATATAATATATATATATATGTGTGTGTGTTGTAATATATATATATATATATGTGTGTGTGTGAGGTCGTTCAGTAAAATGTGTATGTGTGTATATTATGTTATATATAATATTATATTGTCAATCATATACATAGATTATAGATAGATTCTTATAGATTTTATAGATAGCATCGATAGACATTATAAATTACATATATGCATAGATGTCATTGTTTGTTGATGTGTATATTGAATAATAAATAATATGTAGTGCATTATATCATACATAATATATTGCACATATATACATAATGCACATATAAACAAACAATAATTACGCTAAGACAAAAATAATGCCCCCAAATCTATTTACTTCAAAGCCTTATTCAGAGGTTGTAGTGATGGCTGTCGGGAAGAAGCTGCTGCGAAAACTGGACATCACAGTTTTCCGGCTCCTATGCCTTCTTCAGGAGTGAAAGGAGAGTGTGGCCATGCTGGTGTGGGTCTCTGATGATGCTGGCTGCCTTTTTGAGGCAGCGCCTCCTGTAGATCCCTTAGCTACACCAACAAAAGCACGGTTTATTAACTCCAACACTCTCCCTCGTGTCAGTCCGTTAAGGATGTCAAGCATGCTAAATGATCCCCTCTAAATAAAAAAAAACTACCAGTGGGCCCATCTCACAGGTCTGTGTGTGTACAATCGCACAATCTCTTGCTGTTTGTGTTTATTCTTCCGGGAGGGATCATCAGCAGGATACTTGGCATGGTATTGTTTGTACTAGTTTGCTATTCAACTGTAACTTCGCCAGATCTGCCCAAGAGAACACAATGTTTTGTTTTGTTTTGAATAAGTGGAGCTGCTCGTTTTATAATGTGAAAAATCTTTCGGGCCAGATTGTCAAAGCACATTTTGAATAGGCAGGGAATGTGGCGACAGGGAACAAAGTGGATGACTGGGGCAGGCTACGGAAGGGAATGGACATCTTTTAATTTGTTGCACCTTGGAGACTTATTCTTAAGACTGCTCATGGTTGGGATGTAAGAAACAAAACCTTCCATTCTCCTTAGACGTTGAACTTCTGCTCCATTTAGTGTAGCGCTCTTAATTCATTTAAGCCTGTCGTCAAAACAGCATCATTGAGGTTAATGCAAAGTCCAGCACTTTGTGTTTTTTTTTGCAAACCAGCATCTGCAGTTCCTCGTTTCTGCTGGAAGAACTGAGCAGGTGAGGCAGCATCTTCAGACTGACAGACTGAAAAAGGGTAGAGGAATGAACTACAGATGCTGGTTTACATCGAAGATAGACACAAAATGCTGGAGTAATCAGCGGGACAGGCTTCATCAATTGGAGGAATGGGTGACGTTTCATGTTGAGACTCTTCTTCAGACCCAGGAAAGGGTGTTGACCTGATGCATAGTCTGTCTATTCCCTCCATAGATGCTGCCTGACCTGTTGAGTTCCTCCAGCACTTTAATCTTTGCTGAAGATTCCAGAATCTGCAGTTTCTTGTGTCTCCCTCACAGTGATTAAGTTTTCCCTCTCAGCAAGTTTTAGTTTAGCTAATTTAGAGATACAGCATGGAAACAGGCCCTTCGGCCCACCATGTCCATGCCAACCAGTGATCCCCGCACACTAACACTATGAGCCCGTACGACTTTGGAGTGTGGGAGGAAACGGGAGCACCCACGCAGGTCACGGGGAGAACATACAAACTCCGTACAGTCAGCACCTGTAGTCAGGATCGAACCCGGGTCACTGGAGCTGTGAAGCAGCAACTCCCCCGCTGCGCCACCGTGCTGCCCTGATGGTATTTTAATCAGGAATTGACCTCGTAGGTAACGATTTTCCCAGAATTGTTGGTCTTTGGTGTTGGTTTTTTTATCACGGTCTACCAACAGAAGACACTCATCTCTATTAAGACACCAGCGTGTCTGTCCCTGTGCACAGTGGGCTACTCCATCATGCCACGTTTGCTAATCATCAAGTGACACTTTACAGACTTGTGGCCCGCAAATCTACTGAAGACGAGATGACTTCCATGCTTATTATCCTGCTCACTTATGTCATTCAACTTCATTCCAATTGATTTCTGGTCTCCATTTGTCGTTCTGTTAATAATTCGGAGTCAAGTATGTTTCAGTGTTTGCCGCTTGACACTAGATCCACTTCTGTTCAGCGGAGCAGCGGTAGCATGGTTGCTGCCTGGTTACTGGCGATTGTCCATGTGCAGATGACTCATCCTCACATTGACTCCGATTTACACTTCCATCAATTGTTCCTTTACATGTTGCGTGCAATATGCTGGCAACCGGCCCGTTGACACTAGCCTGGCGCTCTAGCCTGCCAGAGGTTTGCAGCTGTGAAACAGTGGGATCTCCGATGGTGGAGCAAACGGATCCTTCCTCCACCAAGTCCCCGCTTCCAGTTTTTCTCAGAATGCTGGAGTAGCTCAGTGGGCCAGGCAACATTTCTGGAGAAAAGGAATATGTGACGTTTCGGGTCGAGACCCTTCCTCAGATGTCTTGAAAAATGTAGCCATGGGCACTCGCATGGGCCCCAGCTACGCCTGCCTCTTTGTAGGTTCCCTCACCCAGGTTTAATATTCTGACCTCTTTTACTGAAGTTGACGATGAAAGCATCTTGGTCAAGTAACCCCTGCATTTCCTCCCCCCACCCCCCACTTCCCCTACCCTAGTCATCCTTCTAGTTCCTCTGTTAACATCCTTGGATTCTTTCATTATCACCACTTCACCAGAGAACAAGCCATCATGGGCTCCACTGTTCCCAGGGAATCTGCTAGACACAAAGGCAGCATCTCTAAAGAAAAGGAATGGGTGACGTTTCACATCGGGGCCCATCTTCAGACTCCATCTCTGGAGCAAAAGGGTGGGTGAGTGTGAAGAAAGGTCCCAACCCGAATCGCACCCATCGTTTTTCTCCAGAGATGCTGCCCGACCCGCTGAGCTGCTCCAGCACTTTGTGTCAAGCATGAGCATTGAAAGAGAAACAGAGTTAATGTTTCAGGTCAACGACACTTCATCAGAATAGCAAGTCAAAGCAAAGCAAATCTAGACTTGTTTCAGTGAAAGGTGTGGGTGATAATCCCACTCCATTTCCACTGGAACCGGGAATTAATTGCTTCTTTTACCAGGTGAAGCTGCTGGAAATAAAAGGCTATTATTCCTTCTGACAAAATGGCTCCAACCTAGAACATTAACTTTAGTTTCTTTATTCACAGATGCTGCCCAACCTGTTACGGTTTTGCGGCACTTTCAGCTTTAATTTCTGATTCGCAGCATCTGCAGCTTGTTTGATTTCTATTATTCCTGCATCCATTTCCTGTGTTAATCAGGATCACAATATCGGGCCTAGTTTATTATGTCGGGTAGATTTCTGATTGTCATGGGTCGGAAGGAACTGCAGATGCTGGATTACATCGAAAATAGACACAAAATGCTGGAGCAACTCAGCGGGACAGGCAGCATCTCTGGAGAGAAGGAATAGGGTGACATTTCAGGTCGAGACCCTTATTCACTCAGAAGAATGTCGACCCGAAACGTCACCCATTACTTCAATCCAAAGATGTTGCCTGTCCCGCTGAGTTACTCCAGCATTTTGCGCCTATTTTTCTGACTGTCATTTCTTACAATGCTGATGAAGGGTGCATTTCAGATCTTTTATAAAGTGCAAATCTTTTCCATTATTTGATACAGCACATTGGGCCCGGGCCATGACTTTGTGGGAGATTAGCAGCACCCTCAGTATTTAGAGTCTAATCACTTTCTAATCAGAGGACCGCTTGACAGCTCTGGGCCTGTACTCATTGGAGTGTAGAAGGATGAGGGGCGACCTCATTGAAACCTACCAAATAACAAAAGGTCCAGATAGAGTGGATGTGGAGAGGATGTGTCCAGTAGTGGGAGAGTCCAGGCCAAAAAGCGGGTTGTGAATCTGTGGAAGTCATTGCCACAGACGGCTGTGGGGGCCATTGGGTATTTTTAAAGCGGAGATTGATAGGCTCTTGATGAGCAAGGTGTCAAAGGTTACAGGGAGAAGGCAGGAGTGTGGGGTTGAGAGGGAAAAATAGATCACCCATGATCGAATGAAGGATAGGCTGAATGGCCTAATTCTGCACCTTTGTCTTGTCATCTTATTAAATTTTTGGTTGCATATTTGAAGGAAATAGCTTTAAGATATTTATAACCTGAAAAACATTTGTTCATTTAGATAATGATAAGTGAGTCATTGTCAGGTTACTATAGACCAAGGGTTCCCAACCTGGGGTAAATTTACGCAGGGGGTAAATTGGTGATTCTGGATTTGTACATATTTTTTCTCATTGACTGCCTGCGTTTGGTTCTGGTATACCGGTATCTGTCCATCATTAGTTGTTCATAAATAAGTGAAATAACATTGTTATGTGCTATCAACGTTGCCAGGGGTAAACGGGACGAAAAATGTTGGGAAACCCCCGCTATAGACAATACAACAGCAACACGTATCTATGCAGAGCTGATGGAAAGAAAGACATTGTGGAATTACAAGTTATAGGAATAGAATTAGGCCATCCGGCCCATCAGGTCTACTCCACCATTCAATCATGGCTGATCTCTGCCTCCTAATCCAATTTTCCTGCCTTCTCCCCATTACCCCTGACACCCGTTCCAATCAAGAATTTGTCTATCTCTGCCTTAACAATGTACAGTGACTTGGCCTCAGCAGCCCTTTGTGGCAGTGAGTTGCACAGATTAACTTGTAGGCCCCATCTCGGTCATGACTGAGCATGGGTGATGCATCCCAGTTGTTGGCTGCTTGCTCCAAACCTCAGCTGGAGCAGCGTCGCTTGTGGCTGAAGAGACCAATGCGGGAGTGACAGTCCCTGTGGCAAAGGTCACATTTGTGTGTGTGTGTGTGTGTGTGTGTGGTCTCTGGTTTGTTGAAGTTGCTGCCTCCTTTCTGCACTTGTCTGCCGCAGCGTTCAACAGTTTCTCTTCCCCCGTTTTGAGATGTTGGTTCAGGGCACCTCTCCACCTCGTGCGGTCAGCTGCAAGGCTCTCCCAGGACTCCACATCGATGTCGAGCGCCTTCATATCTCTCTTGCAGACATCCTTGTAGCGTAGCTGGGAGGTGGCCGATGGTTCTCCTCCCAGACGTCAGCTCTCCGTTGTTCCACAGATTAACTACCCTCTGACTAAAGAAGTTCCTCTCACCGCCTTTCTAAAAGAGCGTCCTTTAATTCTGAGGCTATGACCCTGGTCCTAGACTCTCCCACCAGTGGAAACATCCTTTCCCCATCAACTCTATCTATGCCTTTCATTATTCTGTAAGTTTCAATGTGGTCTCCCCTTCAACCTTCTAAACTCCAGTGAGTCCTGGCCCAGTGCTGCCAAGCGCTCATCAAATGCTAACCCACTAATTCCTGGGATCATTCTTGTAAACCTCCTCTGGACCCTCTCCAGAGCCAGCACATCCTTCCTCAGATATGGGGCCCAAATTTGTTCACAGTACTCCAAATGTGCCCTATCCAGTGCCTTATAGAGCCTCATCATTACATCCCTGTTAACTCCGGATTTGGGAAAACTGTGGTGATATTCGATATAAACAAGTAATTTTCTGCACTACACAGCAGGTGGTCCTTGGATGAGTATCAATGTCCGGTATTTTGTACTGCAGTCTCAGGGATGCACCTGTACATTCGCAAAACTCATACAGCACTATGACATGTGAAATCAAAGGGCATAGATGCACAGGTCTCTAGCCCAGTGGAGCTGAATCGAGGGCCAGAGGACATAGGTTCAAGTGAAGGGAAAAGATTTAATAGGAATCTGAGGGGTAACATTTTCACACAGAGGGTGATGGGTGTATGGAACAAGCTGCCAGAGAAGATAGCTGAGGCTAGCACTATCCCCAATGTTTAAGAAACAGACAGGTGCATGGATGGGACAGGTTTGGAGAGATATGGACCAAACGCAGGCAAGTGGGCCTAGTGTAGCTAGGATATGTTGGCCGGTATGGGCAAGTTGGGCCGAAGGGCCTGTTTCCACGCTGTGTCACTCTATGACTCTTGATTTTTATGGTGAGGATTAGGAGGATGGGAGGGACTCTGAGGGAAAAGAAAATTCACCAACAGTTGGGTGCAATCTGGAATGCCCGACCTGCACTCACGAGGAAGTGGTGGAGGCAGAAACTCTCACAGCGTTCAAAGAGTATTTTTTCGCAAGCACTTGAATTGTCAAGGCACCAAAGGCACAGGCCAAGTGCTGGTATATAGGATCCGTCTATATAGGCACTTGGTGGTCAGCATGGACACGATGGGCTGAAGGGCCTGTTTCTCTACCATATGCCTCTGTGACTGCAATATTCGGTCGACTTTCATTGTTACACAACCTCAGCAGACGATGGCGACGTCTGAAACTTAATTACTGTTGTAATGTAATACCACTCTCTACAGAGCAAGATCCCAAAAGCTGCTTTGTGAGGCTGAGAAGCTAATCTTTTAAAAATCCTGCTACTATAATTCCCTTGATTGTTGTATACAACACTGACTTCTGCTATGTTTAATGACTTTCCCTTTCAAGATAGCAGCACCTCCAAACGAGCAGCACCCAGTAGAGACAAGGAACTGCAGTTGCTGATTTACAATAAAAAGACACAAGGTGCTGGAGTAACTCAGCGGGTCAGGCAGCATCTCTGGCGAACATGGATAGGCCACGTTTTGGGTCAGGACCCTTTGTCAGACTGATTGTCCCTAATGTGTAGAGGAGTGAATGAGAAAGTGAGATAACATAGAACTAGCGTGAATGGGTGGTCGATGGTCTGCATGGACTCGGAGGGCCGAAGGGCCTGATTCCCTGCTATATCTCCAAACAAGAGTAAACTCATTTAGTGGAGGGTCCCGCCCCAAAGTGCCATTTATCCATGTTCTCCAGAGATGCTGCCTGACCCCCTGAGTTACTCCAGCACCTCGTGTACACAGCAGTCGGTGCTGCACTAGAGTTTCAGCCAAGGTTTAGTTGAAGAGTGTGGGATTAAACCCATAATCTTCTGACTCTGAGGTGAAAGTATCACCAGCTAAACCACAGCTGACACATTAAAGCCCAGACCTGGCATCAACATATTCTGGGCTGCCAAGAACTTCAAAGCTAGTCGAAGATGAATGTGTCGGCTTGTATTCCAACCCACATTCTGTGAAATAAAGGTAGTATTACAACAATTTAGGGAATCAACAAAGGTTGAAATAATGCAGAACAGATGTTGTGAGGGGTAACTCAGACTGTTTTGATCCTCACTGTGACTCACACTGTGGAAGAAACTGCACAAATAGCACTATCAGCTCCCACCAAACTCCGGGGCTGTTTGTGTATCGTTAGAAGCACGGACACTCGCAGATCACCCAAATGTACAAATGGAAGGTTGGCACAATGGCAGGGCTGGTCGAGTGGCTGCCTCACAGTGCCACAGACCCATGTTCGAACCTGACCTCGGGTGCTCCCTGCATGGGGTTTATATGTTCTTCTTGTGGCCCCGTGGGTGTCCTCTGGCTGCTCCAGGTTCCTCCCGCCCCCTTCAGTCCAGAGACAGGCCCTTCGGCCCACCGAGTGCTCGCCGACCAGCGATCACCCCGTACAGTAACACTGTCCTACACACTCGCGATTATTTGACAATATCACCAAAGTCAATTAACCTGCAAATCTGTACGTCTTTGGAGTGCGGGAGGAAACCGGAGCACCCGGAGAAAACCCACCCGGTCACAGGGAGAACTGACAAACTCTATACAGACAGCGCCCATTGTCAGGATGGAACCCGGGTCTCTGGCGCCGTAAGGCAGCAACCCTACCTCTGCGCCACCGTGCCGCCCTTTTGTTGGATATTATGTTATAAAGAAGTGATGCAACTAGAACTAATCATACAGTAGGGGTAGGCCCCCCCTCGGTCATGACTGACCATGGGTGATGCATCCTGGTCAGATGCAAGCCTGGGCGATGTCGTATGGAGGACAGGCTGTTGCCCACGCAGCACGTCCCCCCTCTCCACGTCGCTGATCGATCCAAAGGAACAGCAGGGCCGTTACAGTTTGGCACCAGCGCCATCGCAGGAGCTGCCAGAGAGAGCTTGTGGACAACGACGAACTGCCTTGGGGGCTCCGACTCCGGATTTTCTTGAGGTTTACTCCTGGAGCCTTTTCCATGACTGGGTATGGTCACAAGGCAGTGGAGGTTTTAAATCAGAGTTTTCCCTCTCCTAGATGGACGGCCTTCCCAGACTGACGAGCCCCATCTGCCCGAGACTCGTGGGGGCGGGAGCGTCTACCTTCCCGTGCAGGCCTATAGCACCTGCCCACTGCCCTAATCATACAGGCACTGGCATTTTTGTGTCGAAGTTGATACTATTCCTGCTTTCATTTACATGTGGAATCGAAGAGTTCAATGTCCGTGCCAGTGGGTTATAAGCTGTCAAAGTGGAATATGAGCTGCTGTTCTTCCAGTTTGTGCGTGGTCTCACTCTGGCAATGGGGGAGGCCAAGAACAGTAAGGTGGGTGTGGGAATGGGATTTAAAATTGCATCCAGGAGATCCAGCTGTCCCAGGTGGACAGAGAGCAAGTGTTCAGCGAAATGGTCACCTAGTCTATGGTGATTTTATTGTCACAGATGCGATGTGCAAACTCACGTGAAATCATTTTCTTGCAAACAGTCCAGTAGAGTATTGCTTTATCTAAGCACATCCCAATTAACAAATTGTACAGAAATAGTTCCACTGTTCCCTCATGCAAGAGGCTCCATTTTTTGGCGCCATTTTCAAAGTCCAGTCCGTGCTCTGGGTATCATGAGCGGTGCCCGTTCCAGGCGAGCCCCAGGCTGCTGCGGGGCCTCCAGCCGTCGCCATCCCATGGACCTGTGAACCCACGTCCCTCTCCTCGCCCGTCCACCTTTGTTCCCCGGGGGGGGGGGGGGTGGTGGGGGCCTCCTGCAGCCGACCTCGAGGGTGGGGTGGGCCAGACCCCGGTTCCCTCTCCTCTCCCACCGGCCTCACTCCTCGCCCATCGCATCCGTCGTCATTACCGGCTCCATCCTCCATCTGGTCTTCGGGAGGCGAGCACCAGTCTGCACCTTGGTCTCTCCGAAGTAAAGGAGGCCAACACATATTTGCCCTCCACAGAGGATGTCTGGCCTTCTGCGTTCCTTCAGCACTCTGTTTTTCTGCTCGAGATTACAGCCTCTGCAGTCACGTGCGTTTCCAGTCAGCCAGATGTGTTTTTATGAAATCACTAGGATTAGCCATATTTTCTCAAATTCCAGACTTATCCAACTATTTGAAAGTACATACCTCAGCTGCCATGGCGGCATTCAAACTCATGGCACTTAATCAAGGATCCTCAAACTTGGCAGTAGGTCCTGAAACTGAACCACAACTCAACCAGTGAGCAAATAATACAAGGTTTTTAACTGGACATAGAACAACACCGAGCAGGAACCGGCCCTTCGGCCCACAATGTCTGTGCCAAAGATGGTGCCAAAAATAATGGGCCTGTCCCACTTAGGCTATTTTTAGGCGACTGCCGGCAACTGTCATAGGCGTAGCAGGTCGCCGAAAAACTAGCGACGGAACACCCCATCGACTTAAAATTTGAAATAGAATCATACTTTATAACAAAATAAATCCGAAGTCAGCATCGGCGACAAGCTACGTCAGTGGACAAAAGTGCTGGAGAAACTCAGCGGGTGCAGCAGCATCTATGGAGCGAAGGAAACAGGCTGCGTCATCCTGGCGACAACCTACGACAGCACCTACGTCAGGAGAAGTCAATTGGCTCATCTCAAGTCAACGCTCATTGGCATCAAGCCGACTGTCGCCGAAAGGTTTTGAACATTTCGAAATCCAGCGGCGACCAGAAAAACGCCACGATTCTTTGGGTGACTGAGGAGACCACTCACGACCACACAGGTGACACCCCGGCAACCGTGTGGCAACAGCCTAGTCCCCTAAAAAATCGCCCAAGTGGGACGGGCAGCATCTGATACTAGAGTACTATGTGTAGGAAGGAACTGCAGATGCTGGTTTAAACCAAAGATAGGCATAAAATGCTGGAGTAACTCAGTGGGACAGGCAGCATCTCTGGAGAGAAGGAATGTGTGACGTTTCGGGTCG
Source organism: Okamejei kenojei (assembly GCA_035221665.1). NCBI lineage: Eukaryota > Metazoa > Chordata > Chondrichthyes > Rajiformes > Rajidae > Okamejei > Okamejei kenojei. The sequence goes on along the minus strand of CM069152.1, from coordinate 32,586,469 downwards.
AGGCCCATCTTCTGTTCAGTTTTGGTCACCAGGTTATGGGAAAGATATTGTTAAGCTGGAAAAGGGTGCAGAGATTTGTGGGGATGATGCCCGGACTGGAGGGCCTGCGCTATAGGGAGAGGCTGAGCAGGCTGAGGCTTTATTCCTTGGAATAATGGATGATGAGAGGTGATCTGGGGAAAGAAAATGTTGGCCTGAACCACTGTCTTATCCCAGCATTTTGTGTCTGTCTTTGGCTTAAACCAACATCTGCAGTTCCTTCCTACGCACAGTGATTATTACAGCGATGTACAGAAGCATGAGAGGAATAGATCGGGTAAATGCACAGAGCCTTTTGCCCATAGTAGAGGAATTGAGAACCATGGCACAGGTTTAAGGTGAGGGGTAAAGATTTAATAGGAAGCTGAAGGGTTTCAAGAGAGAGCTAGATAGGGCTCTTAAAAATAGCGGAGTTAGGGGATATGGGGAGAAGGCAGGAACGGGGTACTGATTGGGGATGATCAGCCATGGTCACATTGAATGGCAGTGCTGGCTCGAAGGGCCAAATGGCCTACTCCTGCACCTGTTGTCTATTGTCTATTGAAGGGTAACTTTTTTACACAAAGGGTGGGGGGTGTAAGGAACGAGTTGCTGGAGAAGGTAGTTGATGCAGGTACTATCACAACATTTAAGAAACATTTAGACGGGTACAGGACAGGATGGGTAAAGGGATATGGGTCAAATGCAGGCAGGTGGAACTAGTGTTGATGGGGCACGTTGGTCCCAGTGGGCCAAACAGCCTGTTTCCGCGCTGTAAGACACTATCTCTATTAGTCAGGCTCTTTTCTGAAGATCGGTAGTTGTTCACTTTCTTCATTGACAATTTCTTTTTGAAGAATTAAACGTGGGCCGAGTCTAAATTTAATTTGTGTGAAAGTACAAAGCACGACACTAATAGACTGACAACAAACCGGATTACTACTTTTCTCCTTCAGATATTTATTTTCCACCTTACAAGAGTAAATTTAAAACTATTGCCAAATGGAGACTTTGATGTTCAGTTTGGGTTTAGTTTAGTTTAATTTAGATTAGAGATAAAGCAGGGAGAAGAGTCCTTCGGCCCACAGAGTCCGCGACCAATGTTCACCCATACACTAGTTCTAGTCCCACACGCCAGGGGAAATTTACAGAAGCCAATTAACCAACAAGCCTGTACATCTTTATAAGTGGGAGGAAACCAGGGTGCCCTGAGAAAACCCACACCGTCCCAGGGAGAACGTGCAAACTCCAAACAGACTGCATTTGAGATCAGGATCGAAGCCAGGTCCCTGGCGCTGTGTGGTAGCAGTTCTACCGCTGTTCCACCGTGTTACTCCTGATGGATCCAGACAATGCGAGCAACTTTCACAGAGGAATCGTGTGCCTGAGGCAGTTTAATTACATCATTGTTACCCATTTCCACCCACCCCTCCAGCTGTATATACCATCCACCTTGATCCTGGAACTATTCCAGTTCTAACCCCTTGCTTAGATCCTAATCACGTCATTCCACTTCTTGGCACGAAGCCACCTTCAGCTGACAGGGCCCTAAGCTTTGGAATTCTCTCCCTACATCTCATTCTGGTTACAACTCTTTGACCAAGTTTTTGGTCACCCGCCCTAATATATGGAACATAGAACATAGAACAGTCTGGGGCAGCAGTAGAGTTGCCGCCTTACAAAGCCAGTCACCTGGGTTCGATCCTGACAATAGACAATAGGTGCAGGAGTAGGCCATTCGCCCGTTCGAGCCAGCACCGCCATTCAATGTGATCATGACTGATCATCCACAATCAGTACCCCGTTCCTGCTTTCTCCCCATATCCCTTGATTCCGCTATCTTTAAGAGCTCTATCCAATTCTCGCTTGAAAGCATCAAGAGAACCGGCCTCCACTGCCCTCTGAGGCAGATATTTCCACAGATTCACAAATCTCTGTGTGGAAAAGGTATTTCCTCATCTCAGTTCTAAATGGCTTACCCCTTATTCTTAAACTGTGGCCCCTGGTTCTGGACTCCCCCAACGTCGAGAACATGTTTCCTGCCTCTAGCGTGTCCAAACCCTTAATAATCTTATATGTTTCAATAAAATCCCCTCACATCCTTCTAAATTCCAGAGTGTACAAGCCCAGCCGCTCCACTCTCTCAGCATATGACAGTCCCGCCATCACGGGTTTGGACACGCTAGAGGCAGGAAACATGTTCTCGACGTTGGGGGAGTCCAGAACCAGGGGCCACAGTTTAAGAATAAGGGGTAAGCCATTTAGAACGGAGATGGGGAAACACTTTTTCATGCACCTACGTTGCACTCCCTCAATAGCAAGGGTGCAGGATTATGGGTGTTGTCTGTTGGGAGTTTGTATGTCCTCCCTGTGGCCATGTGGGTTTTCTCCAGGTGCTCCAGTTACCTCCCACTCTCCAAAGACGTACACGTTTGTAGGTTAATTGGCTTCAGTAAAATTGTAAATTGTCCCTGGTGTGTAGGATGGTGTTGGTGTACGGGGTGATCACCGGTCAGCGTGGTCCGGGTGGGCGGAAGGATCTGTTTCCGCAATGTATCTCTAAAGTCTAAAGTCAGTACAGCTCAGGTACAGGCTCTTTGACCCTCAATGACTGTGCCAAACATGATGCCAAGACCAACTCTTACCCACAGTATGCGTGCAATCCATATCCCTCTATTCCCTGCATATCCATATACCTACCCCCAAAGCCCCTTAAATGCCATTATCACATCTACTTCCACCACCAACCCTGGCATCGCCTTCCAGGCACTCACCACCCTCTGTGTAAAACTTCTGTACACACTGCACAACTTCTTTAAACTTTGCCCCTCTCACCTTAAAGCGGGGCGCTCTAGTATTACTTCGCTCAGTGCTATGGTCTTAGTGGCAAGTTGCATTCAAATGTTGTACAAAATAAATATGCCGGAGACATAAATAACTGTGCCCAGAAGCAAATGTGGACAATAACCACAGCTAGTAGATATGAGTTGGAAGCAACCATGGTCACTAAGGAATAACAGGAAGCAACTCCAAGGCAATGACCTTCGTCAGTAGGTATCGGCAATTAGGATTGATACACTCCCAATTTAGGTCACTCATCACCATATTCAGAACATCAGGATGGTTTTGCCTGGAGCTGTACACGCATACTCCAGCACTTTGTGCTTTACCCACATATACTCCCACTTGTACTCACCACAGCTGTCCAGTGGAATAAAATGGAGGAACAGTTTCAATTACAGCCATGCATCGGAACTTGACGGAAAGGTGGGAGAATGAATTTTACTGCATATTTGGTTGGCAGCTTTATGCTGGATCCACCCGTACATTTCAATATTTTTTAAAGTTCTGACAACATTACGAACTGGAATATAAAATATGAGCCTACATTTTTCTCTTCATCGTCAGGAGGTCATGACTCAATATGGGAAGGGTCTTTGGAAAATATTTCAAGGATTGTTGAAACAGTGTTGAAAAGATGTGCGTGTAAAATATGGGTCAGGCAGTGGACAGCAAAGGAGGACATTTTGGTGGCTATAAAGGTAAAGTGTGCATTTTCCTTACATAGCAACTGAACGGGGAATTGGAGAGTGCTGCATACAATTCTGGTCACCACACTTTAGGAAGGTGGATGAAAGAATGGATCGAATGGGCTCATATGCACTGGAATTTAGAAGGATGAGAGGGAATCTTATATAAACATTCTTAAGGGATTGGATAGGCTAGATGCAAGAAAAATGTTCCCCATGTTGGGGCAGTCCAGAACCATGGGTCGCAGTTTAAGAATAAGGAGTAGGCCATTTAGGACTGAGATGAGGGAAAACATTTTCACCCAGAGAGTTGTGAATCTGTGGAATTCTCTGCCACAGAAGGCAGTGGAGACCAATTCACTGGATGTTTTCAAGAGAGAGTTAGATGTAGCCCTTCGGGCTAACGGAATCGAGGGATATGGGGAGAAAGCAGGAACGGGGTACTGATTTTGGATGATCAGCCATGATCATATTGAATGGCGGTGCTGGCTCGAAGGGCCGAAAGACCTACTCCTGCACCTATTTTCTATGTTTCTATATTTCTATGTAATGCTGACGCCAGAGAGAGAACAGAGAAGACATGGAACGTAGAAACATAGAAATTAGGTATCTCCATACCCCCTGATCCCTTCAGCCACAAGGGCCACATCCAACTCCCTCTTAAATATGGTCAACGAACTGGCCTCAACTACCTTCTGTGGCAGAGGATTCCACAGATTCACCACTCTCTCTGTGAAAAACGATTTTCTCATCTCGGCCCTAAAAGACTTCCCCCTTATCCTTAAACTGTGACCCGTTGTCCTGGACTTCCCCAACATCGGGAATAATCTTCCTGCATCTAGCCTGTCCAACCCCTTAAGAATTTTGTAAGTCTCTATGAGATCACCCCTCAATCTTCTAAATTCCAGCGAGTACAAGCCGAGTCTATCCAGTCTTTCTTCATATGGAAGTCGTGCCATCCCAGGAATCAGTCTGGTGAACCTTCTCTGTACTCCCTCTATGGCTAGAATGTCTTTCCTCAGATTAGGAGACCAAAACTGTACGCAATACTCCAGGTGTGGCCTCACCAAGACCCTGTACAACTGCAGTAGAACCTCCCTGCTCTTGTACTCAAATCCTTAACGTTGAACAGTACAGCACAGGAATGTTTGTGCCAAACATGATGCCGTTAAACCGATCTCATCTGCCTGTACACGATCCATGTGCCGTCTAAAAGCCTCTTAAATGCCACTATCGCATCTGCATCCACCACCACTCCTGGCAGTGCATTCCAGGACCCCACCACTCTCTGTATAAAATACTTGCCCCGCATTTCTCCATTAAACTTTCTCCCTCTCGCCATATAGCAGCGCCCTCTAGTGTTGGGTGTTTCCACCCTGGGGAAAAGGTTCTGACTGTCTATCCTATCTATGCCTCTCACAGTTTTATATACTTCTATCAACTATCCCTCATCCTCCGACGCTCCAGAGAACACAATCCAAGTCTATTCAATCTCTACCTGCATCTGAAACTTCTCACCCAGGCAGCGTGCTGGTAAACATCCTCCGCACCCTTTCCAAAGCCTCCGCATCCTTCCTGTTATGGGGCGACCAGAACTGCACGCAGTACCCCAAATCCAAGAGTTAAGAGCGTTTTATTGTCATATGTCCCAGATAGAACAATGAAATGTGTAGGAAGGAACTGCAGATGCAGGTTTAAACTGAAGATAGAAACAAAATGCTGGAGTAACTCAGCGGGACAGGCAGCGTCTCTGGAGAGAAGGAATGGGTGACGTTTCGCGTCTGAAGAAGGGTCTCGACCCAAAACGTCACCCATTCCTTCTCACCAGAGATGCTGCCTGTCCCGCTGGGTTACTCCGGCATTTTGTGTCTCCAGCATCTAGAACAATGAAATTCTTACTTGCAGCACAACAGTATAAAACCCACTAGGAGCTTTTTGGATTAATTTGAAGGCATTTATTCTAATCTCCGCAAGGCACATTGAAGAGCTAAAATAGGCAACGAGGTGTAAAGCAGTGACAGTAGACTCCTTCAGCCTACTATTGCCTTGAACAGTGATCGATGCATTGCCTTAGAGGTTGCCTCCTTATTCATGTAAGACACATGCCTTCAGGCCCTTGTCTAAAATCGGATCATTCATCACTGACACGAGTATATTTATTGTCAATACAGTTATTGCAGTTTATAATTTGTATGTGTGTGTGGAGTGGGAGATAGGTCAGTGTTTATGGCATGTGTATCTTTGGACTTACAGTTTAGAGATACTGCGTGGAAGCAGGCCCTTCGACCCGCCGAGACCAAACTGACCTGCACATTAACACAAGCCGACACGCGCTGGGGACAATTCACACTTATGCCAAGTATACAAACCCACAAAGCTGTACGTCTTTGGGAGGAAACCGAAGATCTCGGAGAAAACCCACGCGATTACAGGGAGAGCGTTCAAACTCCGTACAGTACAGCACCCGTAGTCGGGATCAAACCCCGATCCCTGGCAACGCAAGCTCTGTAAGGCAGCAACTCTACCGTTGTCCCACCGTGCCGCCCGCAGTTCTAGCTTTGTTGGAGGTACACTTTTTTGGAAGATAAGGGCATATTTCCCTATGAAACACCAATAGACAGCAGAGTGCCACAACGGTCGAGTTGCTGCCTCACAGCTCCATAGACCCGGGTTTGATCCGGACTACGGGTGCCGTCTGTGTGGAGTTTGCATGTTCTCCCTGTGGCCGCGTTGGTTTTCTCCAGGTGCACAGGTTTCCTACCTCATTCCAAAGACTTGCAGGTTTGTTGGTAGATTCAGCTTTTGTAAATTGTCCCTAGTGTGTAGGATTGAACTAACACTTGAGTGATCGACGGTCGATGTGAGCCTGGTGGGCAGAAGGGCCTGCTTCCACGCCGCCTCTCTAAACTAAACCAAACCAAAGAATAGAAATTGTGAGCCTAAGAGAGTAGAATGGTGATTGGATGCGTGAAGTTTATCTGCATACTTACTAGATTCCAGGACCTATATCTTGGCCATTGAAACACTTTCCATTTTAGACATCCAATCTTCAACCTTACACCAAGCTGGCCAAATTGAGTAAAGCTCCCTTTACTTGGCCCCAAACTTGGAAACTTTGGAAAGCCATCCCTGTTCATACTTCTCTGACAGGTACTCATTTCTTCAGATAGCACTAAAGCCTCACCAAGGTTGAGGTACGAGAGAGTCTGGCACAATTAACAATCTGGTGGAGGAACTCAGCAGGTCATCAGGAGCAGCACTGTGGCTCAGTGGTAGAGTTGCTGCATTACAGCAGCAGAGAACTGGGTACAATCCTGACTACGGGTGCTGTCTGTACGGAGTTTGTACCTTCTCCCTGTGGCCGCGTGGGTTTTCTCCAGGTGCTCCGATTCCCTGCCACATTCTAGAGATGTACAGGTTTGCAGGTTAAAGCCCTGTCCCACGGTACGAGTTCATTCCAAGAGCTCTCCCGAGTTTAAAAAAAAATCAAACTCGTGGTAAGCACGGAGAATGAACGTAGTGGGTACGTCAGAGCTCGGGGGCATCTCTTAGCAGCTCGTAACGTTAACGGCAGGTACTCGGGAAGACCCGCTATCGGCAGGTAAGCACGGGAAGACTCGTGAAGACTTTTCAACATGTTGAAAAATGTCCACGAGAGCCCCGAGTACCAACGATTGGCCATTATCGTAAATCTCCGAGTTCGAATCAGGGCAAACTCGGGAGAGCTCTTGGAATGGACTCGTACATTGGGACAGGGCTATTAATTGGCTTCTGTATATTGTCCCTAGAATCGAGGATAGTAGTGTACGGGTGTTTGTGGTCAGCGCGGACCCAGTGGGCCGAAGGGCGTGTTTCCACGCTGTATCTGTCAACTAGACTAGGGTCCAAGCAAGGTCAAGCAGATTCTGTGGGAGAGCAGGAAATGCTGACACTTCCGAGCGAAACTGCATCAGTCCTGATTCAGAGTTTCGAACCAAAACATTGACAATTCCTGTGGCCACACAGATAGATGCTGCTCCACCTGCTGAGTTCCTCCAGTAGATTGTTCCTGGGCAGCAATCACTTTGATAACCTAGATCAATGCAGTGCTGCCTGGTTCTGCCCAAAAGCAACTGGACTTTGTCCTGCGTATCTTCATTGTAAAGAACAGCACGGAGAATAAATACGTTTTCGTCCTTCCGTCTAGACTGGTTTTGAACTTGGGATCCAGGGTTGGAAGGATCATGTTAGTCACACAACTGAATCACAGCCTGAAACAGTGGAGGGCTTGTGTGCTGGCACCTACGTCACTATTGTAGCAGCAGCACCCAGCTTTCGTCCTGAAAGAACAGATCATCTTTGTGTTGCTATTACAAAATAATCTGAATAAGGTCCCCTGATTGATTTAACATTAAGTGTGGCAATGTATTAAAATATTCCACCTACACACAGAGTTTCTTCGTCTCACAACCTTACATCCTGTTGAATCATCCCATTTTTTAAAATTAAAATGACCAATTGTGCTTATTAATTAGGGCGGCGCAGCAGATGAGTTGCTGCCTCACCGCGCCAACGACCCAGGTTCAATCCTGAGCACGGGTGCTGTCTGTATGGAGTTTGCACGTTCTCCCCGCGGACAGGTGGACTTCCCCCGGGTGCTCCGGTTTCCTCCCAGACTCCAGAGACGTGCAGGTTTGAAGGCTAATTAGCTTCCGCAAAACTGTCCCTGGTGAGTAGGATAGTGCTAGTGCACGGGGTGTTCGCTGGTCGGTGCGGACCCGATGGGCCGAAGGGCCTGTTTCCACGCTGCGTCTCTGAGCTAAATTAAACTATAACAATCGGAGAAGTTGTTTTCTTTTTTTTTGTGGGGTGAGATAACACTGGGAAATGAATAAGTGTCTTAACTTCTTTGTGCTGGTGAGTATGATTAAATGGCAACAGCGTGTCAATACAGATGCAACAAGTCCTTTACTGGAACTGTAGATGCTTCACTGTGTAGAAACCTCATTCCTCACATTGTGCCACTGGTCAATGGAATTCATTATAATTATAGAGCAACTGTTTACACTCAAACGCTGAAAAGACACAGGTGTGTAATGTACAATCTGCCAGGCAGCTGCTGTTTCTGTTTAAAACAGCCCATGGTGAAAGAACTGCACAAAGTTTACATTCAGAGATTCCTTTTCTTGGCTGGTTCTCCAACGGAGGAGTTAGTGTTTATCATAAATCACAATCGGAACAGCTTTGTTCAACCCTCCTTAACACAACGCGATTGTTGATTTATTAAGGGCTTCTTGACAGAAAACACTTCCAGCACTCGCTGCCACCGTCTCATAGTATTTACGACATTACAATCTACACTAGACATCCACAAAATAGATAGGGTGGATGCACAGAGTCGTTTACCCAGAGCAGGGGAAGCAAGAGCCAGAGGAGATATAGCTTTAACCGTGAGAGGGGGAAGATTTAGACTTTAGAGATAGCAGGCCCTTAGGCCCTCCGAGTCCGTGCCGACCAGCCATCTCCCCGTACACGAGCACTGCCCTACACTCTAGGGACAATTTAACAATTTTTGCCAAAGCCAATTAACCCACGAACCCGCACGTCTCTGGAGTGTGGGAGGAAACCGGAGCACCCGGAGAAAACCCACGCGGTCACAGGGAGAACGTACAAACTCTGTCCAGACAGCACCCGCAGTCAGGATCAAACTCAGGTCCCCGGCGCTGTAACTCTACCGCTGTGCCACCCTGGCAACATCCACGTAAATCCAGACCTCGGGTGCTGTCTGTGTGGAGTTTACATGTTTTCCCTGTGATTGCAAAGGTTTCTTCCGGGTGCTCCTGTTTCCGGCCACTTCCCAAAGACGGGCAGGTTTCAAGGTTAATTGAACTCTATTAAAAAAATATCACTAATGTACAGGGAGTGGATCAGAAGAATGGATAACAGAGAAATAATGTGAATGGGTGATGGATGGACGGTGTGGACTCAATGGGATTGTGTCCATTTTGTCTAGCTTTAAGTTGAGAGAGGAAAGGTTTAACAGGTACCTAAGGGACAACCTTCTTCACACAAAGGGTGATAGGTCTATGGAACGAGCTGTCAGAGGAGATAGTTGAGGTAGGTATTATCACAACATTTAAAAGACATTTGGACAGGTACCTGGGCAGGAATGTTAGAATGATATGGGCCAAATGCAGGCAGGCAGGTAGGACTGGAGCATCCATCACTTATCTACACACTTGGGGGAATTTACTGTGGCCACTTAACTTACATTTTTGGGATGTGGGAGAAAACTGGAACATCCGGATGGCACCCACAACTGAACCCAAATCATTGGAGCTGGGAAGCACCAACTCTTCCAGTTGCACCATCGGTTTCCAACCCACCATCAGTGCGGATGCTGGACTTTTTCCTCTGTAACCATTACACTATATTCTGTATTCTGACACGGTGGCACAGAGCTAGAGTTGCTGCCTTACGGTGCCGGCGACCCGGGTTCGATCCTGGCTACAGGTGCTGTCTGTGCAGAGTTTGTACGTTCTCCCTGTGACCACATGGGTTTTCTCCGGGTGGGTGCTCCGGTTTCCTCCCACACTCCAAAGACGTACAGGTTTGTAGGTTAATTGGCTTCAGTAAAATTGTAAATTGTCCCTATGGTGTGTTTAATAGCGTTCGTGCGCGGGGATCGCTGATTGTCGCGGAATCGATGGCCAAATAGCCTGCTTGCGCGCTGTATCTCCAAACCAAACTCTCTTTGCACAACGTGTTATACTTGCGTATGGCTTGGCTGTACTCATGGATAATACTGGCTGATTTAATAGCACAGCATGCAAACAAAATGGTTCTCGTGTATCTCAATTCACGTGACTGTAATAAACCAACACCAATACCACTGAGAAGCTTCACGGGGTTCTGAAGGCGACTGATTGGGAAGGTACTGAGAGCCCTGGAGAGTTCTGAAAACATAGGTAATCAATAGTCCGGGCCTCTGGATATCAGTCGACAACAGAGACCCAGGTTTGACCCTGACTATGGTTACTGGCTGTGCAGAGATTGTATGTTCTGCTTGGGACCGCATGGATTTACTCCAGGTCCTCCAGTTTCCTCCCACACTCCAAAGTCGCACAGGTTTGTAGGCTAATTGGCTTTGGTAAGACATTTTTCCCAGTCTGTAGGATAGTGCTGGGTACACAAAAATGCTGGAGAAACTCAGCGGGTGCGGCAGCATCTATGGAGCAAAGGAAATAGGCAACGTTTCGGGCCGAAACCCTTCTTCAGACTGGGCGAAGGAAATGGGCAACGTTTTGGGCCGAAACCCTTCTTCAGACTAGGATAGGACTATCGGACCAGCGCTAGTGTACGGGGTGATCGTGGTCGGCGCAGACTCGGTGGGTTGAAGGGCCTGTTTCAGCGCTGTATCTCTAAAGTCTGAAGTCTAAAATGATCGATGTAGATGTTAGTCCACTACCTTAATCACAGTGCGATCGGAAACATGTTCACAAGGAATGGAAGTGGAGCTGACTTTGATTTACTGTAATGAACATGTATAATTGGAAATAGTTTCTTTATTCATGTTTTTCATAGCCGTTTCTATTCTAAATGTGGTACAGATGACGGGGCAATGTTATAGTCACACAAAACTTCTACCGCAAAACATACCCAAGTCCCTTACAATAAACTCCTTCTGAATTATGATAATTAATATTCACTGGGTCTGGACCAATGTCACAGCAAATACGTGCCGTTCACAATGGCTGCGTTAGATGCGGTCAGCAACAATGCACAAAGAATGGCCTCATTCTCCAGATTTTACTGAAGATAGACACAAAATGCTGGAGTAACCCAGCGGGTCAAACAGCATCTCCGGAGTAGGTGATGTTGAGGGTTGAGACCCTTCTTCAGGCTTCCGACCCCTGAAGAAGAATCTCGACCAGAAACGTCACCTATTCCTTTTCTTCAGAGATGCTGCCCGACGCGCTGAATTACTCCAGCACTTTGTATCCATCTTCAGTAAAATCTGGTGAATTAGGTCATTCTTTGTGCATTGTTACTCCAGATTTTTGTGTCTATTAGCGGTTCAAACCAGCATCTGCAGTTCCTCCCCAGATTTTACTATTTACTTCAATTGCACACAGTTTGTAGAGGAATAATTTTTGATGAGTGAATTATTTCTTACAGCACGAGAGTGCACATGTATTAATTTTGATTGTTCGCTGATAGAACGTGGGCATTGCAGACAATTCCAGTATTTGTTGTTCATCCCTAATCTCCCGTGATATCTGAACAAATGACATGGTTAATTAAGTATCAATGCCTTCATTGTACTGGAACTACATATAGATCGGCAAAGTCAGTAGATTTCCTTTCCTGAAGGGCTTAATTACTATTAAACACCAATCCGTCAGCTTCAAGGGTATTGTTAGCTGAATCTAAATTACTCGAATCTAAATTGCCCAGCTGCTGCGGGGAGATTTGTGCGGGGAGGCAAACTGTGGCGCAGAGGGTAGAGCTGTTGTCTCACGGAGCCAGACACCTGGGCTTGACCGAGACCTCAGGTGCTGTCCGTGTGGAGTTTTCATGTTCTCCCTGTGACCGCATGGGTTTCTTCCCAGTGCTTTAGTTTCCTCCCACGTCCCAAAAATGTGCAGGTTTGTAGGTGAATTGGCCTCTGTAAAAAAATTGCTTCCAGTGTCATTGTGCTGGGAGTGGATGCAAAAGTGGGATAACATTGAACTGATGCGGTCGGAGTTGTCTCAGTGGGCTGAATGGCCTGTTTCCATGCTGTATCTTTCAATCAAATCATTGTTTGCAGCCATATCTTACGCATTTCTTGTATCCTCCTTCAATGTCACGAACATTGTGGGCCGATGTGGCTCCGTGCCTGTGCTATACTGTTCTATGATCCATGTTCTCAAACACAAAGGGCGGAAGGAATTCAACGGGTCAGGCAACATCTGTTGAGTGAAAGAGGCACAGATGACATTTCGGATCGGGACTGTTCCTCCAGCAGTTTGAATTTTAAATCAGAATTAGGTCTTTGTTACTCAATTCCTCTCCTTATCCAGCTGATTGTGACTTCATGGAACCGTCTCTCCACAGACTGTTGAGGTTGATTGTTGAGCTGGTGAGAAAACGCTCACTGCACCTCACTGAGTCCACAGGCAGGGACCAAGCAGTGATTAACATTAGGAGAGTGGACCTATTTTCTGGTAAGCCAATAACTAGATACAGCAGAATGCTAACTAGCAGTAACTGGCCAGGGGGACAGAGTTGGAGAATAATCGAACACTTTGTGAATTTAAGTTGCTTATTTTGAATATATTCTCTTTAATTTATCTACCAGTATTGAACGTGGCAATCCATAGTTTTTTGGTTTAATCGTAAAAGATTAACTGATTTTCATAAACAATAGCATAATGAATGGATTAGTATGTAAAGGAATAATTTCTTCACCTTTTTGTACAATGAGATGAATCACTGGTACAGTGGTAAATTCGCTGCCTTACAGCGTCAGAGGCTTGAGTTTGATTCTGACTACAGGTGCTGTCTGTGTGAAGTTTTTACCTTCTCCCTGTGGGTTTTCTCCGGGTGCTCTGGTTTCATCCCACATTCCAAAGACATGCAGGTTTGTAGGTTAATCAGCCCTCTGTAAAATTGCCCCCCCCCCCCACAATGTGTAGGGAGTGGATGCGAAAGTGAGATAATGTAGAACCAGAGTGAGTGGATGATCGAAGGTTGGCATGGACTCGGTGGGCCGAAGGCCCTTTTTCCATGCATTATAGTCAATATTCGAAATGAATATAGAAACGGCGTTTGTATGTTCTCCCTGTGACCATGTGGGTTTTCTCCGGGTGCTCCGGTTTCCTTCCACACTCCAAAGACATGCAGATTTGTAGATTTGGGAACATTTGGCAAAATGTTAATGGTCCCTAGTGTGTAGGATAGTGCTAGTGTACTGGCTGATCGCTGGTCGGCGCGGACTCGACTGGCCACTAAACTACGCTAAACAAAAAACTGCAGATGCAGGTTTATACCAACGATTGACACAACAAAGTGCTGGAGTAACTCAACGGGTCAGGCAGCAGCTCCGGAGAAAAAGGATGGGTAACGTTTCGGATCGAAAGTCTGAAGAACGGTCCCAACAGTCTGCAAAATGAATAACTTAAATTCACAAATTGTTCGATTACTCTGCACCACTTCATCCCAGTAACGCATAAGTGTAGAAATGATTTTTTTTTTGTTTCGGAGAGCAGAATTTTTCATGTAAAAAGTTAGAATATTTACAGCTCGTTAACAGTTATTATGCAAAGGAAGGAACTGCAGGTGCTGGTTTACACTGAAGACAGACACAAAATGCTGGAGTAACTCAGGGAGGCAGGCAGCATCTCTGAATAGAAGGAATAGGTGACGTTTCGGGTTGAGAAGGGTCTCGACCCGAAACGTCACCCATTCCTTCTCTGCAGAGATGCTGCCTGGCCCGCTGAGTTACTCCAGCATTTTGTGTCTGTCTTCAGTTATTATGTAATGTCTGGCTGCTTGGCTGATTTGTAATTCCTTTAATTGTCCAAAAAACTTTGAAATAAATTTAAATTTGACTTCAATTGACTTGGAGTTTTGCAGCTGTATTGACCACCTTGCCTTCCTCACTTCCAGAGTTGAACCCAGCGTTAGTAAAGCTGACCTCTGCTTCATTCCTCTCCACCTCTGCCCCAAGTGGGAGCCACAGTAAAAAAAAAAAAAGGCACAGTGAGAAATGGCCGGAGACAGGGGCACAGGAAGACTTCAAACAAACAGTATGTGACAACCGTACAGATTGTGACAAGACTGGCCGTGTGCGGAGACATAGAGAGAAATAAGCTGAAACAATTGAGAGGTCGTAAGGTGATAAGTGATAGGAGCAGAATTAGGCCATTCAGCCCATCAAGTCTACACCGCCAATCAATCATAGCTGATCTGTCCCTCCTAACCCATTCTCCTGCCTACTCCCCATAACGCTTGATACCCAAGAATTGGAGATGGCAGCTCCAGCAGACAGTCAAACAAGAAGTTGTACAAAAGCCAATAGAAGGCGTTAGTTGTTACATTTTCTATAACTGACGTGATGTCGGAAGTGGAACATCAAAGTGGGTGGCACAGCAATAGAGTTGCTGCCTCGCAGCATCAGAGACCTAGGTTCAATCCTAACTACGGCTGCCGTCTGTGTAGACTTTATACGTTCTCCCCGAGACCGCGTGCGTTTTCTCTGGGTGTTTGGGTTTCCTCCCACATTCCAAAAAGCTGCAGGTTTGTAGGTTAATTGGCTTCTGTAAATTGTCCCGAGTGTGTAGGATAGAACTAGTGTGTACGGGGGATCGCTGGCGGGCGTGGAGTCAGTGGGCCAAAGTGCCGGTTTCCACGCCGTATCTCTAAAACTAAAACTAACATTTGCCCCAGGAAAGCTCCCACAAACAGTACTGCGGAATCATGTATCGTGGCACGGTAATCCAGGTTCTGTCTCTGTGGAGTTCTCCCGTTTCCCCTGTAACTGCAAGGGATTCCTCCGGGTGGTTCAGTTTCCTCCTCCATCGAGAAGGCGTGTGGTTTCGTAAATTAGTTGGCCATTGTAAATTGACCCATTTGTGATTGTGATTGGCAGAATCTGGGAATGTGGGAAGAATAAACCTGTCTTATCCATGTACATGTTTATTTGTTTCTTAAATGTTGCGATAGTCCCTGCCTCAACTACCTCGTCTGAACGCTCCTCCTGTTCCATACACCCACCACCATTTGTTACCCCTCAGATTCCTATTAAATCTTTCCCCCCTCACCTTAAACCTATGTCCTCTGGTCCTCAATTCCCCTACTCTGGGCAGATGGCTCATGAGTCATAGATAGACAGATAGTAGGATTTTTTTCCTACTATCCAGCAGAAAACATACTGTCGATTCATCAACTTATCCAGCAGGGAAAAAGGTCTCTTGGCCCAACTCCGATGCCCAACTTCTGTTTATATATATATGTATATATATATGTATTGCTTTAGGTGAGGGACCTCAAGTGGCTAACCTAAAACATAATCACCTACAGTTGCTGCTCTCATCACAACCGACTTCCAGCGTCTATTGAAGATACTATAATGGCATTGAATATCCAACTGTGGTATCCACTAGCGTCTACCATCACACAGCTCTACTGCACAAATTCCTGACTGGTGTAAAATCAATGATTGTAAATTGTTGGACTTGGATGGAGAATGAATGAAAACTTTATGAAAACCTTATTGGCACATGTGACAAGTCACAGTGAAATTCCTTGCGTGCCCACCTATACGATAGTCGCCCATGAAGGGTGCGTATAAGGTTATAAATCCCCCCCCTCCCCCCCGACCGCGTCAGTTCCCCCTTTGTTCTTGCCCCTTCCTCCCTCCCTCACGGTGGTCCCCCGACGACATGTCCTCCATTGTCCATTGCTCTTCCTCCCTCCCTCACAGCAGTTGGCCACGCTGGGTCCACATTGAACTGGCTCGCTGGCAATGAGAAGGGGCTGGTGCATTCATCAGCAATTATTTGGTTGGGTGCTCTACATTCAAACAGTGCACTCATGTCAAGCTGAATTGGTTCTAGCTCGTGCTATAAGGTATTGAATTTCGGTTTGAGATCAGAATTATTCAGGTTTCCCAGAAAGTTTGGGCGCCTTTGACAAGTTTGTATTGTAAGATGCAGCATTAATGTCAACAGGTAATGCAATCGTGCTTGAGACTTTGCAAAGGGATAGTATAATGAATTTTAAATATGATAGTTCTGCCGAATATTCAAAGACGCAGCCAAATATCTTTTTAGGATCGTTGGGCTTTTAGAGGTTCAGCGTGGAAAAATGTCATCCAGCCCACTGAGTCCGCACCGACTAACGATCACCCCATACACTGGCACTATCCTGTACACCAGGAAAATATTACCAAAGTCAATTGATCGACAAACCTGCATGTTTTTGGAGTGTGGGAGCAAACCGAAGATCTCAAGAGAGAGTTTTCAAGAGAGAGTTCGATTTAGCTCTTAGAGCTAAAGGAATCAAGGGATATGGGGAAAAGCAGTAGCGGATTTTGGATGATCAGCCGTGATCTTAGTGAATGGCGGTGCTGGCCAGAGGGGCCGAATGGCCTATTTCGGAACCTATTTTCTATGTTTCTATCTCGGAGAAAATCCACGCAGGTCACGGAGAGAATGGACAAATTCCATACAGACAGCACGCATAGTCAGGATCGAACCCCGCTCTTCAGCGCGTAAGGTAGCAACTCTACATCCGTGCCACCCCGCGGGAATTCATAAATACTGGGTGACTAGAAAGCAAAGAGATCAACTTTCCACCGCAGTGCCCTGCTCTTCTTTTTGGTTTAAAAACACAAAAGGGTCTTTTGGTTTAAGATTTGAAATCTTAGAGATTCAACTTCAGTTACACCAATTAACTTCTGATATAGTATTTCTAATCTGACATACCTACATTCCTGTGTGCTCGACTCATAAAGTCATAGAGAGATGCACAACAGAAGATAGACACAAAGTGCTGGAGTAACTCAGTGGGTCAGGCGGCATCTCTGGAGAACATGCATCGGGTCCAGACCCTTCTTCAGACTGGAACTCTTCGTCAGACACAACAGAAAGAGGCCCTTTAGCCATCCATTGTTACACTGATCCTACCCTGTTTTAATTAATTTTTCCCATCACACCCATCAACTTTCCCCTTCCTCCTGAAATTCCTTGTGCCTGCACCTTACTGAACCTGTGCACCTTACTGAACCTGTGCACATGACACGAACTTCGACTTGACCTGAAGTTCTATGGTTCACCTTCGCACCCAAGGCCAAGTTAAATGATTCAATGATTCAACTCAGAGATGCTTTATTCAATTCAATGAGTCAATGATACTTTGTCACGTGTACCTAGGTACAGTCAACCCGGTAAAATCATACAGCAGACCTCGTGTGGGTCGTACGCGCGCGTCTCCACGTGTCTGGCACCGACAAAGTTGCAAAAGTTCCTATCTTCTGCCTGGTCCCCACCGTCCCCTGGAGAAGTCTCCACTGCGTTCTCCTGGGTCCTCCTTCGCTTGTGGCCCCCTCGACCCACTGGGTCCCCCTTCGCCCAAGGCCCCCGCGAAGTCCCCCTGTCTGTCCCCCCCCCCTGTCACCCCCCCCCCCCCCCCCCCCCCCATTGTTAGTGTAATTTAAAGGGGCGAATAAACCGACCAACATTCACGTGTTTGGGACGCGAGTGGAACGCATGGAGGAAGGCCGTCGCCACACTGAGGATGTGCATCTTGACACAGACTGAGGTGAAGGTTGAACCTGGGTCACAGGAACAGTGAGGCTGCAGCACTACTAGCCGCACCGCTGTGCCATCCCGTGAGGGTGGCCTGACTGCTTTAACAACTTTGCAATGTCGAAGCAGAGTTTAACAGGCAGCACAGCTGGTGGAGCACCAGAGACCCTTGTTCGATCCTCACCTCGGGTGCTGTGTGTGGGGAGTTTGTACTGGGTCTCTTCCAGGTCATAGAGTCATACAGCATGGAAACGGGCCCTTCAGCCCAACTTGCCATGCTGACCAAGATGTCCCACCTACACTGCTCTCACCTGCCCATTTATACCCATATATCCCTCCAAACCTTTCCTATCCATGTTGAGTTCCCATCCAAATGTCTTTTAAATGTTGTTATATTACAGTCTGCAACTATCTCCTCCGGCAGCTTGTTTATACGCCCACCACCCTCGAGGTTACTGGTCTGGTTTCCTCCCACATTTCAAAAGACGTATGGGTTTCCAGGTTAATAGGACTCTGTAACCTGCCTCTAGTGAGAAAGTGGGATTAACTAGAACTGGTGATGAACAGATAAACTATTGAAAGGAACATTGCAGGTCCTAGTATCTGAGAATGGAAAGTCAACTTTCACAGCTTTCCTTTGGTTCTCTTGTCACAATTTAAGGTGGCACAGCTGGTAGAGCAGTTGCCTCACTGCGCCAGAGACCCAGGTTCGACCCTGACCTCAGGTGCTATCCGTGTGGAATTTGCACGTTCTCCCTGTGACCGCGTGGGTTTCCTCCGGGTGCTCCGGTTTCCTCCCATCTATCAAAAGACGTGCAGGCTTGTAGGCTAATTGGCCTTTGCAAATTGTCTCTAGTGTGTCGGGAGTGGAGGGGGAAGTGGGATAACATGGAACTAGTGCGAACGGGTGACAGTTGGTCGGCTTGGACTCCGTGGGCAGAAGGACCTGTTTCCACGCTGTATCTTCAATCAATCTCAAAGTCTCCAAGTGCAAGTGCAGGGGCCATGCAGAGATAGTAAAGGCCAGGCAGGAGATGAGGCTCACATTGCCCTAGTACAAGAGACACCGCAGCACATTCAAAGAAACCTGATAAGACAATATGTGTAGAAAGGAACTACAGGAAGTATATACCGGATAGACACAGAGTACTGGAGTAACTCAGTGGTCAGGTAGGATCTCTGGAGAAAATGTTCATAAGGATAGGAGCAGAAATAGGACATTCAGCCCATCACGTCTGCTCCGTCATTCAATCTTGGCTGATCTATCTTTCCCTCTCAACCCCATTCTCCTGCCTTTTCCCCATAACCGCTGACACCGGTACTAATCAGGATGGGTTAAAAGAATAAAATGAGTAGGTGGTGTTTCGGGTCTGGATAGATTTGGCAACTGTCCCGTATTAGCCGGGACATCCCGTATATTGGGCTAAATTGGTTAGTCCCATACGGGACTGCTCTTGCGCCGTATTTGACTGCTACTACTGGGATCGAGGGGAATGTCAAGTCGGAGCGCTGCATCTGGCCCCGCCTCACCCGTCCCGACGTAGTGCAGCCCATGGAGTGCAGCAGCTGCAGCTCCTCGCCCGTGGCCCCGTCGGTCGGCGGACCGGCCGACTGTCCGACCTTCGCCCCGTCACTTACCGCCGACACCATCACCCCTCCTTCTCACGGCCGATCATCGGTTCATGAGTTGGATGGGGTGCGAGACTTTGCGCGCGACGTTGCGCGGCCCGGGCCAAAACTCCTCAGCTGGCCCACCGGCTGGGCTGTGTGTGTAGTCCAACACCCGGGCCAGCTCATCATTCACCCAGCCACGGCCGAGTCGGTCAACGAATTGCCGTCGGGAATTTGTCCCTTATTTTGGACCTTTTGTCCCTTATTTGGGAGTGAGAAAGTTGGCAGCCCTAAATCAGGACCCTTCTTTGCGTACCCTGGCCAGGTATCCTAGGGAGGGTAGGGCAAGTACACCCCTCCACCACCCACCCTTCACTCCCCATTGCAATTAATCTGCCAACATTTGGCTTTGCGTGAAGTATGCAAGAAATGCAGGTCAGCCTTTTGTAAATCAAGCCTCGATTGTGCTTGCTGCTCCGGGCTTTTATTCCTGGCCGAGAGGGAAATGTCCCAATTAATTGCCGAGGGTGAATGAGGGTTCATCTGCAATGCTGTTGAATGCGAGCAAACGTATCCACTCTGCTGGGTGGTTCCTCAAACCGCAACAGATAAAGTGCCGGCACGGTGGCTCAGCAGTAGAGTTGCTGCTTTACAGCGCCAGAGACCCGGGTTCAGTCCTGACTATGGGTGCTGTCTGTGCGGAGTTTGCATGTTCTCCCTGTGACTTTGTGGGTTGTCCCCGCGTGCTCCGGTTTTCTCCCACAATCCACAGACGTACAGGTTTGTGGCTACGGTAAAGATTACAGATTGTCCCTAGTGTGTAAGACAATGCTAGTTGTATGGGGAGGGCTAGCAGGCGGGGACTCTGCGGGCTGAAGGGCCTGTCCCACAGATGCACCAGCCTCTGGCTAAAGAAATTCCCCCTCATCTCCATTCTAAATGTAGGTCCCGTTCTTCTGAGGCTGTGGCCTCGGTGGCGCAGCGGTAGAGTTGCTGCCTTACTGAGCTCGCAGCGCCGGCGACCCGGGTTCGATCCCGACTGCGGGTGCTGTCTGTGCGGTGTTTGTACGTTCTCCCCGTAACCACGTGGGTTTTCTCTGAGATCTTCGGTTTCCTCCCACACTCCCAAGACCTACAGGTTTGTAGGTTAATTGGCTGGGTGTACGTGTAAATTGTCTCCAGTGTGTGCAGGATAGTGTTAATGCGCGGGGATCGCTGGTCGGTGCGGGCTCTGTGGGCCGAAGGGTCTGTTTCCGGGCTGTATCTCTAAACTAAACTAAACTAAACTCAGGTCCAAGACCCTTGCATTGTTGGAAACATCCGCTCCACATCCACTCGATGTTGGCCTCTCATTATTCGGCGGGTTTCAAACGGATTTGGAATTTTTCGGCAGCCCTGAGCATCTCTGGCACACCATGAAAAGAGAATATTTTGATGCGGTGCACTTTGTTCTCCCAGTAGAGGAAAGGGAACACGATAAACATTTCCTCTATATCCTAGGCAACACCGACAATGGGATTCAAACCCTGCTTATTAAGGCTGGAAGAGGAAAAAAAAACATCAGCAAATATCATCTTTTCAAAAATAATATCATTGTTGTCCATGAGCGATGTGGAGGAGATTTTGTTCACAGTGCTTAAATGGAATTGTCTTACTCGTTGTGCCCCAAATTTCAGTTCTCTTGCCTTCCTGAGTGGAGCAGTAACATGGGGCGTCTTGCCAAGATCGCAGTCGAGACTCTTCACGTATTTGTTTAAATATGATATCCATTTATCGGCACAAATGATTTTTAAAAGGAAAACCAAATGTAACTAGTCGTGGATATTCAGAACCGACATGTATGAGATTTAGTTTAGTTTAGCTTGGAGATGCAGCGCAGAAGCAGGCCCTTCGGCCCACCGAGTCCGCGCCGACCATCGATCACCGGTGCTCTAGTTCTATCCTGCACATTGGGGCACGAGCCAATTAGCGTACAAACCTGCGCGTCTTTGGAGTGCAGGAGGAACCCGGAGCACCCGGGGGAAACCCACGCGGTCACAGGGAGAACGTATAAACTCCACACAGATAGCACCCGTAGTCAGGATCGAACCCGGGTCTCGGGCGCTGTAAGGCTGCGTCTCGGTGCGGGCCCCTGTGCCGCCCCTTCACGGCTTGTACTTCGAGCGTGTACTTTGCTGCTATCCTGAGCTTCATCCATGGTTTTTGTGTGAGGTTTTAGCATGTGGAAACTCCAGTGCTAAGATGTTCCTTGTTAAACGTGTCTGGAGGGTGTAACTGCATCTACTGACCACTTGGCTGTTCTGTGGAACAGCGTTCTGATGCTCCCTAAACGGCAACCATGTTCTAAAACAGGCAGCAGGCAAAATAACAGGAACTTGAAGGTGCAAGTTAATTAAAACTCCTAAAGTAGTTTTGTAATATTGTTATATTCAAGTTTGTCAGATACACCAATCTTATTCCTGAACCAATCACTTCATTCACACCTCCTTATCCAAGTTACTGCCTTGCTGTCCTATTCCTAGTTATTCCACTATTACACTTTAATAACTGTTTTGCACTACCTCAGATTGTACTACAATCTTTGCACCATTTTGCTCTTTTATATTCATCATTGTATGTATTATTGAATTTATCGTTAACATGTATACTGAGGAGGATGTAGTTGAGGGAGTCACTATAATCACTATTCATGTATCTGTAACACTGTGGATGTTTTGATTATAATCATGTGTTGCTTTTCCGCTGACTGGTTAGCACACAACAAAAGCTTTTCACTGCACCTCGGCTAACGTGACAATATACTAAACTAAACTAAACTAAAAGGCAATTTGGACAGGTAAATGCAGCAGAAAGGTTCTGTAGGGTATGGGCCAAATGCAGGCAGGTGGGACTAGCACAGATGGGGCATGTTCGTTGGCATGGGCACGTTGGCATGGATTGAAGGATCTGTTTCCGTGCAGTACGACTGTGACTCCAGGACTCTATATATACTGTATCCTCTGTGAGCTTCATGCGAACAAGCAGATTTATTGCAAAGATAGACACAAAGTGCTGGAGTAACTCAGCGGGTCAGGCAGCATCCCCTGGACGAAAAGGATGGGGGGTATTTCAGGTCGGGAACCTGCTTCAGACTGAAAGTAGAGGGGAGGGAACTGGAGGAAATGAAATACATTTATTGCAGCCTGGTGTATATAACAACAATAAATACTGAATCTGAACGATCAGCGTAGGCAATAGCAACAAATGCATTATTTAATATCTTTAGTGTATTGCATTCAGCTCCACTGATGTCAATAGCAGTAGTTTCATAGGCGATGTAGAACATGCAATTGGCACGATAGAGTGCATTCAACACCATTGACCACAGATGTAGACCTTGCATTAGACTTTAGAGATACAGCGCAGAAACAGGCCCTTCAGCCAACCGAATCCCCACCGACCAGCGATCACCCTGTACCCTAACATTATCCTACGCACTAGGGACAATTTAGCAATTTTTTACCAAAGCCAATTAACCTACAAACCTGTACATCATTGGAGTGTGGGAGGAAACCGGAGCACCCGGAGAAAACCCACGCAGTCACAGGGAAAGCGTGCACACTCCGCACAGGTAGCACCCGTAGTCATGATGGAACCCATGTCTCTGGCGCTTCAAGGCAGCAACTCTGCCGCTGCGCCACGTAATTCTACATTTTTTAAAATCAGATGAACTCTCAAAGGTTCAAAGGTCTGTTTATGGTCACGTGTACCAATGAAGGTACAGTGAAACTCCAATTACCATACAGCCATACTAAAAAATGCAACTATACTCACAACTACATAAAAGATTCCCCACATTCCTCACTGTGATGGAAGGCAATAAAGTCTAATCTTCTTCCTCCTTATTCTCCCGCGGTCGGGGCAGTCAAACCGTCCGCAGTCAGGGGCGATCAAAGCTCGCGCATCGGGTCGGTCGAAGCTCCCGCTTCGGGGCGGTTAAAGCTCCTGCAGCCTGGAGCTCCGGAAGTCGATCTCTAAACAGGGACCGCGATGCTAAAGTCTCGCAGGCTCCCGCTCGATCTCCAGCAGAGGTCGCCAGCTCCTCGATGTTAGGCCGCATTGCGGACGGAGATGCGATACAGAAAAAAGCTCGCATCTCCGTCGAGGTAAGAATATTAAAAAGTTTCCCCCGACCCCCCCACCCCACATAAAACAAGTTAAAGAACACTAAAACATACATTTAACACATTACTGAAAACAGCAAAGAAGGGAAGGATGAGACAGACTGTTGGCGAGGCAGCCATTGCTGGCGCCACCTGGTGGTTCTATAAATAGAGAAAATAAAGAAAATTGGTCTGAATAAATCCCTTTCCCATGGCTTGATGATATACCTGTGAGAATAGAAAATAGTCTTTCAAAACATGATAAATGTGGTCAGATTTGGTCTGCAGTATTCTTGGAATGTTGATGGACCTCACTAAACTAGTCTCCACCACCTTCGCTTTACCCAAAGCAACTTCTTCTGGAAAGTTACAATCAAATCATCCTTTATCATCCTTTCAGTCTGTGTTAAGTAAATCTTCACAATTTTCCTGACGGAATTGATTTAGTATCATTGCATTCTTGTGATGGTGTGCTGTGTCCGCTGTCTTGTGCTAACTAACCCATCGGCCATGTTCAGTACGAGGCTGGTTGTGTCTGCATGTGAGTAGCGCTTGCAAGATCATCTCTCTCCCCTTTATCATGATTAGCTTGTGTAGGAGGGAACTGCAGATGCTGGTTTACACCAAAGGTAGACGCAAAATGCTGGAGCAGCTCAGCGGGACAAGCAGCCATGTCTGGATAGAAGGAACGGATGATGTTTAGGTTTGTGACCCTTCTTCAGACTGCAGTTACTCCAGCATTTTGCGTCTATCCGTGTTTAATTTGAGCCTGCTGCCTCCATATGGTTCTAGGGAAATAGTCACAGTTACCGTGTTAGTACAGAAGACATTGCAGTGGCAAATGGATTTTCAAGATTTACATTGGTTTACAAACACCCAGCAGGAAAGATAGAAACATAGAAAATAGGTGCAGGAGGAGGCCATTCTTCGAGCCAGCACCGCCATTCATTGTGATCATGGCTGATCGTCCCCAATCAATAACCCGTGCCTGCCTTCTCCCCACATCCTTTGACTCCACTAACCCCTAGAGCTCTATCTAACTCTCTCTGCAGCATGCAGAACTAGAAGGTTGGGCAGCAAAGCCTCAGGCAGATGGAGAGCCAGTGGGTATCTATCATACTGGGTGATGGTAAAACCTTGTCTCGGGGAGGAAATGGAATTATAATTAGTGGGAGCATAGCTGCACCTCAGTAAGTGAAATCCTCCATTTTGTGTCAAAACCTGGGGGTTCAAATCCCACACCAGATACTTCGGGACATAATAGAGGCTGTTGTTCCAGTGCAGAACAGATGATGCATTCCATTAGATGTAGCACGGTTGCTGCCTCACAGCGCCAGAGACCCGGGTTCGATCCTGACTGTGGGTGCTGACTGTACGGAGTTTATACGTTCTCACTGTTGACTGCGTAGGTTTTCTCCGGATGCTTCGCTTTCCTCCCACATTCCAAAGATGTGCGGGTTTATACGGGTGGAATGGCTTCAGTAAATTGTCCCTAGTACCTAGGATAGAACTAGTGAATGGGTGATCGTTGATCGGTGCAGATTCTATGGGCCGAATGGCCTGTTTCCACACTATCTCTAAACTAAAGTAAACTAAATTATCATTGAAGTTGTCTTTGGAAATGATGTTAAAACAAGGCTTCATGTTCTTGGTCGAGAAGGTCTTGACCCGAAACGACACTCATTCCATCTCTCCAGAGATGCTGCCTGTCCCACTGATTTACTCCAACATTTTGTGTGTCTCTCCGGTTGAAACCAGCATCTGCAGTTCTTTCCAATATGTACAGTATATATGTGAATATAGAAGGAAGAACTGCTATATATATATATATATATATATATATGTATATATATATATATATAGGAAGATGCTCTATATGTACAAATACATATATTTTATATATAATATATATATATACACACTGAAGGTTTTGTTTATTATATTGTTTACAGAGTACTATGTAGTGCTGCTGCAAGTGAGAATATCAAGTGAGAAGGGTTTCAACCCGAAACATTGCCTATTTATTTCGCTCCATAGATGCTGTCTCACCCGCTGAGTTTCTCCAGCATTTTTATCTACCTGAGAATATCATAGTTCTGTTTGGGACATGTGACAATGAAACACTCTTGACTCTTGAAGTGGCAACCATACTGACAGAATGGCTTTGACAGCCAGTACAGTCCTGCCCCAGACTCACCAACCATCAGAGCAGTCACTGTGGTTAAATATCGTTGTTAAAACTTGCAAGCATTCAATACCACTCGTGACGTATCTGCAGACCTTTGTCCAGCCCCTTTGGATGTCCAGTAGATAGAGGAAAACAGAACATCTTCTTTGCACTGGGCAGATATTTATATATTGTCATTGATTAGTACGGGTGTCAGGGGTTATGGGGAGAAGGCAGGAGAATGGGGTTGAGAGGGAAAGGTAGATCAGCCATGATTGAATGGCGGAGTAGACTTGATGGGCCGAATAGCCTAATTCTGGTAAAGATAGACTCACAAGCTGGTGTAACTCAGCGGGTCAGACAGCATCTCTGGAGAAAAGGAATAGGTGACGTTTTGACGAGTCGAGACCCTTCTTCTTGAGAGCCAGATGATGTCAATATTATTTTAAATTGTAACATTTTCATTGTACTTTTGCTATTCTCTTCCTCTGCCAATCCTTCTCTTTATTTCTCCTTTTGTACCTAATTTCCCATTGAGTTCTCTCACTTTATCATTCTCTGGGCTTTAAACAGTTTCCTTGCTACTCAGCGATGGCGCAGCGGTATAGAGTTGTTGCCATACTTTCAGCCCCAGAGACCCGGGTTCGATCCTGACCATGAATGCTGTCTGTGCAGAGTTTTTACGTTCCCCCTGTGACCGTGTGGGTTTTCTCAGAGATCTTCGCACACTCCAAAACCGTACTGGTTTGTAGGTTAATTGTTTTGGTGCAAATGTATGTCGTGTGTGTAGGATCGTGTTCGTGTGCGGGGATCGCCGGCCGCTGCGGGCTCGGTGGGCCGAAAGGCCTGTTTCCGCGCTGTATCTCTAAACTAAACCAAACAGTTAAGGAGAGTGTAGAAAGGAGCTGCAGATGCTGGTTTAAACCAAAGATAGACACAAAAAGCTGGAGGAACTCAGCGGATCAGGCGGCATCTCAGGAGAAAAAGGACGGGTGACAGTTCGTGTTGGAACCCTTCTTTGTGCCTTCCTTGTTTAGTCAGGCCTCAGATACTCGGCTCCCCTCACAATGTCCTCAGCACTTTGTTTTAAAGAAGGAACTGCAGATGCTGGAGAAGGGTCTCGACCCGAAACGTCGCCTATCTCCTTCGCTCCTTAGATGCTGCTGCACCCGCTGAGTTTCTCCAGCCTTTTGTGTGTCCTCAGCACTTTACTCTTCAAAGCTCTTTTCAGTTTGGTTTGGTGTAGTACAGACGCACTCCCCACCTTATGCACCTTAAACTCGCGCTGAGGTAAACAATTCTTTAAGAAGGAACTGCTGGGGAAGGGTCTCGAACCGAAAAATCACCTATTCCTTCGCTCCATAGATGCTGCCTCACCCACTGAGTTTCTCCAGCATTTTTGCCTAAACAATTCTTTAAACCCACTGCTGAATTTCCGAGCTTTGCATTGATGTTAAAACCCAGGTCAGTGGAAGAAGGGTCTCGACCTGAAACATCACCCATTCCTTCCATCCAGAGATGCTGCCTGTCCCGCTGAGTTACTCCAGCATGTTTGGTCTATCTGTGGTGTGGTGACGGTTAGTTTGACAGCTGTGTGAGAAATTCAATGAGCTTGCTCTCTGGAAGTTGGTGGGAGTACACTGACAAATCACCGTGAGTGTGACTAACCTGGGTGTGGTTTGCTGCATTTCCTATAGTCTCTTGAAGGGGCTTCTTTCTTCCTGTAAGACTTTTTCTGGATTACTGCCTGGTGCAAACAAAATCCTCCTTCGTATTTCAAACTAAAAGTGGCGCGCCTCTTCAAGAACCCGTTGGGCAAAGCACGTGGTAAGTCATGAGTAACAGTAAATGGGTGAGAGTGCTGTGTTGGACTGCAATGCAAATATATAGGGGTCTGAAAACTGTAACGTCCAGGTTCACAAACAGCCTCTTCCCTCTAGCCATCAGGCTATTAAACGCTGTAACCTCCAAATAAGTTCTGAACTACATAGGCATGGGAGCATTGATTTTGTCTTTTTGCACTATGATTGTTTGTTTTCATGTGTACGCTGAACTTAAAAAAAATCTTTTATTATATTGTTCACAGAGTACTATGTTGACATGTGTAGGAAGGGACTACAGATGCTGCTTCACACTGAAGACAGACACAAAATGCTGGAGGAACTCAGCGGGACAGGCAGCATCTCTGGAGAGAAGGAATGGGGAACGTTTCGGGTCAGAGAGGATCTCGACCTAAAATGTCACCCGTTCCTTCTCTCCAGGGATGCTGCCTGTCCCGCTGAGTTACTCCAGCATTTTGTGACTATCTGCAATGTTTACATATTGTGATGTGCTGCTGCCAGTAAGAATTTCAGTGTTCTGTCTGGGACATATGACAATAAAACACTCTTGCCTCTTGACTCAATCAGAGATATTATTCTGATTACATGCGTGAGTTGTGGCTTTGATTACATCTAGAAGGTTAGAAGTTCCTGGCAGTCCTTTGAACTCAACAATTGACATAAATACGGCATAAGAGTAAGGTTTACAACTGTGCTGCGGTTCTCATTGGAAGTTGCAGCTGAAACATCCAAGAATAAATTATTAACAGTATGAAAACAGAAATTTGTTTATTGACTGCTTTTGCCTAAAAATAATGATAGATTGGATAATGCGAAACAGTTCTCCATGACATAGATGTCTAAAACCAAAAGGGGAAAGATCGAAGTAAGGAGCAAGAGATTTAGAGGGGCTCGGAGATTTTTTTATTCACAAAGGGGACGATTGTAATCTGGAACATGCTGCTTGAGAGAGTGGTGGGGGCAGGTACTCACTTAAATTGTACCTGGATGAGCCAAAGCATCGAAGGTCGGTCACCCTGTTGTAGGAAAGATGTTGTCAAGTTCAATAGGGTTCAGAGACGATTTACCAGGATGTTGCCAGGACTTGAGGGACTGAATTATAGAGACAGGTTGAACAGGCTGGGGCTTTATTCCTTGGAGCGCAGGATGATGAGGGGTGACCTCATAGATGTGCACAAAATCATGAGAGGAATAGACAGGGTAAAACACAGCGTCTTTTGACCAGAGCAAGCGAATCGAGGGCAAAGGTTTACGGTGAAGTGAAAAGATTTAATAGGAAGCTGAGGGGCAACTTTCTTTACACAAAGGGTGGTGGGTGTATGGAGCGAGCTGCCAGACGAGGTCGTTGAGGTAGGTACTATTGCAACGTTTAAGAAACATTTAGACAGGTACATGGATAGGACAGGTTTAGAGGGATATGGGCCAAAAGCAGGCAGATGGGTAGTGTAGATGGGACATGTTGGTTGGTGTGGGCCAGTTATGCTGAAGGACCTGTTTCCAAGCTATATGTCTTTATGACTATGACTCTAGGTATGGACAGAGTGAGGACTTATTTTGGTGTTGGATGACTTGACAATTCTATCATGAAAGGCATAAAGTTACTAAATTGTCAGATTTATATCAGGATTGTGTTACGGGGGGGGGGGGGGGGGGGGGACCATTGTCGCTTATTCTTACATAATAAGAAGAACAGTTATCTGAGGTTTTTTTTAAAGAAAGGCTTTAATATAACAAGGCATGGCACTGTGGTGAAATGCAGGAATGGTAAGCTTGTGTTGGAGTTTGCTGATGGCTGTGTCAGCTTCCCCAGATAGTAAGTCTCAGTGGACATATGATTAGATCATTGGTAGATTGGCTGTCTGGCACATCAGCCAAGCCAATTAATTAGAATGTGTCACTTCTGTATTGGAGATAGAAACCAAGACTGCAAGGAGAGTTCTGACCAGAAACGTCAGCTGTCCAATCCCTCCATAGATATCCAAAAGGCCACAAAGTACTGTAGTGACCCAGCGGCTCAGGCAGCATGTCTGGAGAACAGGGATGGGTGACGTTTCGGGTCAGGACACTTCTTCAGACCCGCTCGACCCGAAACGTCGCCTATCCATGTTCTCCAGATATGCTGCCAGACCCGCTGAGTTACTCCAGCACTTTGTGTGTTGTACAAGATTGCTTGTTCGTCGGGTACAAATTAATATTTCCCAGCAGGATACATAATGGGATAAATATCACATATTCCATCAATAAAATTCAACAGAATGAATGTGACTAAAGGGGTGTGATGACAGTGACTGATTAAGGAACCAGAATGCCTTGACTTTAGACAGTCATTAACATGGTCACAGGCACAACACAGCTATTTTCAATTAACAGTCTGGCACTTTGACAACAGTGGATTCCAGCAATAGTCACCACAAGCTGTTTGCATTGGAATCTGGGAGGACTTGGTCTGAGCTATTTTAATGCGCGTGGATTGAACGAACTGTGGCCCATTTGCTACGCAAATCTCTGGCTCCTTAGTCATTCCCTCAGCCATTACTGTCCCACCATCCAGCTGCCAGCGTGGACGGGGCTAGGAAAGGTTTTAACTGAAATCACAAAAGCCCCTGACTCCCAGTCTGAGGAAGGTGTCCCGACCCGAAACGTCACCTACTCTCCAGAGATGCTGTCTGACCTGCTGCGTTACTCCTGCATTTTGTGTCTGGCTTCTGCACACATTTAAAATCTGTGCTGTGATCTTAGTTTCTTTAATGTCCATTTTATGGCACATCTCCATCTGTGACTTCATGAGTTGTTGTGCATAACGTTTCGGCAAGTGTAGAGGTGATCTGAGGTCGTTATCAGGGTGCCAGGCGAGGTGGTAAAGACAGATACAATTACCATGTTTAAAAGGTGTTTGGACAGATGCTGAGATTGTACAGGCACAGAGGGCTCTAGGCCTTGTGGAAGCAAGCGTAAAAGTGCAGGGATTGGTGTAAAAAGATACCACAGATGAGGTGGGACAATGGGTTCTGGTCCTCCTCTGCTTTAAAATCTTATGATTTTATTATTCTAAATTCCTTGTAAAGAAACAGGTCGCTTGGATTGTACATAAGTTTAGTTTATTGTTTAAGTGTACCGAGGTACAGGGAAAAGTTTTTCCCATCTCTCCCATCACAGGAGGAGAAACCATTGCGCATTTAGACTTGACTTTGCTTGCGAGATACAGCGATCTCCTGTACTCTAGCACTCTCCAACACACCAGGGACAATTTCCAATTTTACCAAAGCCAATTAACCTACAACCCGGCACGTCTTTGGAGCGTGGGTAGAAACCAGAGCACCAGGAGAGAGCCCACATGATCATAGGCAGAAGGTACAAACTCCGTACAGACAGCGACCATAGTCAGGATCGAACCAGGGTCCCTGGTGCCGTGAGGCAGCAACTCTACCGCTGCGCCAATGTGCCGCACCTTATACCATTTTAAACAGGTATCTCAAAATCAAGTGAAACTGGTCCATGTAATCCCAGTGCTGGTATGAATTTGACAACTTAGCGATTAATTATCACTTTGAATCATTAAGCAAAATTACATTTTTACACTGGATAATATATTACTAAATTGTTTTTGAAAAAGTAAAACATTCTAATTGAAATGTATTAGGCAACAGACAATAGGTGCAGGAGTAGGTTATTCGGCCCCTCGAGCCAGCACCCAAACAATAATTTGGATGAATTTAGACACAAAATATCCAAGAAGTAACATGGCCTCCTACCCCAGTTGCTCGCCTCCTTTCCTCTTCCTCTCGTCTCCTGTTTCCCTCCCCTTTGACCCCCACCCCACCACACTCCACCCTCTCCTTCCACCTTAGCCATTGTCATGCACCTTCTCCACTTTATCATCCTTTCCCTTCCCCTCCTATCCATCGCCACAGACCTCTTTACCTGCCCTCGCCCGAAGCTTGCCTCCTTTGGCCGATCTAACTTCAGAAGACTTAGTCTGAATCCAGTGAATGAAACGAGTCCAATATCAGGCCAAACTTGAGCCTTCCCTTTCAGGTGTGGGACATCTACCTTTGCCCTCACGCCTAATTTGTAACCTCCCAGACTTGTGGTGATCAGATCTGGCATCAAAGTGGTTATGGTACAGGTCTAGCTTCCAAGACACGAACGGTGTCAAATGTTACAGGGAAAAGTGAGGAGAAGGGGGTTCAAAGATTCAATGGGGCTTTTATTGTCACAAGTGAAAATGCATAGCAAAATTATTTTCTTACATGCAGTCTAGTACAGTATTCCCATACCTAAGCTCATCCTTGATTAGCAAGTGTACAGAAATGGTCTGCTGAGCCCGCATGCAAGATGCACCATGTTTTGCCGCTATTTTCAAAGTCTTCTTCTTCTTTCGTGTGGCATGCACAAGCCTAAAGTTGTAGGACAACTTGTTCTATTTGATCTTCCGTTTGTGCACGTCGAGTTGATTGCATTAGTCGAAACGGGGCGGACCTCGTGAAGGTTGCAATCTTCCACCCCATTTTTCAAAGTCCAGTCTGCTCTAGTTAGATAGAAACATAGATCAGCCATGATTGAATGGTGGCATAGACTTGATGGGCCCTAATGGCCTAATTCTGTTCTTATGACTTATGAGCGTACAAGGTCATTAACCTTGAGAAAAGAGTTCAGATCCCGCTAAAGTGCTAAATAAATAAACATTTGAACCCGAAAGCTGAATAATGGCCATAAATTTACTGGATTGTTGTTATGGAACTGGTTCACTGATGTTTTTCAGAGATATAAATCTGCCGTTCTTACCATGTTTGGCCAATATATGACTCCAGAGACATGAATGTAGTTATTGCTTTCTTCACATTCCAGAGGCAATTGGGGATTGATAATAAACTGTCTTTAATTTCCAACTTGCATGATTGAATAAACATATATTTTTTTAAATATTAAACCAATGCCTTGCTGTAGACGAATGGTCAAATGATCTTTCCATTGGGGCGGCACGATGGCTGCCTTAAGGAGCGGAGACCCGGGCTCAAACCTGACTGCGGGTACTGCCTGCACGGAGTTTATACGTTCTCCCTGTGACCACGTGGGTTTACTCCAGGCGCTCCAGTTTCCTCCCACATTCCAAAGACGTGCAGGTTTGCAGGTTAATTGGCTTTGGTAAGTTGTAAAATTGTCCCTAGTGTGTAGGATAGAGTTAAGGGCCTGTCCCACTTGGGCGTCATTTGCGCATCAAGCAGATGGCGCGCAAAGATTTTGTACGTCACAGAATCCTGGGGTGCCGCGCGCGACCACGTGCCACTGCCTACGTCGCCACGCACCATGCGTCGCGGCACGTAAATTATGTCCCGTAAATTACACGCAAATGACACCCAAGTGGGACAGGCCCTTTAGTGTATCACTGGTCGGCGAAGGCCGAAGGGTCTATTTCCGTGCTGTATCTCCAAATTCTAAGGAAAGAATTAATAGTGCATCACTTAGCATAACAGCTACAAGTTCAATTCCCAGGCAAATTAAATGTATCATAAAGGTGGCACAATGGCGCAGCTGAGAGAGCAGCTGCGGTACAACGCCAGAGTCCCAGGTTTGACCCCGACCACTCGTGTTGTCTGTGTGGAGTTTGCACTTCTTCATTTGACCACATGGATTTCCTTACTTATGATTATGAACCTGTAGTTATTCTGCTTGGAGCATCTCTATGGACCTATACTATACACTGAGTGTAGGAAGGAACTGCAGATGCTGGTTTATACCAAAGATAGACACAAAAAACTGAAGAACAGCTGGAGCGTCAGTATGAGAATGGGAATGGGAAGGGAAGTTACTGACCTTTCTGTCCTGGGCCTCTACCATTGTCAGAGTGAGGCCAAATGCAAATTGAAGGAATAGCATCTCATATCTTCACTTGAGCAGAATGCAACCCAGGGGTATGAATATTGATATCTCGAACTTCAAGTAACCACCGCATCCACTCTCTCTCCACCTCTAGTTATTGTCCTAGTTTCACTGTCTTTCTGCTTAGCTTCACTGCTTGTATCACTCATTATCACCTCCTCCACAGCCAACAATGGACCCTTGTGGGCTCCATCTGTCCTTCACCATTGTTGCTGCCTTTGATTTATCTATCATTTATAGCTACCATTCATTTATTTATAGATACATCTTCATATCTCTCATTTACCGTCTCCCCTCACTCTCAGTCTGAAGAAGGGTCTCGACCTAAAAACGTCACCTATTCCTTCTCTCCAGACATGCTATTTGAGCCGCTGAGTTACTCCAGCATTTTGTGTCTGTCTATATTGTACATTTAGCTGAGTGTGTTCCTATTGAATAAAAAGTGAAATTATTATTCTGTTCAGTAGATGGCATCACTGTTTAAAGGAAAGATATTTTATTTTATGTATGGGTGCAGATTATATAAAATCTTCATTGTTGGTTTTGTGCAGTGCAGTTTATGTTGTATGTGGTGCGTGAGGTGTAGTTTATTTTCAATTATCAATGACAACATGGCTGGAAGTGATTCATGGGGAATTCTTTGAGAATCCCCAGTTTTCTGCTGATATATGCTGAGAGGTATGTGGAATTCCTTGAGAATTTCAGAGTTTCCTTCCTTCACCCAGCTAGGTGGCACAGCTGGTAGAGCTGCTGCCTCACAGCATCCGAGTCTCTGGTTCAATCCTGACCTCGGGCGCTCTCTGAGTGGAGTTTGCACGTTCCCCCTGTGACCGCATTGGATTTCCTCTGGATGCTCCGGTTTCCTCCCACGTCCCAAGGGCATGCGGTTTTATAGGTTAATTGGCCTCTGTGTGTAGGGAGTGGATGCAAAAGTGGGATAACACAGAACTAGAGTGAACGGGCCTTCGAAGGTTGGCGTGGAATCAGTGGGCCAAAGGGCCTGTTTCCATGCTTTATTTCCCATCTTAACAAA
The DNA here is from genome assembly GCA_035221665.1 of Okamejei kenojei. Taxonomy (NCBI): domain Eukaryota; kingdom Metazoa; phylum Chordata; class Chondrichthyes; order Rajiformes; family Rajidae; genus Okamejei; species Okamejei kenojei. The sequence goes on along the minus strand of CM069152.1, from coordinate 32,551,974 downwards.
ACGAAAGAAGCAACGGAAACATCCCTCCGGTTAATGGTGAATTCAACAAATATACTTATCCATCTATTTGCCCAAAATTCTAGATAAATTAGTTCCAGGAAATGTACAGAGAGAATCTCTGCAAATATGGTAGGCAGATTTTTTGTACCCTTTTTTTCCAAGAAATTTGCCCTAAAATCAAATGTAATTGCCCGCTGTAATCCAGTGTTAGTTTAGACCTCATCCGAGTCCACAATGAGACCCACAATGAGACCCTGGGACAATTGGTTGTCAGCAGCTCTCCCTCATCCTCCATTTTAGTCAATCTTTGCTTTCAAATCGGCACAAAGTGCTGGAGTAACTCAGCAGGTCAGGTGATGGGTGGCGTTCTGGGTTGAGACTCTTTCTTTTCAGTCTGAAGAAGTCTGTTTTTTTCACCTATCCTGGATAGGTGACTTTACCTATCCGTGTTCTCCAGAGATGCTGGCTGACCTGCTGAACTACTCCAGCACTCTGTGTCCTTTTGTGTATTAACCAGCATCTGCAGTTCCTTGTTTCTACATTTTGACTGCTCCACTGCTAAATCTCCCCAAGGTATTTAAGAAGGAACTGCAGATGCTGGAAAATCGAAGGTAGACAAAAGTGCTGGAGATACTCAGCGGGTGCAGCAGCACCTATGGAGCGAAGGAAATAGGCAGCGTTTCGGGCCGAAACGTTGCCTATTTCCTTCTCCTTAAGGTATGCCTACTTTGAAGAAGTTCTCCTTTCTCAGAAGGGTGTCTGAGAGACCCTGTCTCACTGCTCCTCCTCTGTGCTTCCTGCTGTCACACTCTGTCCTGTCTCTCCCTTTTCCGGCCTTCTTCTCCTCCCCTACAATCAGTCTGAAGAAGGTGCCGATCCGAAACCTGCCCATGTTCTCCAGAGATGCTGCCTGACCTGCCTTTGAATTCATTGCTGGCCGTCCCATCTCTGTACCCCGCTCAAACCCTACAACATCCCCTAACGTCTCCTTCCATTTGACAGGATTTACTATTATTCCAAAGTCTGAAGAAGGGTTTTGGCCCGAAATGTTGCCTATCTCCTTTGCTCCGTAGATGCTGCTGCACCCGCTGAGCTTCTCCAGCATTTTGTGTACCCCCCTTACTATTATTCCACCTTGGTGGTTCTGTCTTCTACTGACCAGACCCCAAACTATGGAATTTCCTTTCTAAACCTCCACACTGCCACTTTCTTCATCCTGCGATGTAATCTTTCCTCCTTGTCCAAGATTATTGAGTTGAGTGCATGGTAAAATATTGGCAAGCGGCGTTGAGTAGTTGTGGAGCTATAGAGCAGAGAAGCAGGCTCTTCAGCACATCTCATCCATGCGGACCAAGTCATCCAATGGAGGTAGTTCCACATGCCCGCGCCTGACTCGCGCACACTCACACACTCATCTCCCTGCTACCTTCGGGTAGAAGGTACAGGAGCCTGAGGACTGCAACGACCCGGTTCAGGAATAGCTACTTCCCCACAGCCATCAGGCTATTAAACTTGGCTCGGACAAAACTCTGAACATTAATACCCCTCCATCTGTTATTTGCACTTGATCAATTTATTCATTCATGTGTGTATTTACGTATATAATTGTAGTCAATGCCTACTATGTTCTGTTGTGCTATGCAAAGAAAGAATGTCATTGTCCTGTCAGGGACACACGACAATAAACTCTTTTGACTTTGACTTTGACCCATTGCCCTCCAAATCTTTCCTATTCAAGTAGATGTCCAAGTGCCTTTTGAATGTTGCAGAAGAATGGAAAAGCCCTGCAGAGTTGGTGTTCGAAGTAACGGGCGATGTATTACCTGGTGCGCACCAGGCGGTCAGCCAAAGATCATGGTGTTTGATGTAACGAGCGATTTATTGAGACTGGTGCGCACCCATTACTTCAAACCCCAACTCCGTGTGGCCTTTCCATTTCGCTCCTACAAATGTCATCATTGTAACAATCATAATGTGCAAAAATGTAAATTCATGAACTCCAGTAAAAAGTATCTGAAGGCAGACTATAATTGAAGTGGAAACAGGTTACAGATTACAGCAGAGTACCAAGGGAATTAGCTGCTCGTGCACAAATTGTATGCAGGCAGGTGCATAAGTGGCTGGAAAGGTATATGGCAATTTGCCTTCAGTGCGAGAGGGTTAACGTCTCGAAATAGCGGAGCATTGTAACAAGGTGTGGTGAGGCAACACCTGAACTAAGATGCACAGTCTTGGTCCCTCATTTTACGAGAGGGAACGCATGCATTGGAGGCAGGACAAAAGGCCGTCACTGGGCTCGTTCCCAGAGGTAAGGGTTTTCCTGTCGCGAGTATTCATAGAAATTAGATCGCCATTCTTTGGAGTTTGGAAGAATAAGAGATGATTGTATTGAAACATTTTTTTTTCATTTCCAAAAGTGAACTTTATTCAGAACAAAAAATATATACAAAACAAAAACCATGCAAAAGCTCTTCTGACATTTTCAGTGACTATACAAACATTCAATAGCATTGTATTTGGTAGTGCTCACAAAACTATCATACCAGGCACCCTTGCCACTCCTGTGGCCCCCAGGGGTGATATCCCTTCCCTTGTTTGAGGGGTGCCTCCACCACACTCTGCCCCCCAATGTCCAGCAGCGAAGGACCCCAGACTGTGGTACTCCCCCACCGAGCCTTGGCGTTGGCTGCACCGAGCTTCAGTGCGTCCCTCAGCACGTACTCCTGCAGTCTGGAGCGGGCCAGTCGGCAACATTCCCCGACGGACATCTCGCTCTGCTGGGAGAATGTGTCCCTGGGAACGGTCCATAATTCAGTCCTCTGTAATGGAGCTGTTCTGGATAAACCGTGACAAGGACCCTTGCATCATTCTCCAGACTCTCTTCACAAATCCACGCCCTGCGAAGAGACCTGGGTTCGATCCCAACTATGGGTGCTGTCTGTACGGAGTTTGTACTTTCTCCCCAAGATTGAGTGGGCTTTCTCCAAGATCTTTGGTTTGCTCCCACATTCCAAAGACGTTCAGGTTTGTAGGTTAATTGGCTTGGGTTTGTATACTTGGTGTAAGTATAAATTGTCCCTAGTGTGTGTCCGCTTGTGTTAATGTGTGGGGATCCTGGTGGGCCAAAGGTCCTGTTTCTGTGCTGTATCTCTAATCTAAACCTATGCTAAACTAAACCATCTCCTCTCCATCGCAGCCAACCTGGTTTATATATACGATCCTAACGAGGCATGACAGGGTGCAGGTCAAGATGCTTCCACCAGTGAGAGTGAGTGGATGTAGTTACAAGATAAGTATTTCAATGGCACCAAGCCTCACCCTCCCCTATTCTAGAGCTAATTGACGCAGTCTCATAAATCTTTTCTGATTAGCTGCAGATAGGAATTGTCTTGGAAAGAGATAAACTATTGCAAAGTACATGGCTGCTCCTAGGTTCTGCAGGATGGACAATGGAAACATTTCACAGATTTCCTTAGAAACATAGAAACATGGAAAATAGGTGCAGGAGTAGGCCATTCAGCCCATCGAGCCAGCACCGCCATTCAATATGATCGTGGCTGATCAACCAAGGTCATACCCTGTTCCTGCTTTCTCCCCATATTCCTTGATTCCGTTAGCCTGAAGAGCTAGATTTTGAACACATCACTCTTAATGCATTATTTTGTTCCCCCTCCACACTTTAAGGGTGGCACCATAGTGCAACTGGTAGAGCTGTAAGACGCCAGACCCCCCCCCCCCCCGAGTTCGATCTTGACCTCAGGTGCTCTCTGTGTGGAGTTTGCATGTTCTCCCTGTGATTGTGTGGGTTTCCTGCGGGTGCTCTGGTTTCCTCCCACATCCCAAAGACGTGCGAGTTTGTAGGTTAATTGGCCCTTTGCCAATTGCCCCGAGTGTGTAGGGATGGGAAAGTGGGATAGCATAGAACCAGTGTGAACGGATGATCGCTGGCCGGTGTGCATTTGATGGGCTGAAGGGTCTGTATGTGTGTTGGATTTTTCAATCAATTCAATCAAAGGTGCTGAGTGGACTGTTTTTTCTGTTGATTTTTCCACAATTAGAGTGAATGTACTTCAGTGTTCATCGTAACTGTCGTGACTTTTAGTACTGTGGACGTTTAGTCAGGCAAAGGTTACAATTTACATCTATTTCATAATGTTTCTGTATCTATTTGTGTCCCTTCTGGTTTCCAGAATTCCTCGCTGCTCAGCTAGGCAAGCGGCTCACAGAATGGACCTAATTTGGCCCTGATCTACATTTCTTTGAATAGTCTTGCATTCATGCATGATGATAAGATAATGTCTTACGCTGATGAAGCAAGTTGACATTGTGGCACAAAGTAGCCTTTCATGTTGGGTAGGATAGGAGCGGAGTACGTTACTGTCACAAATGGCCAGGCACAGTGAGATTCTTTGCTTGCGTACACAATGTACACAAATAGCGGCCACCTACGTCACTGACAAAGTTACAAAGCACGCCGGCTCCCCCTTTCGTTCCCCCCCCACCCCCCTCAACAGTTCCTCCATGGCGGGTCCCCATTGTCCTTTGTCCCCTCCCCCCTCCCTCTCCCCCCCCCTCCCCCCCCTCCCCCGCCCCCCCCCCTCTCCCCCATTGTCCTCCTTTCCCCTCCCCCACGGCGGTCCCTCCAAGCTCTCACCGACCGTCGACCGGCCACAGGTCGGAACCCGCGAGGCATTGCCGCCGCCACCGCCAGGCTTCGCCGCTGTCAACACCCCATTTCGCACCTCCGTGGAGGCGACCCGGGCCCCAGCCGCGGGTTCCGTCGGCCACTCCACCGACCCGGATTCCGACCCGCGAGGGCTTCTACGCGGCGATCCGGGAGGCATCGAGACCGCGGCAGCTCCATAAAGGCCTCCGGATGGCCGTTTAGAAGCCAGGCGTACCTCCGCCCTAACGTTGTTATGACATTTATCATGTTTATACAATGTTGACATGTTACCTGTGTAGAGCTGCCGCCTCTCCGCACCACCACAGAACCAGGTTCAATCCTGACCTCAGGCGCTGTCTGTGTGGAGTTTGCACGTTCTCCTTGTGACTGTGTGGGTCTCCCCCGGATGCATCAGTTTCATTCCACACCGCAAAGATGTGCGGCCTTTTAGGTTAATTAGCCCTCCGCACAGTTGACTCTAATGTGTATGAATCTTGGCTTCATTCCTTTCTAAGGCCAGATTTTTGTTCGGGACTCTGCCCCTTCTCTCATTAATCATTTGGCAGAACATGTTGGATCTTATATTAAAGCAAGATGTGAGTTTTGCACAGATTTTCCCCGGTAGTTCAGCCATCCTGCACTGTTGTGGGTTTATTTATAGGGGGTGGGGGGGGAGGGTGGTGAGTGCAGGAAAGTGGTTTAGTTAGGAATAAGCTTGCATTTGCATACGAAGGGGGATGTGAGGAATAGCTTTAGCGTCTTCAGGGGGCTCGCACTGCACAGCTAAAGATGGAACAAAACACTCAAACAGGCTCCTCCATTCAGATGCCGAGGGTCGCCTCCTGCTCCCCTGTGGTGACCGAGTGATTAAGATGAAGTGGAGAAAAAGGCAGCATTCTCTTAAACCACTTCTTAATTTCCCACAGATTTCTTTTTTGAATCAAGCCAAAGCTAAAGTGAACAGTTTCCCCTCCTGTATTGATCTGAGTATAGTTTCAGTGCACTGTTTGCCTTGAGGTCGGAAGCTCCCACACGCTGCCTCATCTCCTCTCCTTGTCTCTCCTCTCCTCACCTCTCATTTCCTCTCCTCTCCTCTCTTTGTCTCTTCTTGCCTCTCCTCTCCTCACCTTTCCTAGCCTCCTTTCCTCTCCTCTCCACTCCTCTCTCCTCTCCTCCTTGTGTCTCCTCTCCACTCTCCTTTCCTCTCCTCTCCTTGTGTCTCCTCTCCTTAACTCCCCTCTCCCCTCCCCTCCCCCCTCCTCCCTCCCACCTCCCCTCCCTCTCCCCTCCCCTCCCCCCCTCTCCCCTCCCCTCCCCTCCCCCCCCCACCCACCCCCCTCTCCTTTCCTTGTCACTCCTCTCTCCATAGCAGCCTGTCACTTCACGAAGCTTTGACACAGAGCTGCCTGCTATTGTGGAGAGTACCAACACGCTTTGCTACTTCCTCTGGAGTGCAAAGAGGGTGGCTGTCGGTTGCTTCCTGTTGCTGTTTTGTTCCTGTACTTGCTGTCTTCTTGAAGACGCTGGGGTTTGAATTTCTGAGAGTGAATTTAACATTGCCCCTCCTGCGAGACGCACAACAAACCACAAAGGCAACCGGGTCTGGTCGTTAAAAATACACAGGTACGTTCTTCCCACAAACGGTGTCGGAAGGAACCGTGCAGATGCTGGTCTCCACCGAAGCATTTTGTGTTGTCCGGGCTCTTCCCCACCCTCGGTTACTGGAACAACGTGAGCAAAGGAAGGGTGGGCACAGCTCCTGCGTTGTGTTTGCCGCTATCTGCCGTGCGGCTAAACGAGCTGATTTAGGGCAGGGGGTTCAAAGTGCTGAATGTGGTGTTTCAGATGTCGTTGCCATATGTGGGTAGAGGCTGAATTTCATCTGCTTGCAGAGATACAGCAGACTGAACGGGGGGCATACGGTTAGAGGCTGGGGACGATTCACCTTGTCGCCTGCATGGCATTTCAGGGGTGTTCACAGACATTTGATAACCAACCTTTTTAGAAGCAATATTACATCACTCAGCTTAAGCGGTGAACTCGGCTGTAACTGGGGCAGGGAGGAAGTAACTTTGCGTTTAGTTTATTGGCATGTGCACCGAGATACAGCGAAAGAGCTTTTGTCGCGTGCTAACCTGTTAAAAGGGTCTCGACCCAAAATGTCACCCGTTCCTGCTCTCCCGAGATGCTGCCTGTCCCGCTGAGTTACTGCGGTTACATGTGTCTTATCAGCGGAAATGCATGTTTACAATCGAGCCACCCACCATGTACAGATACATGATAAAGGGAATAACACGAATAACCTTCAGTGCAAGATAAAATTCATGCTGTCTGATGATCTCGACCCGAAATGTCACCTATTCCGTCTCTCCAGAGATGCTGCCTGACCTGATGAGTTACTCCAGCATTTTAGTGTCTATCTTTAGTGCAAGATAAGATTCAAGAGAGTTTATTGTCGTGTGTCCCAGATAGGACAATGACATTCTTGCTTTGCTTCAGCCCAACTGAATATAGCCGGCATAAATAAATACAGAACAGATCAGTGTGGCCATATACTATTGTATATGCGCTATTGAATTATACACACATAAAAAAATCAGATAAAGTGCAATGGGCTATTAATGATCAGAGTTTTGTTTGAGTTGAGTTTAATAGCCTGATGGCTGTGGGGAAGTTGCTATTCCTGAACCTGGATGCACCAGATTTCAGGCTCCTGTACCTTCTACCTGAAGGCAGCGGGGAGATGAGTGTGTGTCCAGGAAGGTGTGGGTCCTTGATGATGCTGGCAGCCTTTATGAGGCAGCGACTGTGATAGATCCCCTCGATGGTGGGGAGGTCAGAGCCGATGATGGACTGGGCAGTGTTTACTACTTTTTGCAGTCTTTTTCGCTCCAGGGCACTCAAGTTGCCGAACCAAGCCACGATGCAACCGGTCAGCAAGCTCTCTACTGTGCACCTGTAGAAGTACGAGAGAGATAAAGTCCAGTAAAGTCTGATCAAAGATAGTTCGAGGATCTCTAACGAGGTGGATAGTAGCTCAGGACCGCTCTCTAGTTGTTGGGCGGTATGAAGTAATATTAATAAACATAAGGACAAAGTGCTGGAGTAATTCAGCAAGTCAGGCAGCATCTCTGGAGAACATGGATAGGTGATGTTTCGGGTGGAGACCCTTCTTCAGATTTATTGTGGGAGGAGGGAGAAAGAAAGCTGGAAAAATGGGGAAGCAGGACAGAGCGTGGGACATAATAGGTGGATGCAGGCGAGGGGGGGTGGGGGGGGGGGGTCAGAATTTTTAAAAATAAACCTGCATCTGCAGTTCCTTGTGTCTTGTCTTTAGTTTGAACCAGTGTGAGCAGAGTGGGAATGTAAGTTTGTAAAATGAGTACTGAAACATGTCGGGCCTAATTGTGAAACTATCGCTTCCCTTTAGTTTTAGCCTTTTGACACTTTGCAGCGTCTAAAATAAAGATGGAAAGTTGTGTGCAAAGCTCCTGCACTTCCTGACGAGTGGAACTCCGTTACACACGGAGGCCCAATGTTTTGTGTGCGATTGAAGAGGCCTTGCAGACTGGGTAGGGGTCGGAGAGGGGTTCAGTTGTGTTATAGTTCACAGGTAAAGGGTGGAAAGGATCAGGGGCAGTGGGGGTTAAATACATTGTGGTGTAGGGAGGAGGGGGGGGGGGAACGGAAATTGGGGGCAACGGGCCTAGGTCTGGATTGACAATAGACACAAATTGCTGAAGTAACTCAGCGGGTCAGGCAGCATCTCGGGAGAAAATGGATAGGTGACGTTTCAGACTGCAGAAGGGTCCCGACATGAAACACCACTTCTCCCTTTTCTCCAGAGATGCTGCCTGACCCGCTGAGTTACTCAGTTCAGTTTAGTTTATTGTCACGTGCACCGAGGTACAGTGAAAAGCTTTTGTTGTGTGCTGTCCAGTCAGCAGAGAGACAATATATGATTACAATCGAGCCATTTACAGTGTATGGACACTTGGTAAGGGAATAATGTTTAATGCAAGGTAAAGCCAGCAAAGTCCAGTCGAGGGTATTCGAGGCTCAACAATGAGGTAGATAATAGTTCAGCCCTGCTCTCTGGTGTTGGTAGGATGGTTCAGTTGCCTGATAACAACTGGGAAGAAACTGTCCCTGAATCTGGAAGTGTGTGTTTTCATACATCCATACCGGTTGCCTGCTGAGAGAGGGGGGAAGGATGGCCAGGGTGCCACTCATCCTTGATTATGCTGCTCGCCTTGCCGAGGCAGCGTGAGGTGTAAATGGTGTCAATAGGAGATTGTAATTTGTGTGATGGTCTGGGCTGCGTCCACAATCTGCCGCAATTTCTTGCGGTCTTGGATGGAGCTGTTACCAAACCAAGCTGTGCTGCATCCTGATAAAATGCTTTCTACGAAGCATCTGCAGAATTTGGTGATTCGTAGGAAACATGCCAAACTTCCCAGGACACCTAAGGAAATGGAGGCGTTGGCACTCCAGCACTTTGCGTCTATCTTTGGCATAAACCAGTATCTGCAGCCCTTTGTTTCTACATCAGGTCTTGGGTCTGGATTGGTTTGATGGGTTAGTGGGACTTGAAAATATTGGCATCAGAGACAGGGGTTGGGGGTGGGGGGGGGGGGGGGGGGGGGGGGGGGGGGGGGAGGGGGCGGGGGAAGAGTTGGAGACAGTGCACTGTAAAATCGAAATAACTAAATGATTAAAGGAGAACTACAATGATGTATCAATTCATCCAGCTGCCTGTTTTAATGCAATATGTCAGCATCTGCAGACTCCTGACCCCATTTAATCCTCCATGCCCTACCTTGAACTATGCCCCCTGTTTAAAGAACCCTTTGCTATTGAGAAATTTCTCCCTATCTACGCTCTCATCGTTTTTTACCTCAGTCAAGAGCCTTACCTCCCCTCCCCCAAGGTGCATTTAATTATACGTTTATTAAAATGGCGTCGTTGAGATACAGCCCCTTCAGTCCACCGAGTGCGCGCCGACCAGCAAACCCCTTACACCGGGTCTATCCTACACACCAGCGGTGGTTTACCTGGGCATCTGTGGAGTGTGGGAGGAAACCGGAGCACCCGGAGAAAACCCACGTGATCACAGGGAGGACGAGCAAACTCTGTAGACACAGCGCCCGCGGTTCACGATTGAATCCAGGTCCCTGACATTGTAAGGGACAGCGGCACAGAAATCTGCAATAAAAACAGTAAATGCTGGAATCACTCAGCAGGTCAGGCAGTATCTGTGGAAAGAGAAACACAATCACCGGTTCAGGTCCGAGACCCTTTGTCAGAGCTCTCCCAGAGACTTCAACTTGTAATATTAATTTCGTTTCTCTTTCTTTCTTGCTGCCTAGTGCTGGCTAGCATTTTTCTGTTTCTATATTATACCGAGTCCATGTGTTTAGTTTCAAACTTTGTAATGGAATATGTTACTGTGTGGTCAGCAATTAGTTCTCTTTCTTTGAATCTATGTCTTTGATTAAGGAAGTATGTGGTAACAGGCAGGACTAGATGTAGGTTACCTTTTATACAAAGTGCATGTATGGCTGTCAATTGAGAAACAACTACAGAATAGAGCAGTAAAATGTAGGCAGAGAACTGCAAATGCGGGTGAAGAATAGAACAGATGTCATTGATGGTTTAATTTGAGCCGATTGAGCTGGAAGCAGGGGTGGCACGGTGGCATGGTGGTAGAGTTGCTGCCATACAGCTGCGGAGACCCAGGTTCGATCCTGCCCACGGGTGCTGTATGTACAGAGTTTGTGCGTTCTCCCCATGACCACGTGGGTTCTCCCCGGGTGCTCTGGTTTCTTCCCACACTCCAAAGGCGTGCAGGTTTGTAGGTTAATTGGCTTCAGTAAAGATTGTAAACTTGTCCCGAGTGTGTAGAATCGTGCTGGTGCATAGCGATCTCTGGTCGGCGCGGACTGAAGGGCCCGTTTCTACGTTGTATCTCTAAACTAAAATAAATGAAACTAAACAGTGGGTCATTGCTATCTGTCCACATTCACAATTCACTTTATATAACCTGGACAGTGCAAAAGTGAAACATTTGCAAAAGTTACACATAAAATTTTGTAACCAATAGAAACATCTGTGGCTTAAGATATATTGGCTGAAGTCTATTTTTGACTGGAATCAAACTGTGATGAAGCTTTATGAGGAAGTGCATTATTAAAAGGAACTTGTGCGGTAAAGTCTCTGGGGCTCGTGAGTTTGATTTCCTCTAACAGGGCTTCCTCACCAAGTTATGCTTTTCTTTTGCACATTTGGTGACACGGTGGCTCAGCGGTAGAGTTGCTGCCTTTCAGCACCAGAGACCCGGGTTCGATCCTGACTACGGGTGCTGTCTGGATGGAGTTTGTACGTTTCCCCCCTTGACCGCGTGGGTTTTCTCTGGGTGCTCCGGTTAATTGGCTTGGTAAAATTGTGAATTGTCCCTGGTGTATTTAGGATCGTGTTGGAGTGCGGAGATCAGTGGCCGGCGCAGTCCGGTGGGCTGAAGGGCCTGTTTCCGCACTGAATGTCTAAACTAAGCTGAACTAAACTGAACAATGCCATCCGAGGGAAGTGAAATATTGTAACCTCAGAGCACAAAAGGCAGCAGATGCAAGAAATCTGAAATAAAAACATAGAAAGGGTTCTAGTTTTATTTTTGAAGGGGAGCAAGGTTTGGCAAGCTTCCACACACAACAGTATTTTCCACATCCCTGGTGGAAGGGACTATCAGCACAGCTGTAATACGCCAGGCAGGAAGTTAGAGGTTAGAAAGTGACCTGGCATGTGATTTTTCTCAGCGCTGGTAGCTGTCAAAGGACTCAGTGTGAAGTGATGAAGTAAGGATGTTGAAGTGACTGATCTACCAGTCTAGGGAGATGTTGCTGTTTTATTTGGCAGGAGGTCTCGGTTTCTTTTACCATAGCAGTTGACTGTTGCTCCACAGAAATTAGCTCATTTCGGAATATTTAGAGATGGGCTGCATTGTGGCGCAGCGGTAGAGTTGCGCCAGACACCCGAGTTTGATCCTGACCACAGGTGCTGTCCGTGCAGAGTTTGCACGTTCTCTTTGTGACCGAGTGGGTTTTCTCCGGGTGCTCTGATCTCCTCCCACACTCCGAAGACCTGCAGCTCTGTAGGTTAATTGGCTTCACTAATAACGGCACTGAAATTGACAAGCAATCTCTTCCATCGACACTTACAGTAAAGGGCCTGGCCCCACTATACGAGTTTACCCAAGAGCTCTCCCGAGTTTAAAAAAAAACAAAACTCGTAAGTACGTAGAATGTGCGTAGCGGGTACATTGGAGCTCGGGACGTCTCTTAGCGGCTCGTAACGTTAACGGCAGGTACTCGGGGAAACGCGGTAAGCTCGTGAAGTTTTTTCAACATGTTGAAAAATGTCCACGAGAGCCCCGAGTACCCACAAGCGGCTATTACCATAAATCTCCGAGTTCGAATCAGGGGAAACTCGGGAGAACTCTTGAATTATCTCGTACAGTGGGACAGGCCCTTAACTCTATTAAACAATGTAACTGACAGCCTTTAGTAACCATATAACCATACAACCATATAACAATTACAGCACGGAAACAGGCCCTCTCGGCCCTTCCAGTCTGTGCCGACCATTTGTTTTCCCCTAGTCCCATCTACCTGCACTCAGACCATACCCCTCCATTCCCTTCACGTCCATATACCTATCCACTTTACTTTTAAATGTTAAAATCGATCCTGCCTCCACCACCTCTGCTGGAAGCTCATTCCACACAGCCACCACCCTCTGAGTGAAGAGATTCCCCCTCACGTTACCCCTAAACTTCCGTCCCTTAATTCGCATGTCATGCCCTCTTGTTTGAATCTTCCCTACCCTTAATGGGAAAAGCTTATCCACGTCAACTCTGTCTATCCCTTTCATCATTTTAAAGACCTCAATCAAGTCCCCCCTTAACCTTCTGCGCTCCAAAGAATAAAGACCTAACTTGTTCAACCTTTCTCTGTAACATAGTTGCTGGATCCCAGGCAACATTCTAGTAAATCTCCTCTGTACTCTCTCTATTTTGTTGACATCCTTCCTATAATTAGGCAACCAAAATTGTACACCATACTCCAGAATTGGTCTCACCAATGCCTTGTACAATTTTAACATTATTTCCCTGTTCCTGTATTCAATGCTCTGATTTATAAAGGCCAGCACACCAAAGGCTTTCTTTACCACCCCATCTACATGCGATTCCACCTTCAGGGAACTATGCACAGTTATTCCTAGATCTCTCTGTTCCACAACATTCCTCAATTCCCTACCATTTACCATGTACGTCCTATTTTGATTTGTTCTGCCAAGATGTAGCACTTCACACTTATCAGCATTAAACTCCATCTGCCATCTTTCAGCCCACTTTTCCATATGGCCCAAATCTCTCTGTAGACTTTGAAAATCTGCTTCATTATCCACAACACCATCTATCTTAGTATCATCTGCATACTTACTTATCCAATTTTCCACCCCATCATCCAGATCATTGATGTACATGACAAACAACAGTGGACCCAACACAGATCCCTGAGGCACCCCACTGGTCACCGGCTTCCAACCTGACAAACACCATTACTCTCTGACATCTCCCCTTCAGCCACTGTTGAATCCATCTTGCTACTCCGCCATTAACACCCAAAGATTGAACCTTCTTAACCAACCTTCCATGGGGAACCTTGTCAAAGGCCTTACTGAAATCCATATAGACAACATCCACTGCCATATAGACAACATCCACTGTAATTTTTTGCCAGTAACAAAAATACATTTTTAGCTGTTAAAAGGAGCTTTGTATTCAAAAAAACAACTCATTGTTTCGCAGAATGATGGCTAGGTAGTTGGAGAGAGAATCCCTTATTTGGTTATAGTGGCCACCATACCCGCACCTCTGGTCCGTTATAGTGAGGTTTTACTGTACTTATTGAATGAGATGACAGTTTCTGCCTCTCCCACCCTTCCATGTGGCATCAACCTTCTGCAGAAACAGGGAACTGCAGATGCTGGTTAATATGCAAAATTACTCAGTGCTGGAGCAACTCAGCGGGTCAGGCAGCAGCTCTGGAGAACATGCATAAGTGAGGTTTTGGGTTGAGACCCTTCTTCTAATCCATCTTTCCTTTAAACCTTTATACACTCATCATTTTGTACATCTTGCTTAAGATGTCTTAAGAAACCCAGAGTCTCCTAACAAAGAGAGTAACCCCGGCTTAACCATTCCCTCCTTGTAAATACATAGAAACATAGAAAATAGGTGCAGGAGGAGGCCATTCGGCCCATCTAGCCAGCACCACCATTCATTGTGATCATGGCTGATCATCAGCTATCAATAACCCGTGCCTGCCTTCTCCCCATATCCCTTGACTCCACTAGCCCCTAGAGCTCTATCCAACTCTCTCTTAAATCCATCCAGTGATTTGGCCTCCACTGCCCTCTGTAAATAAACCCTCTCTGTATTTGGGAGGAGCCTGGAGCACCTGAGGAAACCCACCAGATCACAGGGACATCATGCAAACTCCGCAGAGAGTACCCAAGGTCCGGATCAAACCCACGTTTGTGGCACTGAGAGACAGCAGGTCTATCAACTGCACCACTGAGGAGGCAATTATGAGTTTATCAAAAGCTCTAGATGAGATAGGGACAAAGTGCTGGAGTAGCTTGGCAGGTCAGGCAGCATCTCTGGAGAAAAGGGAATAGGTGGCATTATGTCGGGACCCTTCTTCAGACTGAAAGAGGGCTTTTCTCTTTTTCTCCAGAGATGCTGCCTGACCCGCTGAGACAGTTTAGTTTAATGAATCAGCGTGAAACCAGGCCCTTTGGCCCATCGGGTTCCCGCCGACCAGTGACCCCCGTGCACGAGCACTACCCTACACACCAGGGACAAGCTGCAGTCTTTACCGTAGCCAATTAACTTACACGCCTGTACGTCTTCGGAGGGTGGGAGGAGAGCGGAGCACGGAGAAAGCCCACGCGGTCACAGGGAGAACGTACGAACTCCACACTCACAGCACCCGTGGCCAGGATTGAACCCGGGTCTCTGGCGCTGAGAGGCAGCAACTCTACCGCTGCGCCACCACTGGAAGTACTCCAACCCTGTGTCTATCTTGGTATTAACCAGCATCTGCAGTTCCTTTCCACACTCTAAAGCTGTAGATAGACTGGGCCAGCTAAAGGTGCAGATTTCCTTTCTTAACTGGCCATCTGTGAACTAGATATTTGATGCTACAATCTGGTCATTTTTAAGTTATTATTATGACTGGCAGTTTCTTGAATTGTAATTCTCTCGTTGCTATGGTGAGATTCAGATGTGTCTTGATATCAATGACTGTACAGATTACATCATGCCCATAGAATATTTTGGAGTACACAAAAGGCTGGAGAAACTCAGCGGGTGCAGCAGCATCTAAGGAGCGAAGGAGATAGGCGACGTTTCGGGTCGAGACCCTTCTTCAGACATATTTTGGAGTGATGCTTTACAATGTGCAATTCAGGCCTGTGACCTCTTCAACTAGAATATCCCTATATTAACAACTTGCATTCATTTAGCGGTTCAAATTCCAAACTCGGGCAACCAGGACGTGTGTTTCATTGAAAACAGCTCTCATAGCTCCATCTCTGCCTTTAAAATATACATTGACAGCCTCCACAGCCTTCTGTGGCAATGTATTGCACAGATTCACCACTCTCCGATTAAAGAAAATTCTTCTCATCTCCCTCCTAAAGGTATGTCCTTTTATTCTGTGGCTACGCCCTCTGGTCCTAGACTCTCCCACTAGTGGAAACATCCTCTCCACATACAGTCTCTCCAGGCCTTTCACTGTTCAGCTACTTCCTAGCAAGCTGAGGGTTAACCACGTTTAATTTCCTGCCGCCATTTTACTTCCTAACAGCAAGGAGAGAGTCCATTCGGCCCATCGAGCCTCTGCTGTCTCTCAGTGCAAAACCACAGCATACGATGCAGTGGGTCAAAGGGGTCGGCCTCCAATTCAATAACAACGCGAATACTTCCACCAAAAATACGAGCAAAAGGCATCAAGAATTGGAAGTGTGAATTACATACACAGCCCTTTCATTTCACACGAATATTTAGGGATATCTTGCAGCACCATATTTAGAGTTGTAACTTGGAGAGATCACACGCACCCTCATCTACCAATTTAGTTAGTTATTGTCCTATAGCATAAGTCTGTATCAGCAGTTTAGATACTACTTTGGGCTTTGGGCTTGGTTTTCATGGTTACGCGCTTATCCTGGTGGTATTGCTCAAGTACGTTTGTGTTTTAATAGTAATTTAACATACACAGCACTTTCTGTTCGCACCACTCTTTGTGGATGTCTTGCAGAACCATATTTAGAGTTGTAACTTGGGGAGACCACATGCATCCTCATGAACTGATGTACACTTTGAATATTTAATAGGAATCTGAGGGGTAACGTTTTCACGCAAAGGGCGGTGGGGTGTATGGAACAAGCGGCCAGAGGAGGCAGGGACTATCCCAATGTTTAAGAAATAGTTAGACATAGATAGGATAGGTGTGGAGTGATATAGGCCAAACACGGGCAGGTGGGACTAGTGTAGCTGGGGCATGTTGGCCGGAGTGGGCAAGGTGGGCTGAAGGGCCTGTTTCTACACTGATATGACGGTATTCATTCTGTCGCACTTTTGCTCTCACACTTCTGTCAACGCAATGTACCAGGTTACTCGGTGTCTGTCTCAGCAGCTCCATTTCCTGCCTGTCCTTTGGTCTTCATTGTCAATCTCCCATCTGCTTTTGCTGTATTTCACTGCAGCTGAACAACTGTGTGCGCTTGTGACCAAGTGTAACCTCTGTGTAGTGCAGCAGGGAAGTGACGCATATTTTCCTCCATCCAGGGTGGTGCAGCAGGTAGAACTGCAGCCTCACGGCGCCAGAGACCCTGGTTCGATCCCGACCTCCGGCGCTGTCCGCGCGGACGTTACACGTTCTTCCTGTGACCGCGTGGGTTTCCTCCAGGTGCCCCGGTTTCCTCCCACATCCCAAAGGTGCACAGTTTTGTTGGTTAGTTAGCCTCTGTAAATCGCCTTTGGAGTGTGGGAGGAAACTGGAGCACCCGGAAAAACCCCACGCGGTCACAGGGAGAACGTACAAACTCCGTACAGACAGCGCCCGTAGTCAGAATCGAACCTGGGTCTCCGGCTAAGTAAAGCAGCAACTCTACCGCTGCGCCACCATACCGATAAGCTCTCATTCTTCTCAAGTCCAGAATAGATGCTGCCTTCATATCCCGCCTTGTGCAACAGACCCACCACCCCAGGAATCAATCTGGTAGCATTTCTGCAAGGATATCCTTCCTTCCAAAGTGTTAGCTTCATCCCTCCAGATTCTCCAACCAGCCAGCTACATCAAGTGTCATTTAACTAGCAAATATAACCAAATAACCAGCTTGCTTTGACATGTGGGAAGAAACCAGAAAGCCATGTGGGTCATAGAGAGACTGTAAAAGCTTCATGCAGATACACCCAAGGTCAGAGTCAAACCAGGGCTGCTGGACTGGTGAAACAGCCACATTAGACTTTAACTATTAACATTAGACTGCAACCATGATACACTGTACAGAGCTCGGTGGTGATCATGTATGTCTTTCCGCTGACTGGATAGGACGCAACAAACGTTTTTCACTGTACCCCGGTACAGGTGACAATAAGCTAAACTGAACTTTGTGAAGACGGGTCTCGACCCGAAACGTCACTCATTCCTTCTCTCCAGAGATGCTGCCTGTCCCGCTGAGTTACTCCAGCTTTTTGCGTCTATCTTCTGAACTTTATGTATCGTGTTTTAGAACACTCAGCTCCAGATCTCTGCCTTTTCCCATCATTGTGAACACTTTATTTTTAATGTTCCTGCCAAGTAGACAATTTCATATTTCTAAAATTATCTTGCATTAGCCGTATTTCTGTCCACTAACTTAGCCGATTCATATCCTTGTGCAATCTCTTACATCCAATTTGCAACTTACTTTTATATTTATCTTTGTGTCGTCAGCAAACACGGCAATTTCACTCCCTTCTTCCAACACGTTATATAATTGCAAAAACTTAAGATCCCTGCATTGATCCCAATGAACACTGCTTGTAACATTATATATATTAATGCCAATTTCATGCCAGAGCTTATTTTAGTTTAGTACAGTTCAAAGATAGAATGCCGAAACAGGCCCTTCGGCCCACCGAGTCTGTGCCGACCAGCGATCACCCAGTACATTGACACCATCCTACAGACTAGGGACAATTACAATTTTACCAAAGTCAATTAACCTACAAACCTGTACGTCTTTAGAGAGTGGGAGGAAAGAGGAGCACCCGGAGAAAGCCCACGCGGTCTCAGGGAGAATGTACAAACTTCGTACAGACAGCGCCTGTGGCCAGGATCGAACCCGGGTCTCTGCCGCTGGATGGCAGCAACTCGACCGCTGCGCCACTGTGCCTCCTTGTCATGAGCTATCATCCAGAATGCCTCTACGGGTTGGGAGGATATCGGAGCATAGAGAAGCAATGCGGTCGCAGGGCAGAACGCGCAGATCCCGCGCGTGCACAGCGCTGGAGGTTGAAGAATAACCACCAGCTGTGGCATGAATGAAAGCCCAGTTCCGCGCTCCATACTGTAACGCTGATGTGTTGGACACACCATCTGCCACTTTGTAATGGTGCCTTCCCCGTCCGTAGCTTCCTTGTGCCAATCCCACCCGAGCCCCGGTTACCGGCCGCGTCATCATGCTGCGTTGTGCAGATGTGTCGGGGTGCCTAGCGGCGTGGCTCTTCATCAAGGCTTTGTCCCCTCTCGCCGTGGTTTCCATGAGGCCCCGGGCACTCTCCTACAGCTGTTCTGTTTAACATGGGGGAAAGTCAGTGTAAGGTTCGACAGTCTTCCTATTGATCAGCAGGGCAATGCAGTGACAGCTGTGTTTCACAGAGAGTCCCTGATGGAAACCAGAGATCATGATATAACGCATGACTCAATCTGCATCCTCCCACTAATGTATTTCTACCCAATTTTTGTAGCTGTTAATTCTACATACAGCATGTGTTTTAACCGCAAGAGAGTAAAATCTGATTTGTAGACAACAGAAATAAGTTCACGAGGTATAGGAGCAGAACTAGGCCACTTGGCCCATCTAGTCTACTGCGCCATTCAATCGTGGCCGATCACTTTCCCTCTCAGCCCCATTTTGGTTTTTAGTTTTGTATAGAGATTTAGTGCGAAAACAGGCCCTTTGGCCCACTGAGTCCGCGCCGACCAGTGATCCCCACACGCTAACACTATCCTACACGTGAGGGACATTTTACAATTTTATCGAAGCCAATGAACCTACAAACATGTACGTCTTTGGAGTGTGGGAGGAAGCCGGGGCACCCGGAGAAAACCCACGCGGTCACAGGGAGAACGTACAAACTCCATGCGGACAGCACCCGCAGTCAGGATCGAACCTGGGTCTCTGGCGCTGTAACTCAACGTCTCTACCGCTGCGCCACCGTGGCGTCCATTCTCCAGCCTTCTCGCTATAAAGCCTGACGCCCTCACTAATCTCCGCCTCCACAGACTCCTGCGGCAATGAATTATTTTGGCTTGCTACATCACCGATGTTGTTGGCAAAAGTAAAGTCAAGTAATGAGCATTATTTTGTTGTATCAGAGCCGTTTTTTAAATTTTCTTCTTCTGTAACGGGCCTGGTGACCTGAGGCCTCTCTCTGGCAAAACATCGTGCAAAGGAATCAGCGGCATTTACATTTCAGTGGGCAATTCGAGGAATATCCTGGGAATTGTCGGTGGGAAACACACACGCAGCTGCAACCGCCGCAGATCTACGGGAAGAGGAGTTAGCAAAAGCCTACAGGTGTTTCCTTTCCATGACAAACCCCCTCCAGCTTTCAGCCTATTGAGTTCACTGCAAGTCCGCTGGCGGAAGAATGAAGGGGAATGGTTCGGGATTGTGTACACAAGGACGGTGCTGTGGAAGAGTTGCTGCCTCACACTGCAGGGGACCCGGGCTTGATCCTGACCGCAGGTGCTGACTCTATTGAGTTTATTTGTAAATAGACACAAAAAGCTGGAGTAACTCGGCGGGACAGGCAGCATCTCTGAGGAGAAGGAATGGGTGACGTTTCAGGTCGAGACCCGTCTTAAGACTATCAAGCGAAAAGGGAAACAAGAGGTATAGACGATGATGTAGAGAGATAAAGAACAATGAATGAAGATATGCAACAAAAGTTACGATGATAAAGGAAACAGGCTGCGTTGTTAGAGTTTATACGTTCTCCATGTGACCGCGTGGGTTTTCTCTGGGTGCTCCGGTTTCCTCCCACACTCCAAAGACATACAGGTTTGTAGGTAAAAATTGTAAATTGTGCCTAGTGTGTGGGATAGTGTCCGGGGATCGCTGGTCGGTGTGCACTCGGTGGGAGGAAGGGCCTTGTTTACACGTTGTATCTATAATCGAAAGTAACCAAGGAGTTCTGGTCATACAGACAGCACCCAACGTCAGGATCGAACCTGGATTTCAGGCACTGTGAGCAAGCAGCTCTACCTGCTGCACCACAGTACCCTTCACGAATCAAAGCAGGAAAGAATCCATTTTACCTTTTTAAAAAAAGACAGTGAAATGCGTGCTGTCCAATATAGTCCAAGTCCTTCAGCTGAGAGTCTAGGAGCAGAGGGCACAGCCCCCGATTAAAAGGACATAGCTCTGGAATGGAGATAAGGAGGTAATTCTTTAACCAGAGGGTGGTGAATCTGTGGAATTCCTTTCCGCAGATGGCTGCGGAGGCTGTCATTGAGTATGTTTAAAGCAGATATTGATGGATTCCTGAGGAGAATGGGCTTGAGAGGGAAACATAGATCAGCCATGGTGAGTAGACTTGATGGGCCGAATGGCCTGATTTTGCTCCTGTGAATTATGATCCTTATGAAATAAGGAGAGTACAATGCCTGGGGTGGAATACAGTGGGTCTGATCGGTTACGATTCCAACTGGAGTCTACATTTTGTACACAGGATACCCCACACAAAGTGCTGGAGTAACTCAGCGGGTCAGGCAGCATCTCTGGAGGACACGTTTAGGCGTTGTTTCGGGTCGAGACCCTTCGACAGACTCTTAAGAATGATCCCAACCCAATTCATCGCCTATCTTTATCCTCCAAAGATGCTGCCTGACCTGCAGAGTTACCCCAGCACTGTTTATTTGATTCAATGGTTCAATGGCAATTTATTGTCACGTACACATATATCATAGAAACATAGAAAATAGGTGCAGGAGGAGGCCATTCGGCCCTTCGAGCCAGCACCGCCATTCATTGTCATCATGGCTGATCATCCCCAATCAATAACCCGTGCCTCCCTTCTCCCCATATCACTTGATTCAACTAGCCCCTAGAGCTCTACCAACTCTCTCTTAAATCCCTCCAGTGACTTGGCCTCCACTGCCCTCTGTGGCAGGGAATTCCACAAATTCACAACTCTCTGGGTGAAAACGTTTTTTTCTCACCTCAGTCTTCAATGCCTTCCCCTTTATTCTAAGGGGAATAAGGGGAATATCGTCACGTTGACACATGTACAGGTGTCAGAGGTTATGGGGAGAAGGCGGGAGAATGGCGTTAGGAGGGAGTGATAGATCAGCCATGATTGAATGACGGAGTAGACTTGATGGGCCGAATGTCCTAATTCTACGCCTATTCCTTATCACCTTATACCGAGGCACAGTGAATTTGCTTTGTTCAGTAAACATATTACCATACATAAACGCAATCATAGTTAAGTGCAAGTTATCGGAATCACACACTGAGACAGTATTTAAGAATTGTTATATTTTTCATGTAAACTAGTATCTGCAGCTCTGTATTTATCATTGTTGGAATCCTTCACACAATTGCGCTGTATGTAGTTCTGGGTTGGCATGGTATGTGTCTCGACGATTGAAAATCGTGCATTTATTCATATCTTTGTACATTATCCCAAACTAATGTACAGCCTATGCATGCTTGGAATGTAGGAAACATGCAAGGGTGGCAAGGGTCACTAACGGGTCCAGCCACTCTCCATGGGACCATACCCAAAGATGGAGGGTGTTCGTGATGGATTAAGGCAGAGCCCTTTAGTCCACTGGGTGCAACAGGACCTGATCAAGATGGGGCTCATTGGGTCGCATGGTTTCCGTCGCAGACCAGAGCAGCTCTCGTGGAAACCGGAGGAGGCTATTCATGCCTTCTCGCCTCTTCTCCCCTCTCCCATCAGGCAAGAGGTACAGAAGTGTGAAAATGCACTCCTGCAGATTCAGGGAAGATTAGACTTTATTGCCTTCCATCACAGTGAGGAATGTGGGGGAGCCCCTGTAGTGGACGTTTATGTTGACCTTTTGTAGTTGTATGCCTCGTTGCTTTTTTCTGGTACGACTGTATGGTAAATCAAATTTCACTGTACCTTAAATGGCACACGTGAAAATAAAGGACCCTTGAACCATTGAGTTTCTTCTCAGCTGTTATCAGGTTAATGAATCATTCTACCACAACCCGAGAGCAGTCCTGAACTACTATCTACCTCATTGGTGACCCTCAGGCTATCCTTAATCGGACTTTGCTGGCGTTACCTTGCACTAAACGTTATTCCCTTATCATGTATTTATACACTGTATATAGCTCGATTGCCATCATGCATTGTCTTTCCGCACACAACAAAAACTCTTCACTGTATAAATAAACTAAATCGAACTGGAGATTAGACACCGTATGATCCCACAAGTTCTTCCCACACTTGGTTTCTGAAATATGAGTGATCAATATGAGTACAACTCACCCCCTCCATGACACACTGGTCAACCTGAGGAGCACCTTCAGCCACAGACTGGTTCCACCGAGATGCAGCACAGAACGCCAGGAGATCCTTCTTCCCTGTGGCTATCAAACTGTACAACTCCTCCCCCTTCTGTCGTGGGGTAGACTGAGACTGACTTCCCCCACCCCCTAATCTTTGCACATCCCCAATCCTTTCCACTCGTCACTTTAATTTCATGTTTCATGTATTTTGTGTTTTATGACCGTTGGCAAATCAATTTTCCTCCTGGGATAAATAAAGTTTTATCGTATCGTATCGTATCAGACATGGCATCGTGATCAGGTTGATAATCCAACAAGATTTGTTTAAATCATTCATGGACAGGATGTGGTTATGTTAAGTCAGCCACATTGGTGAGCCTGGTGTGACTTGGTGACTAGACTGGGCGAAGATGGTAGTCGTCATTCTATGAAGGGTGTTAGTCAACCAAGTCGGTTTCTCTCACATTTCAGACCACATGTGAAAAATAACCAGAAGCGCATCACTGGGGTCCTTGTGTTGTATTCCACAAATGTCACCGCTTTAGAAAACCAAGTTTAGTTTAGTTTTCAGACAATAGACAATAGGTGCAGGAGTAGGCCATTCGGCCCTTTGAGCCAGCACCGCCGTTCACTGTGATAATGGCAGATCATCCATATTCAGTACCCCGTTCCTGCCTTTTCACCATATCCCCTGACTCCGCTATCTTTAAGAGCTCTATCTAACTCTCTCTTGAAAGCATCCAGAGAATTGGCCTCCACAGATTCACAGAATTGGCAGAGAATTCCACAGATTCACAACTCTCTGGGTGAAAAGGTTTTTCCTCATCTCCGTTCTAAATGGTTACCCCTTATTCTTAAACTGTGTTCCCCGGTTCTGGACTCCCCCAACATCGGGAACATGTTTCCTGCCTCTAGCGTGTCCAAATCCATAATATTCTTATATATTTCAATAAGATCCCCTCATCCTCCTAAATTCCAGAGTGTACAAGCCCAGTCGCTCCATTCTCTCAGCATATGACAGTCCTGCCATCCCAGGAATTAACCTCGTGAACCTACACTGCACTCCGTCAATAGCAAGAATGTCCTTCCTCAAATTTGGAGACCAAAACTGCACACAATACTCCAGGTGTGGTCTCACTAGGGCCTTGTACAACTGCAGAAGGACCTCTTTGCTCCCATACTCAGCTCCTTTTGTTATAAAGGCCAACATGCCATTAGCTTTCTTCACTGCCTGCTGTACCTACATGCTTCCTTTCAGTGAGTGATGAACAAGAACCCCCTGATCCCGTTGTACTTCCCCTTTTCCCAACCTGACACCATTCAGATAATAATCTACCTTCCTGTTTTAGCTACCAAAGTGGATAACCTCACATTTATCCACATTCAACTGCATCTGCCATGCATCCGCCCACTCATCCAACGTGTGCAAGTCACCCTGCATCCTCATAGCATCCTCCTCACAGTTCACGCTGCCACCCAGCTTTGTGTCATCTGCAAATTTGCTAACGTTACTTTGAATCCTTCATCTAAATCATTGATGTATATTGTAAATAGCTGCGGTCCCGGCACCGAGCCTTGCGGTACCCCACTCGTCACTGCCTGCCATTCTGAAAGGACCCGTTAATCCTTACTTTTAGATTTAGTGATGCAGCACGGAAACAGGTCCTTCAGCCCACCGAGTCTGTGTCGACCAGCGATCACCCCCATACACTAACACTATCCTACACACACTGGAGACAATTTACATTTATACCAGGCCAATTAACCTACAAACCTGTATGTCTTTGGAGTGTGGGCAGAAACCACAGGAAACCCATGCAGGTCACGGGGAGAAGGTACAAACCGCACAGACAACACCCGTAGTCAGGATCAAACCCGGGTATCTGGTGGTGTAAGCCTACCACTGCGGCAACCCAACAAGTATGTTCCAAAATTGAGGAGCTGAAAGAACTAAGTATTAGTCAAAACTAAGTGCAGTACAAAGTTCTTTTTAACAGCTAAAAATATATTTTTGTTACTGCAAGCTAAAAATAATAAAGGCTCCTTGTTACATTGTTTAAAAGAGCTAAGTGTTGATGGAAGTGATTGCTTGCTGGTGGATGTAAGTGAGGTCCAACTATATAGGAATAGGTCATCTCTCACTTGCCAGGCTTTGTCCCGTCCCACCTGTCCTTCAGGTTCCCCCTCCCCAACTACAATCAGTCTGAAGGAGGGTCCCGACCTGAGATGTTGCCCTATCCATGTTCTCCAGAGATGATGGGCCGATTGGCCTAATTCTGCTCCAATCACTTAGTTACTCCAGCACTTTGTGGAAACCAGATCTGCAGTTCCTCATGTCTGGCGCGAATAGATATCTTGGTTACAAATGTTTTGGGCTATTGGTCTTCATTAGTTTAGTTTTAGATTAGATATGCAGTGCAGAAACAGGCCCTTCGGCCCAACTTGCCCATGCCATCTAGACTAGTTGGTCCACGTTTGGCCCATATCCCTCGAAACCTTTCCTATCCATTTACCAGTCCAAATGTTTTTTTTAATGTTGTTATTAGAACCTGCCCCAACTACCTCCTCTAGCGGGGGTACACAAAAAGCTGGAGAAACTCAGCGGGTGCAGCAGCATCTAAGGAGCGAAGGAGATAGGCGACGTTTCGGGTCGAGACCCTTCTTCAGCTGGGTCCTCTAGCATACCTCCTCTAGCGGCTCATTCCATATATTCACTACCACCCATTGTGTGAAAAAGTTGTCCCTCCGGTTCCTATATTCCCTCGTGATCTTATACACATCTATAAGATCACCCCCCCAATATTCTCCTGTGCTCCAAGGAATAAAATCCTAGCCTCTAATGCCCAACCTCTATTGGAGTTAATGATATTGGAGATACGTTTTAAAATCTAGCCGGGGAAACCAAGAGGGAACGTCAGAGCACGTTGACTGGGGACTTGCTGGCGGTATTTGCCAATAATAATCTGGCAGCTTCCCAATGAGTTTCCAAGTAAGTTGAACCGGGTGCAATCAATGGACAAGATTTGATGGCGCTGCTGTCTGAGCACTCCTTGCAGTGATAGATGGTTCCTCACTATTCAGCGCACCATGGTTTGTCACTTGCTTGCTGTGATCAAGGAATGCCCTCTTGGTATGATTGTCCAGGTCACGTTGGGTCGGACAAGAGACTGTAGGGCAAAGCTCGTCGGACGGCGAAACCGGGAGGGGGCGGAGGTGTGAGGAGCGTGGGCCGGTGGGGGGGTGAACCGAGGTGATGTCTCCAGCGCCTTCCAGATCGGCCGCAGAAGGCGACCCCAGGCACAAAGATCTTGGCCGGGTCTGTGAATAATGGCGCCAAAAATGGCAGCGCCCGCATGTGTAATATGTGCAAAAGGAATCTCACCGTGCGCTTACATACGTGACAAATCAAGCTCCATTGACAATCTATTGACTCTTGTAAATTAAAGGAGCCCAGCTTAGTTACTGGAGGTGCTTGGACAGTGTGGATGCTATTTATTCATGAATGTAAACGCTGCCCCAATTGTGTTATTTTTATGTAAGATATCGCCCCATTAGATTAGAAAGGTTGTGGACATCTGCGATACCACAGAATGATCTGTTCCAGAGAAAAAAACAGAAAATATTTGAGTCTTAATCAATAAAGAGCTAAAAACATTTTAACCATTACATCTCACTTGTTCTAAGGCGTTTCGCCAGCCGACGGGGTAATGTACGTCCTCCCTGTTCGGGAACAAATTGTCCGCATCGCCAGCCGCTATCACAGCCTGTTGACAATGTGCTGTGAACGTCACAAGCTGGGGGTGGAATGGTCATGTCGGGCCGAGTGGTCGCAAGGACTCCATCGAGGACACTCCCTTTACTTTAGCTGGTCCGGGCAACACTGTTGCGGGTGAGCCGGGCAGGATGCCAAGGCTGATATTGTCCGAGCCAAGATAGACCCAAAATGCTGGAGGAACTCAGCGGGTCAGGCAGCATCTCCAGAGAGAAGGGATGATTAACGATTAGACTGGTATTATCTTCAGGCTGATATTATCTATCTATCTATCTACCTCCGTCTCCCTCTCCCCCCCTTCCCTCGTCCATTCCAAGCGGGCGAGCGATTTCTAAGGCTAAATTAAAAAAGAAACTGAACTAAAACTGATTTGATTTGAAACAATACAAGCTTATCACTGGGGCGAAATGAACTGAGATAAGAATAACATTTTTTTTAATGTGTTACTGTGTAATCTTGTGCGCTGGCTAATTCTTGTCTCCCTAACTTTATTTATGATACATTGATTTTCCAATTTGTTACTTTCACTTCGTGTATCAGTAATGTTTTCTGCTGAAGTAGTGTGTTTTTTTTGTAAAGTCACAGTTCTGGAGGCATCAATTGGCGCCTCGACACTCGCAAGTTACCCCGTCATGTGACGGGAAGGAAGATTTGTGCGTTATCTGGCTTTTGTTGCAAATGTTGTTGGGGGAGATTGGGCAACTCGGGTATAAACTGTGATCCGCGCCCGGGGTTTGTTGTCCGCGTCACGGCCACTGCAGTTACACTGGGTCTTGCCGGCGCTGCGAGTTGCTCCTGGTTCGGGCACAGGACTCGCCGCCTGCACACAGGAGGAAGGGGGTTTCTAGGTGAGTTGAGCCAGCTGACTCTCCAAGCTGTAGCCTGCAACCGGAGAGAGACGCCAACGGAAGACAACGAAGATAGAAGGCTGTACGTTTGGGCAACTTACTCCCCAGCGGTATGAACCTTGATTTCTCCAACTTCAAGTACCCCTTGCTTCCCCTCTCTCTCTCTCTATCTCTCTCTCCATCCCTCCATCCCTCCTCCATCCGAGTTCTCTCACTAGTGTCACTGTCCTCCTGATTAAATTTCAATGATTGTATGCCTCGTTGTAATTTTTCCTCTCAGCTCACAATGAACCAATCTACATTTTCCTCGATCTTCATCCCCTTTGATCTCTCCTTTGCACACCTTGCCCTTCCATATCTCTATGTCTCCCACTACCCTGATGCTCAGCCTGAAGAGAAGGGTCTCGACCCGAAACGTCACATCAGGATTTCTGCTGCACATGTAATCCTCCTCCACATGTGTACATTCAAATGCACAACCATCCTGCTTTTCAAAGCTTCTTCCAAGTCTGCAGCTTTTTTTTATACCAGAGATCGCTTGCACCTTCCAAAATCCTGAGCGGGAGTTATCCTCAGAAGAACTCAGGAAACAAGGAGGAGGAGAGTCCAGAAGAGTTTTGAGTGCTTCCAGTCTGAGGAAGGGTCACAACCCGAAACATCACCTGTCCATTTTCTCCAGAGGTGCTGCCTGACCCGCTGTGTGACTCCAGCACTCTGTGTCTATCTTTGGTATAAACCAGCATCTGCAGTTCCTCGTTTCTACTAGGAGGAAGAGGTTGTCCGGTCCCTCAAATCTAGCCCTCCATTCAATAAGATCGCGGCTGAATTTTTCCTTCTGCAATATTTTCCCTAATCCTCAGATGTCCAGAAGTGTATAAATAATTGAACCTCCAGTCTTCTCCAGAGAGAGGAAATTCCAAAGATCTACTGTCCTCCCCCATTTACTGTTAAATGGCCCTTCATATTCTTTGCAGACTTTGACTCTAAGTCCGCTCTCTTTGGTCAGCGGAAAATATCTCATTAAGTTTAACACAAAGTGCTGGAGTAACTCATGGTGGCACAGCGGTAGAGTTGCTGCCTTATAGTGACAGAGATCCGGGTTCGATCCTGAATGCGGGTGTCTGTCAGTTCAGAGTTTGTACGTTCTCCCTGTGAACGCGTGGGTTTCCACCAGGTGCTCCGGCTCCCTCCCACACTCCAAAGATGTACAAGTGTGTAGGTTAATTGGCTTCAGTCAATACTGTGACTTGTCCCCAGTGTGTAGGATTGTGCTAGTGCGTGTGGTGATCGCTGGTGGGCACGGACTTGGTGGGCCGAAGGGCCTGTTTCTGCCCCGTATCTCTATACTAAACTAAACGCGGCAAGTCAGGCAGCATCTGTGGGGGGAAATGGATAGGCGACTGGTCAAGTTGGGACTCGGGGCAATGGTAACACCGTTGGTACTCATGTCTCGGAAGGAACTGCGGATGTTGGTTTAAACCGAAGAGAGACATAAACAGTTGGGTAAGTCAGCGGGACAGGCAGCATCTCTGGTGAGAAGGAATGGGTGACGTTTTGGGCCGAGACTCTCCCTCACATTGCTGCTCGGATGCAAGCAAGCAAAGACTGCTTCATTTGTCGACGAATTGCAAATGAATCCCGTGCCTTGCATTCACCTTATCACCCGTTCACCCAATCTATCGATTCACTTTGTGCCCATTGTAAGCACTTTTCCAAGCGGAACCCTTACTATGAAATTGTGATTTAACCCTCTTTCCGTTGTCATGGAATCAAAGAGTGTGGAACAGGTCCTTCAGCCCAACTTGCCCACATTGACCAACATGTCCCATCAACTATAGTCCCATCTGCCCGCATTTGGCTTGTTTCCCTCTAAACCTATCCTATTCAGGTACCTGTTCTTCAGACGGTTGTGATAGTACCTGCCTCAGTTACCTCTTCCCGCTGCTCATTCCATATACCAACCACCATTTGGAAAAATAAGTTGCCCCTCAGGTTCCTATGAAATCTCCGCCCCCCCCCCCCCCCCCCCCCATCTTAAACCTGTGTCCTCTGCTGCTTGATTCTCCTACTCTGGGTAAAAGACCATGCATTTCCCCCATCTATTCCATTGTGACTCTTGTCTTTTATGGAATAACAATATTGCATAATGTCAGCACAGTGATGCAGCACTAGAGCTGCTGTTTCACTGCATCAGAGACCCGGGTTCAATCCCGATTACAGCTGCTGTCTGTGCGGTGTTGTACGTACTCCCGCGTGCGTTTTCTCCGAGTGCTCCAGTTTCCCCCCGCACTCCAAAGATACGCAGGTTTGTAGGTTAATTGGCTTATGTAAATTACAAATTGTTCCTAGTATAAGTGGTGATCATTGGGCGACGAGGACTCAGTGGGCCGAAGGGCCTGTTTCCACATTTTATCTCTAAAGTCTAAAGGGGCCTGTCCCACTGGGCGTCATTTGCGCATCACGCAGTTGGCGCGCGAAGATTTTGTACATCCCAACATCCTGGGGCGCCACACGTGACCGCGCGTCACTGCCTACATCACCATGCGCGCATCACGTGCGCATCGTGCGTCGTGACGCGTAAATAATGTCGTGTAAATGACGCACAAATGACACCCAAGTGGGACAGGCCCTTTACTACTCAGGAAATGAGCTAAAATTGTCAATGAGGATGCTTACTGTGAATCTGAAGACTAATGGAGCATAGAAGGAGCCTATTCTACAACAGCATCATCAGAGGCTACTCCTTCAGTCCCAACCCCTGTACTTTTCCCATAGCCCTGTGACTTCCATCCAATCTTTAGATGAAAGCACTCATTGTCTCCTGTAGCCACCACTCTCACAGCCAGTGTGTTCCAGATCATAACCATAATTTGCATGAAAAAGCCGTTTCCCTTCTTGTCCTCGAGTCTTTTGTCCTAACAACCAAAACATAATTTTTGGGTTTTCAAAGCCAAATAAATCTCGTATCTCCTCCCAGTGCTTTGGGGTGTGTGACAGGCCACATCCGATAGGGAACTGGAGCAGGCAATTATGTTTTCAGCTGACTTCTTCAAAACTAGTTCTCTCCACTCTGTATGTAGTGTGTTGCGGGCACGAGTTAAATAAATTTGTGGTTTTTAACGCACCGTCCGATCCATGAGAAAACACCAACAAAGTAACCGTGCCCTTGTGTGGGAAGGATCTGCAGATGCTGCTAAACCAAAGAGAGACGCAAATAGATGGAGTAACTCAGTGTGTCAGGCAGCATCTCTGGAGAACAAGAATAGGTAACCTTCAAAGAAGGGTCTCGACCCAAAACGTCACCTATTCCTTTTCTCCAGAGATGCTGCCTGACCCGTTTGAGTTACTCCAGCTTTTTGTAGGTTTAACTGTGTCCCTGTTAGTTGTGGTGATGAGATGTGTACTGGGATTCAGTAAAGCATTGTTATGAATTTGTTACAATATCTATGCAATTAAATAAATATTAGTAGGAGAATGCAACAATGCTTTACTTTGTTAAGTTGTATCCAGATTGTGTGTGGCTCTGCAGATGAGTTTACAGATCATAAGAGCACAATTAGGCCATTCGGCCCATCAAGTGTACCCCGCCATTCAATCAGGGCTGATCTATCTTTCCCTCTCAACCCCATTCTCCTGCCTTCCCCCCATAACCCCTCACACCAGATGCAAGGAACTGCAGATGCTGAAACCTTGTGCAGACCGGAAAGTGCTGGATCAACTGAGTGGGTCAGGCAGCATCTCTGGAGGACAAGGATTGGTGACATCGGGTCAGGTCCCTTTTTGAAGAAGAAATGTCACCAATTCACATCCTCCGCAGAATTACTCCAGCACTCGCATGTAGCATTGTCCACTGTCTTATGGTCCGTAGGTCTGCCTTGTCTCAACGGCACTGAAATAGATGATCAGGTGGGGGAATCAAATGGGATTTATGCAAATGTTTGGTTAGTATAGATTCAGTGGGCTGAATGGCCCGTTTGCTTGCTGTTTGATTGCATCACTTGATTAACACAGTACTATTTGTGGGATCTTGATGTGCACAAATCAGCTGCTTGCTAAGCGTACCATGCTAGCTTAAAATACTTCAACAGCAGAACAGGGTGGCACAGAGGCGCAGCGGTAGAGTTGCTGCCTCACTGTGCAGGAAACCCGGGTTCAATCCTGAGTCTGAGTGCTGTCTGTATGGAGTTTGCACGTTCTCCCCGTGGCCGTGTGGGTTTTCCTCAGCTGCTCCGATTTCCTCCCACATTCCAAAGACATGCGGGTTTGTAGGTTAATTGGCTTCGGTAAAGGATAGTGCTAGTGTCTAGGATAGTGCTAGTGTATGGGAGCTGCTGGTCAGCGTGGACCCGGTGGACGTAGGGTGCTTCTTTCTGTAAGTCGTGCCAGGTAAATCTAGCATGGGTACAAGTGCAGCTTGTCCCCCTGGTCACAGAAGAGACTGCAGATGCTGGAGCCTTGAGCGCACAACTGACTGGTGTAGGAGCTTAAAAGGACACAAAGTGCTGGAGCAACTCAGCGGGTCAAGCAGCACCTCTGGAGGACATGGATCGGTGTTGTTTCAAGTTGGTTCAGGATGAAGAAGGGTCCCAAAGTTTTGGGTACAAAACTTGGGAGCTTAGCGAGTCAGGCAGCATCAGTGGAGAGGAAATAGACCGATGATGTTTCAGGTCAGGATCCTTCTAATGATCCAACTCAAAATGTCATCTGTCAATTTCCCTCTGCAGATGCTCCCTGGCCCGCTGAGTTCCTCCAGCAGTTTTGTACCCAAGCTAGTTTCACCATGCAATAAAAATAAATTGCCCACGTTGGTTTATTCTAAAGATAAACTCAGAATGCTGGAGTAACTCAGCTGTAGACGGGTCCCAACCCGAAATGTCACCTCTCCACGTTTTCCAGAGATGCTGCCTGACCCGATGAGATACTCCAGCATTTTGTGTCTATCTCTAGTTTCACCTTACTTGACCCGTAGAAAATATACAAAAAGGATCAAGACCTTAGAACACCCTTGAAGTCAACTGATAATTCATCACTTGGGCTTCTTTGTAACTTACTTCCCAAAAGCTATGTAACGTAAAGCAGTGTTATCCCCAATGAGAAAGACTAGAACTCCTGGAGCTAAAGCATGTTGCCATCTGCAGTGACCTCTTGTCATTTGAAGAGCGTGGCTGGTCACCTCATTGTTGTCGGTTGCACTGCCCATGTTTCGAATGCTGGGACCAGACACACCAACGTGAACTTTGAAACCTCCCACAACTTTTTAGATCGGAAAGGTTCAGAGGAATATGGGCGTAATGCGGGCAGGTGGGACTTGCGTAGATGGGACATCTTTTTCTCCAGGGATGTTGCCTCATCCGCTGAGCTATTCTTTGTGCCTACCTTTGGCGATGGGCCGAAGGGCCTGTTTCCATGCTGCACACCGCTGTGGCCTCCGTTGTAGCAGAGCTTTGGTTACTTTGCTGAGCTTTCTCCCCGGTCCACCCCCACTGTCCGACACACACAACCCCCTCTCTCCTGCCTCTCGTCCTCTAACAACAGATCATTGTGTGTCGTCCTGTGCGGGTGCTTGCATGGAGTGGCTGCTGCTGTTGGTGCCTCGTCACGCTCATTCTCCAGCAAACAATCTGTTGCTGTGGCTGCGCTCAACTCTGCATTAAATGGGGGAGGGGCGGGCCGCAGGCGCTGTTAGACAGCAGAACGAACGGGGAAAGCACAAGATCGGCTAGACGCACAGAGTCTTTTGGCCAGGGGAGGGGAAACGAGAACCAGCGGTCATAGGTTTACGGGTGAAAGGGGAAACAATTTAATAGGAATCTGAAGGGTAACTTTTTCACACAAAAGGTGGTGGGTGTAAGAACAGACCAGCCGGAGGGGGTAGTTGAGGCTGGTGTTAATGCAACATTTAAGAAACATTTAGACAGGTACATGGGATGGGACAGGGTTAGAGGGTTGTGGGCCAAACGCAGGCAGGTGGGACTAGTGTAGGTGGGACATGTTGGTTGGTGTTGGCAAGTTGGCCCAAAGGACCTGATTTCACGCTGTACCACTATAACTATGTCAAAAATGGATGGAATGATGGATGAAAGGATGGGGGGGGTCGTAAGGTGGGACGTAAAACAGCATTTGTATCTGCGGAGGATGCAGAGTGCACTAAAGTATCTGCACTGTCAAATGCATGCGGACGTCTTCAGCAGCTCTTCACCTTGAACTTGATGTTGAGTTGTGGCTAATTTCAATGGTACTTTATGGCTGCAGTGAAATGACATCCAACTCAGTAACAGCTTCCTCTAAATGCAACCGCACCCAAGTACATGAGAGCAATAATTGCAGCGTAATAAATGCAGATGACACTGAGGGCCGCAGGGCGGTGCAGCGGGAGAGTTGCTGCCTTACAGCGCCAGAGACCCGGGTTTGATCCTGACATCAGGTGCGCTCTGTACGAAATTTGCATGTTCGCCCTGTGACTGCGTTCATTTTCACCGGGCGCTCCGGTTTCCTCCCACACTCCAAAGACGTGCAGGTTTGTTGGTTAGTTGGCTTCGTCCCTCGTGTGTAGGATAGTGCTCGTACATTGGGTGATCTCTGGTTGGCGTGTTTCAGCAGACTGAAGGGCCTGTTTCCCCGCGGTGTCTCTAAGCTGCAATAAACCCATTCATGCTCTCTGGAGGTGCTGCCTGACCCGTTGAGTTGCTCCAGCAATTTGGGTTTTGCTCAAGATTGCAGCATCTGCAGTTCCTCGTGTCTCCAAGCTATCAGTCACGCTTGGTAACCAGATCGTAATAGACAAGTTGTTGAAACAAGGAACAAAAAAAAAAACACAAAGTGGTGAAGCATCTCAGCGGGTCAGGAGAACATGGATAGGCGATGTTTCGGGTCAAGTCTGAAGAAGGGTCCTGACCTGACACGTCATCTATCAAACAGGATCTCCAGCTCTTCGTATCAGTCTGAAGAAAGTTTTCGATCTGAATCGTCACCTCTCCATGTTCTCCAGAGATGCGTGTGTGTGTGTGTGTGTGGTGTGTGTGTGTGTGTGTGTGTGTGTGTGTGTGTGTGTGTGTGTGTGTGTGTGTGTGTGTGTGTGTGTGTGTGTGTTGTGTGTGTGTGTGTGTGTGTGTACACCTGATAACGTGGTGGGAGTTGATGGCAATGGAGAGCGAATAAAATAAGACTAGACACAAAGTGGTGGAGTAAGTCAGCGGGTCAAGCAACATCTCTGGAGATAAATGATGGGTGATGTTTCAGGTCAGAACCCTTTTTCAGACTGAGAGTCGAGGAGGGGGTGGTGGAGGAGGTAGCATAAACTGGAGGTGAGAGGCGGGGAACAGATGATCTTGGAAGGGTGGAGCCCATATATTGGCCCATTGTTAGCTGGGGAAGGTGTGATAACAAGAGGGATACAAGGACACCAACAGTGGAACTGGTAGGACAACAAGGGTGGGGGATAGAGATGGAGGGCGGTGGATAGAGAGGGGAATGCAGGAGTTACTTGAAGTTAGAGAAATCAACGTTCGCTGAGTTCTAAGCTGCCCAAGCAAAATGTGAGAGGCTGGTCCTCCAATGTGTGTGTGGCCTCCGCGGAGGAGGCCCAGGACAGGAAAGTCAGTGTGGGAATGGTGAGTGTTGGGGCGGACGCGGTGGGCTGTACGATTCTGTACGTAAGACACAGCAACACGACTGTGGCACAAAGTCGCTGCAGGCACCGGGGGTCCTGACTTACCTCGGCTCCGAGCTTGCAGTCTCCAGGCACTGCACTGCACTGGCGATAAAATGCAGGGCGATGAATAACACGCAGTCAGTCGCAAAAGAAACTCTTTCCCCACGACGCACACAGGCCTTTTGTTGCCAAGCAGCTAAATGACAACGGACAGATGATGCGAATTAATAAACCGGCGTACAATATGTGCCTCTCGCAGTGGAGATGTGGCTGCAAGTTGTGGCTGCTCAACATTCACTCTTTTGAAATGAGTTCTGCTCCGTTTGAGGATAAAACACGGGCCTGAAAGGGGTTCATCATTAATTATAGTGGTTTTAAGATTCCAAAGTTTAAACTTCAAAACCAGCAACAACACTAATATTAAATTTCACTCCTTTTCCCACCTTATCTGACACTACTTAATCTAATTTTCATCTCTGGCATTTGTCCGCTCATCTGCCGATCAACTTGGTGTTTTACTCAAGATTCCAGCACCAGTTTCTTGTATCTTTCGCTCTAATTTAATTGTTCCTTTGCTTCTGTTACATCCGGGCTGACTGTAACAGAGGAGTTTCTGCAAGAATGGCACGGAAAATCAAGGGGAACATCTTAGATCGAACCTTATTGAATGAATAACTAATCTCGAAACGCCATCCTTGGCGTGAGCGAGCGCCCTTCCCTCCTGATTTTCCACAGCCCTTTAATCAAGCATTGCCGGGCAAACAGTAGGCGGATGGACACAAAATGGTGGCACTGACCATCAATCGCCCGTTTGCACTAGTTCCACGTCAGCCCACTTTCTCATCCACTTCCTACACACCGGGGGCAGCTTCGGAGGCCAATTAACCTGCACGTCTTTGGGAGCACCTGGAGGAAACCTTTGTGGTCCCAGAGAGAACATACAAACTACACAGACAGCACCCGAGGTGGGGTCTCCAGTGCCGAGCGGGTCTACCAGCCGTGCCGCTCTGCGTTGCTGTGCCGCCCTTTCTCTTCCATGTTTCTCCCCCATCTAAAGCTACCAGTCTGCAGGAAGGTCACGATCCAAAATGTCATCTAACAATTCGTCCAACCGAGACTGCCTGACCCACTGAGTTTCCATTGCACTGTGTTTATTGGAGGGGAGGGTCCTTATTTAACCCCACATCCAATAGACAGCACCTGCAACAGCATTGCAACATAGGTCAACCTCAATGTTACACTCATCCAGGATCCACAACATCTGACTCGGGCTGAGAGCTACCAGCAACAAGACTAACATTACATTTCACTCCCTTTCTGTCCTTATCTGACACCATTTTTGGTGTATCTCTAAAGGACGGGACAGGACAAGCCCACCATAAATATCACCTGTCCACTCCCTCCACAGATACTGCCCGACCCGCTGTGTTTCTCCAGCATTTTTTTTTTGCTCAAGATTCTAGCATTTGTAATTAACGATGTCCCTCTTCTGCTCTTTCAGATTGCTGATTAAGATCCTTTGCACTATTTTTAGCAAGAGTATGGGATTAGCCCAAAGTCCTTATTTCTCCCTCCCCCCTCAACATCACAGAGTCTAGAGACCCCGGTTCAATCCCAGGGCTGCCAACTTTCACGCATTGAGCGTGAGACTAACGCATTTGAGGAAATTCTCACGCTCTCACGCTGATGACAGAAG
The DNA here is from genome assembly GCA_035221665.1 of Okamejei kenojei. Lineage (NCBI taxonomy): Eukaryota > Metazoa > Chordata > Chondrichthyes > Rajiformes > Rajidae > Okamejei > Okamejei kenojei. The sequence goes on along the minus strand of CM069152.1, from coordinate 32,515,458 downwards.
TTCTCGCGCTCAAAAAAATATTTAAAAAAAAAATATGAATAAATAAATAAAGTCACACTCCTCCACACCCACCAATGAGAATAGTTTTTTTGTTGGCTTAAGCCCATCGCACACTATTTAAAATGGCAATGTAGACAAAAGTGCTGGAGAAACTCAGCGGGTGAGGCAGCATCTATGTCTGAGTTTGACCCTTCTTCTCCAGCATTTTTGTCCAGCGCTCTATAGATGCTGCCTCACCCGCATTCACATTCCCGTGCAGATGGTGTGAGAGGTGGGACACGGCGGTGATCCCAGCACCGGCCCCCCCCCCCCCCCCCCCCCCCCCCCCCCCAGGCACCGCTCACACCTCCCACCCTCACCTGCGGCGGCTCTGGGGCCGGCGGCCGCTCTGCCCACACCGCATGGAGTTGCCAGGAGCGAACCGGGTGAGTGAGGGCGTGGGTGCCGTCTCCAGAGCCTCGGGGATGAATCTCGGGCTATAGCTCCGCTCCGATGCCCGACCCCCGGGCTCTGTCCCTCACCTCCCCAGGATCCCAAGCTGGACACAGAGCACCTGGGCTGGCCCGCATTCCCGGGGAGGGGGGAGGGGGAGAGGAAAACGCTCCCTGGACATCGCCAAGTCTCCGCTCACTCTGGGTGTTGTCGCCGCTTCACTGACACACACTCTCACACACAACCTAACACACACCCTTACACACACACACAAGGTTTAAAGGGATATGGACGAAATGCGGATAAATGGGACTAGTTTAGATGGGGCATCTTGATCTGCATGGACAAGTTGGGATGAAGGGCTTGTTTCCATGCTGTAAGACTGTGACACACTGTAGAAAGGGCCCAATTGCTCTGGAGAGGATCCAGGGGCGATTTATGAACATATTGGCAGGGCTGGAATTTTTTTTACACTTTGAAGAAAGATTTGATAACTGGGATTGTATTCTCTGTAGCAACGGAGGTGAAGAAAATACTTAGTTGACGTGAATAATATTATGAGAATAGGACCTGTTTCGCTTAACAAACAGTGTAGGAAGGAACTGCAGATGGTGGTTTAAACTGAAGATACTAAAAACTGGAATAACTCAGCAGGACAGGCAGCATCTCTGGAGATAAATAATAGGTGATGTTTCGGGTCGAGACCTTCAGACCAAAGAGGTTGAAAACCAGCCATAAAACACAATGACTGGAGATGTGTGTTATCCAACTAAGGGCAGAAATTATAAATCATGTGTTCATCTTTATTGACGTGACATCATAATAAATATATTACAGAAAAAATAATTGAATGGGGTGGCACGGCTGCCTTGCAGCATCACAGGCCCAGATTTGATCCTGACTACGGGTGCTGTCTGTCCAGTATTTGTACATTCTCCTTATGACCACATGGTTTTCTCTGGATATTCCGGTTTCTCCCACATCCGAAAGAAGTGCAGGTTTGTAGGTTAATTGGCTTCTGTAAATTGTCCGTGGCGTGTAGGATACAACTGGTGTAAGGTAGATTGCTGGTCGGTGTGGACTTGGTGGACCGAAGGGCCTGTTTCCATATATATGTTTTACATATATATCTTAATTTCATTGAACCATATATGGTTGAATATGTGGCATTATTTTTGTCTTGTTTCTATAGTCAAAGGGTAAGGTTGATTGATTTATTTGTGCAGAACAGTAATGGAAGTCCAACTCCTCTTGCCTTGTTTTTAAGTTTTTGTTTCTATATATATATATATATATATATATATATATATATATATATATATATATATATATATATGCATAACAGCATGAATTATAATCTGATTTCCATACATGAATATACTAAGGTCGTTCATGTGCTGCACCTGTTGATCAGAGCCTGGCGCTACTGTGGAATGTAGTTAGGAATGTAATTTAGTCATACCTAAACCTTATTCATACCTAATCCAATTTGAAGCATAAATGTTGCATTCAAGTGTAAGTTAAAAGACTCGCAACAGTATGCACCAGATTGCACAGTTTCAAGCTGAAATATGCAAAAGCTCCCCACCCACACCTTCCCCCCGCTCGGTCGCTGTGCCCCCTCGCAATTTCTCACTCTCAACTCTCACCCAATGTTGGCAGCCCTGCAATCCTGTCCTAGCCTGCTATATGTGCGGAGTTTGCATGTTCTCCCTGCGATCATGTAAGGTTCCCCGAGGCGCTCCGGTTTCCCCCCACATCCCAGAGATATGCTTGTTGATAGGTTGATCATCTACTGTAATTTACTCTTGGTGTGTTGATGAATGGTAAAATCCAAGGAAACGTTGAAGGAGCATTGGACAGAATAAATTGGGTTAGAGTAGGGATTTGTGCAGAGATGAGTGCTTGGTAGTTGGTGATCAAGGGGCCTGTTTCCATGCTGTATGTCTCCTACTCTATTGCAAAATTGGTCGTGATATTGCTGCTCGCACGAACATAGCTGCCGTGCTTCATATGTCACACCCCAAGCATTATGGGTAGAAGGGGAGGAGGTCAAAGTGCAAGTGTTTTCCCCCCAGGACTAGAGGGTGTAAGCTATAGGGAGAGGTTGAGTAAGCTGGGTCTCTATTCCATGGAGCATAGGAGGATGAGGGGAGATCTTATAGAGGTGTACAAAATCATGAGAGGAATAGATCGGGTAGATGCACAAGGTCTTATACCCAGAGGAATCGAGGACCAGAGGCCACAGGTTCAAGATGAAGGGGAAAAGATTTAATAGGAATCCGAGGGGTAACTTTTTCACACAGAGGGTGGTGGAACAAGCTGCCAGAGGAGGTAGTTGAGGCTGGGACTATCCCATCGTTTGAGAAAGAGTTGGACAGGTACGTGGATAGGACAGGTTTGGATAGTTATGGACAAAGCGCAGGCAAGGTGGGACTAGGGTGGCTCGGACATTGTTAGCCGGTGTGGGCGAGTTGGGCCGAGGGGCCTGTTTCCACACTGAATTTATGACTCTATGTGAATCTACACAGCAAGGTGCGGTGGGGAGGAGGGTGGCTGGTCAAGCAATGTCTCAGAGTGCCGCAACAGGATGTGGTTGTTGATGGCGTCGCACTGCAGGCCAAAATGACGGAGAGGTATCCCTCAAATGTGGAGAGTGGTAAGGTGGCATCTGGTGAGAAACTAAACTTGGAAAATGATCCTTGCTGGAGAGTCATCGAGCCATACAGCATGGAAGCTGGCTTCTACGCCCAGCTTGCCCACGTCGACTATCATGCCCCATCTATTATTAATCCCACCTGCCTGCGTATGTCCCATATCCCACTTGCCTGCATTTGGCCCGTATCCCACTTTGGCCCTGTCCTAGCCGTATAACTGTCTAAACATTTTTAAAACATTGCGATTGTACCTGCCACAACTACTTCCTCCGGCAGCTCGTTCCACACACCCACCACCACCCTTTGTGTGAATATGTAACGCCTCAGATTCTTATTAAATCTTTCCCCCCTCACCTTAAACTTGACCTCTGGTTCTCAATTCCCCTTCACTGGGCAAGAGACCGTGCGTCTACCTGATCTATTCCTCTCATTGTTTTGTACACCTATATAAGATCACCCCTCATCCTCCTGTGCTCCAAGGAATAGAGTCCCAGGGTGCTCAACCTCTGCCCATATAGCTCAGGCCCCTCGAGTCCTGAAACATCCTCGAGAGAAAATGTATGTGAGTGTGAGAAATGTGGGAAATGGTGCTGAAATTGAGCCAAGAACTCAAATCGTGATGTTTGAGGAGAAAACCTTGGTGCAGAAGGTCAAGAGTGTTTCATTGTCATTTGTACCAAAGATGGAACAGTGGAATTCTTACTTGCAGCAGCATAACAGGCCAGTGAGCTCCGTACACCTAGATAATAATGGCTACAGCGGTAGAGTTGCTGCCTCACAGCGCCAGAGACCCGGGTTTGATTCTGGCTAAGGGTGCTGTCTGAGCAGAGTTTTCACGTTCTCCCTGTGACCGTGTGGGTTTTCTCTGGGTTCTCCGGTTTCCCCCCGCACTCCGAAGACGTGCAGGTTTGTAGGTTAATTGGCTCCTGTAAATTGTTCCTTGTGGTCTAGTACACAAAACTGGGATAACATAGATCTCCTGACCAATGGTCGGCACGGACATGGTTGGCCGAACTGCCTGCTTCCTCACTATCTCTAAACTAAACTATAACCACGCCAACATAATGGAGAGACTTGTCGAACCCCAATATTTCCTTCTTCTCCATGCATCCTTCTGGCGAAAGGTACAGAAGCTTGAAAGCACACACCACCACCAGACTCAGGAACACCTTCTTCCCCTCAGGGTTCAATCGGGCTTCTGACGATCCTTGCATCAGCTGTGGTACTGTCCAATTCACTCTAACCCTATTAAGGACATTGGACATTGTCCGTGGAACTGATGCACTACGATGCTGAGAAGTTTATTCTAATCTGCTCTTTAGCAAGCAAATCAAAGCTGTTCACTGTGCCTTAGTAGTTTAGTTCAGAGATACTGCGCAGAAACGGGTTCTTCGGCTAGTCCGCGCAGACCAACGATTACCTGGACTCTTGTTCTATCCAACACACTAGGGACAATTTACAGAGACCCATTAACCTACAAACCTGCACATCCTTGGAGAGTGGGAGGAACAGGAGCACCCAGAGGAAACCCACAAGGTCCAAGGGATAAGGTGCAAACTCCACACAGACAGCACCAGTAGTCAGGCCCAAACCCAGTTATCTGGTGCTGTGTGGTAGCAGCTCTAACGCTGCGCTACCATGCTGCCCTTTACGTGGCGTGATAATAATGAACCTAATAAATAAAAAATAAAAATTAATAATCGGTTAATTAATCACCACAATATTAGTGCAAATCCCCGAAAGTCCTGGGTGCAAACAGGGACTGCTTCGTGACTGGAGTCGAGAGAGGAATTGGCAAAATAGAACACATTTAAAGTTCCGAGATGCTGCCTGACCCACTGAGTTACTCCAGCACTTTGCGTCCACACTTAAAGTGTTCACTGCCTCTTCTGAAGTACTGAGGGGACGCCCAGCCTTAACAAAAACAAATGCCTTATTGTTCCTTCCGTTTGGCAGTTCATTCAGACAGGTCGCCGTGCTGAGGAGAAGTGAGGAGTGACACCTGACCTCCCCGCACACCTCGCGACACACCTCGCACACTCCCGTCATCAGAACAGCGTCTAAGCTGCTGCTTGAAGCATTCCACAGCATTTGCCCCTATTGCCCCACCCGTGAGAGCAAAGCCTCTTTGTGTGAGGGAGTTTAGAACTCGTTTGTACATGTCTTTTTGTCTGTTCTGCCACCAGAACTCAACTTGTATTTTCCTCCATCAGTTCAGCTTTAGCATCTTAGTTCAATATCTTCCACACGTTTTTCATTTGCCTCATTCAGAGTCCGGAGTGCTTGTTTTACGTCCCCACTTATTGGTTGGTGTGGTCGATTTGATTTAGGTTAGTCCAGTGATCACCCCGTACACTCGCACTATCCTACACACTAGGGACAGTTTTACAATTGCCGGATAGTCACAGCCAATTAAACCACAAACCTCCACGCCTTTGGCATGTGGGAGGTAACCGGAACACTTGGACAAAACACATGTGGTCACAGGGAGAACGTACAAACTCCGTACAGACAGCACCCGAGGTCAGGATCGAACCCGCGTCTCTGGCGCTGGAAGGCAGCAACTCTACCGCTGTGCCACTGTGCCTCTCCAACTGATGCTTAACTCCTGTATAAAGTAGCGTTGTCAATAGACAATAGACAATAGGTGCAGGAGTAGGCCATTCGGCCCTTCGAGCCAGCGCCGCCATTCAATGTGATCATGGCTGATCATCCACAATCAGTACCCCGTTCCTGCCTTCTCCCCATATCCCCTGACTCTGTTATCTTTAAGAGCCCTATCAAGCTCTCTCTTGAAAGCATCCAGAGAACCGGCTTCCACCGCCCTGTGAGGCAGAGAATTCCACAGACTCACCACTCTCTGTGAGAAAAAGTGTTTCCTCGTCTCCGTTCTAAACACCTTACCCCTTATTGTTAAACTGTGCCCCGTGGTTCTGGACTCCCCCAACATCGTGAGTGAATTCGGGAACAGCAAGGGAAGGGAAATAATGCCGAACTGTCCAAGGATACTCTCTTCCTGCATGCAAATTAAAATTGATTCCCCGAGCCAATTCACAAAGACACAAAACTCTGGAGTAACTCAGCAGGTCAGGCAGAACAGGAATAGGTGACGTCTTGAACCTTCTTCAGACAGAGCCAGGGGAGGTAGAAACTAGCGGTATGAAAAGGTACAGAACAAATCAGAGCTGGCACTGACGACCCAGGAAACGTGGAGCCCACAGTGGTCCCCTGCCAGTCCAGCTTGCCGTTAACACCATTGCCAGTGGCTGAGGGTGATTTTATGTAGAAAGTAGGAACTGCAGATGCCGGTTTTAAAAAAAGAGCACAAAATGCCGGAGTAACTCAGTGGGTTAGGCAGCATCTCTGGAGATGCCAAGGTTGATATTTATGTTGGTAGCTTAATTGGCCACCATTAAGCGCTGGTCGTGAATAGTAAAATCTGAGGACGTGGTGGGGAGACTTTCATGGGATTCCAGGTTGTCTGCGGGTTACAAATAGCTGATTTATTTTATCAGCCGGTGGATACAAGCAAACGTTTGGGATACTGCCGAGAGGGGTTTAGTGGTTGCTGCAGTGTTGTGGGCATCTTCTGCTGCCTGGCAACTTGATTCTTGGTCTCATTTCCGACTTGCGAATTGTCCGGGTTGCAAACAATTCACAGGAACCGAACTCTGTTGTAATCTGGGGAAGACCGAGGCGCAGCGGGTAGAGCCGCTGGCTCTCAGCACCGGAGACCCGGGTTCGATCCTGACCTTGGGTGCTGTGTGTGTGGAGTTTGCACGTTCTCCCTGTGACTGCGTGGGTTTCCACCGGGTGCTCCGGCCCCTTCCCACATCCCAAAGACGTGCGGGTTTGCATGTTAATTGGCCCTCTGTAAATTGCCTCCTAGGGTGTCGGCACTGGATGTGAAAGTGGGATAACTTGCATGGACTAGTACCAATGGTCTGTGTGGAGCTAAGGGCCGAAGGGCCTATTTCCATGCTATATCTTACAATCAAACAAAAATTGTGGAAATGGCTAGTTGATGGTCGGTATAGATTCAGTGGGCCGAAGGGTCTATCTCCATGCTCTGTGATTCTATGACTCGAAACCTATTAGCAATCTCCCTCCGTGTTACATTTGTTTGGACTAATATCACCGGCAGTGTGTGAGAGACATTTGCTGTAAGTTCTGTTTCCTTTGTTCTTTAAATAGACTGTCCTCTGGGGCAATTATAAACTACACTTGACAGTTTGCTGTGAGTCTGTTTACCAGCTGATGGAGTGGTAGCAGTATATATTTGGTATTAAAAATGATCGAATGGGTCATCCATTTATTGCATTCTTTCCCTTATTTTCTGCAACAGATACTGTGCTTTAAACAAATTCATTTATTAGTTGTAAAACTCTTTGAGTCGCCTTGGGTTTCAATGTTTTATTTGTCAATGGCCTTTATTGTCGCATGTTCAGTGACATTCACTTTTTTTGCATGCAGTTCGGTAAAGTGTTACCATACACAAGCGTAATCTTAGATTAAGTACATAGTGTGGAGAAATGGTCCACTGAGTGTATACAGTTTGAGACTGTACAAAGCTGAACTGCTGAACTGCTACCTACCGCCTTGGTGACCCTCGATCAAGGTATTCTTAATCGCACTTCGCTGGCTTCATCTGGCTCTAAACGTCATTGCCTTATCATGTATCTGTACACTGTAGATGGCTCGATTGTAATCACGTATTGTCTTTATCTGCTGACTGGATAGCACGCCACAGGCGCTTTTCACTGTACCTCGTTGCATGCGACGATGATAAACGTAACTAAAACTATTAACGAGAGTCGCCAGGTTTTGGCGCCATTTTGAATGTCCAAGTTGGTTTATGTGCAGGTGGCCACAAAGGCCCATTGTCAGGCAGCGTCGCAATGTTCCTGAAATGTCTCTCTATTAGTCAAACGCATGGGGACTGTCCAGTGCGTTGTGTTTTTACCGTAGACTTTAGAGATATGGCGTGGAATCAGGCCTTTTGGCCCATCGCTGACCAGCGATCACCCCGTACACTATTAGCACTATCCTACACACTGGGGACAATTTTGGTTACAATTTTCCCAAAGCCTATTAACTACAAACCTGCAAGTCTTTGGAGTGTGGGTGGAAACCGGACCACCCGGAGAAAACCCACGTGGTCACGGCGAGAACGTACAAACTCCGTACAAACAGCACCCGTAGCCGGGATCGAACCCGGGTCTCTGGTGCTGCAAGGAGGCAACTCTACCGCTGCGACACTGTTCCGCCTCTACATCTTGCGTTGAGCTGCACTGTGTTGTCTGTTTTGTAGGGCAGTGTGGGGGAGGGATGGCCCTTAGTGTGAATGGCAAGCAGCAGAGCACAGGCTAGTTCCAAGCATTAAAAGTAGACTATTGCTTTTCTCCAGAGATGATGTCTGACCCGCTGAGTTACTCCGGCTTTTTGTGTCCATCTTCGGTTTAAACCAGCATCTGCAGTTCCTTCCCCCACAATAACAGCGCAGTTCCGCAGACTGAGCCATGCAGTGGGCTCTGTCATCCTGGTGCACCCTCACTTATCACAAAACTAAGGAAACATCTCCACAGCAAACAGGAATTTGCTCTGAAGATAGATTGATTATCGACTATTGTGAAACCACCAACGTGAGGCGCAGCAGTTGAATTGTTGGTTGCCATTGGGAATCTGCTTTTGGGATGCAAACTGTGTTTTGCACTCACTGCAAAGATGTCATTCTGCTTGTGTGATTGACACAGTTGCCGAATGGTGGGGCTGAAAATACTTCCAGAGTTAAGGGTTCATTTCCGAGGGCTTTCTTTGCACGTGATAGATAACGATGGTCAAACTGCGGGAGCACCAGAGTGCCTTCAGCTTTGCACCGTTCCCTAGATTTAACAGGCAGAAGACCACCTGGTTGTGGGTGTATGGAACGAGCTTCCGGAGACGCTAGTTCAGGCAGAGGTACTATCGCAATGTTTAAGAAACATTTAGACAGGTACATGGATAGGACAGGGATAAGGGCCAAATGCAGGCAGGTGGGACTAGTGCAGCTGGGACATGTTGGGTCAGTGCAGTGAAATGCATTTTCTGCATACAGATCAGCAAGACTATCCCTGTACATAAGCACAATCACCCCGGGCAGTACAGTACGCACAGAACAGCCCACTGAGTCACCCATCCTTTTTCTCCAGAGATACTGCCTGACCTGCTGAGTTTCTCCAGCACTTTGTGACTACAGAAATAAACCAACATCCGCAGTTCCTCCTACACATTCTTTCCATACAATGTAGCCGATGTCTCAGTCATCCATTGTGCTCTCAGGCAGTGCGTCCCAAGTTCCTATCGCCCTCAATGAAATAAAACTGTTCCTCACTCCCCTCTAAACTTCCTACTCCTGAAGCGTAAACTAATGGCCTCTGGTCATAAACACCTCTACGCAATCTATCCCCCTTCTGGTGAACTGTCTCTGTGTTCGTGCTCTCTCTCTCTCTCTCTCTCTCAATATCTCTCTCTATCTCTCTCTCTCTCTTTCTATCTCTCTCTCTATCTCTGTACCCTCGCCTGTGCTAGCGCCATCCTCTGTCCTGCCCCACCTCTCATCCAGCTTTCTTTCCCCTCCCCCTACAGTCAGTCTGAAGAAAGGTCTTCAGAAACTTTGCATATCCATGTTCTCCGGGGATGCTGCCTGGCCCGTTAAGTGGCTCCAGCACTCTCTGTCTTTCTTAGGCATTCAAGAGCCAAGAGTGTTCAGTTGGCAGGTGCACTGACAGCGGGACAATGCAATCCGTGCTTGCGGCAGCGCAGCAGTCTTGTAAACACAACACACATGGAGAACAGGGCGGCACGGTGGCGCTGCCTTACAGCGCCAGAGACCCGGGTTCGACCCTGACCACGGGTGCTGCCTGTATGGAGTTTGTAGGTTCTCCCTGGGACCGCGTGGGTTTTCTCCGGGTGCTCCGGTTTCCTCCCACACTCCAGACACAGTTAAGACGTACAGGTTTGTAGGTTTGGTTATTGTGCCGAGTGTGTAGGATAGTGTTAGTGTGCGGGGTGAGTGCTGGTCAGCGCGGACTCAGTGGGCCGAAGGGCCTGTTTCCACGCTGTATCTCTAAAGTTGAATCCACCCACTCATTTTGTTCAGTGAAGAAATGATCATGATTTGATGCAGACTGTTGCTGAGTGTCCTACTGTATATGTTAATAAGAAAGAGAGCCAGCATGGACTTGATGGGCGGAGTAGCCTCCGGTGTCATGAGGTCTTAGAGTGACCCACAGAACGGTTCCTGTTGCACAGACGAATGCTTGGCAGCTTCTCCCACAGGACAGAATCTCACTAGCAGTCAGGCCTGTTTATTTGTCAGATGCACCAGATATGAACAGGAACAATGAAATACTTCCTTCCGGCAGCTTGACAGGCATATTGGGCGCAACAAAAACAACAAATAATATAGGCTAATTTATCAACTATTCTAAGTAAACTACACTCTGACACTACAAAAACCACAGTACATAACCAAGAGAGGAAGAGATCGCAGTCTCTTGCCCAGAGTAGGGGAATTGAGATCCAGAGGACATCGGTTTAAGGTGAGGGGGCAAAGATTTAATAGGGACCTGAGGGGTTACATTTCCACTGTCCCATCACGGGTACTGATCTGCCAGCTAGTGAAGATATCTGCAGTTGAGCAGTTTAGTTTAGAGATACAGCGCGGAAACAGCCCAGTTGGCCCACTGAGTCCCACACACTAACACTACCCGGCACACACACTATATACCACATACACCAAGCCAACTTACCTACATACCTGCACGTCTTTGGAGTGTGGGAGGAAACCGTAGATCTCGGAGAGAACCCACACGGTCGCGGGGAGAATGTACAAACTCCGTACAGACAGCTCCTGTAGTCGGGATCGAACCGGGGCCTCTGACGCCGCAAGCGCTGTAAGGCATTGACTCTACAGTTGCGCCACCATGCCGGTGATGTCATCAAAGAATCGAGAAAAGGAATGGGTGACGTTTTGGGTACAGTGATATGCAAATTACCATACAGCCGTAACTAAAAAAGCAACAAGACACAGCTACATAAAAGTCAACATAAACATCCACCGCAGCGTATTCCGCATTCTTCACTGTGATGGAAGGCAATAACCTTCTTCCCTCATTTGTCACCCGCGGTGGAGCAGTCGAACCATCCGTCAGGGCGATTGAAGCTCCCGCAGCCGGCGGTCAAAGCTCCCACGTCAGGGCGGTCGAAGCCTCTGCGACTTTTAGTTCCCGAAGTCGGTCTCTGACCAGAGACGGCAGGCTCCATGATGTCAAAGTCCGCAGGCACCCGCGGTCGAGCTCAGAGGTCAATGCCTGGCAAAGGGATCGCGGGCTCCGCGATGCCCGACTCCCTGACGTTAGACCGCAGTGCGGACGGAGATACGATACAGCAAAAAAAATCTCTGTACATCTCCGTCAAGTAAAGAGATTAGAAAAAGTTTCCCCCAACCCCCTCCCCTCCATCCCCCACATAAAACAAGCGAAAGAACTCTTAAAAACACACATTTAACACATACTAGAAGAAAGGGCAGACAGACTCTTGGTGAAGCAGCCTTTGCTGACGCCATCCGATGGAGAAATGTCTTATGGTCTAATGCAAAACGTGCATACTTCCACACAGACAGCACCCGAGGTAAGGATCGAACCCGGGTGTCCAGTGCTGTAAGGCAGCAGCTCTACCATCTTGGGTGTGTGCCACTATCTGAAGGACAACTGCTCTGCCATGAAACAGCTAGAAATACGTGGTCTTATTGTCTAAATGTTTCAGCTTTTGATTCAAAAGCCAGTGAGATTGCAATTAATTAACTTGGTGCATTTATAATTACTTTGTTCATTTCAGAGTATTACACTTTATTTCAGTTTATTGTCACGCGTACCGAGGTACAGTGAAAAGCTTTTTGTTGTGTGCTATCCAGTCAGCAGAAAGACTGCACGTTTACAATGAAGCTGTACACAGTGTAGAGATACTAGATAAAGGGAAGAACTTTTAGTGCAAAGTAAAGTCTGTTTAAAGATAGTCCAAGTGTCTCCAATGAGGTAGATGGGAGGTCAGGCCTGCCCTCTAGTTGGTGATAGCATGGTTCAGTTGCCTGGTAACAGCTGGGAAGAAGCTGTCCCTGGAGGGCCTGTTCCACTTGGCCGTCATTTGCGCGTAATTTACGCGACATCATTTACCCGTCACGACGCACGACACGCCCGTCGTGACACGCACGTGACGTGCGCGTGGTGCGTGATGACATAGGCAGTGACGCGCGGCATTGCAGGATTTTGTGATGTACAACATCTTCGCGCGCCATCCGCGTGACGCGCAAATGATGGGCCAAGTGGGACAGGCCCTCGAATCTGGAACTTCTGGCAGTTCATGACTGATCCGACATTAATTCCAGGAGCTTCCATTTAAAGGGATCCAATATCTTCTGCTCGCTCAGCCTTCCCAGGATTGAGCAGAACTTGGCCGCGAGCCTCGAGTTTGTTTTTACAAAAGGAATCTCCTGGATTTCCTTAAGGAAGTGCTCACTAACTGGCAGGAAAACCACGTACTGGTGAATTTATCTGGACCAACAAAAACTACTTGAAAAGCCCAATATTTGTGCTCGGTGTTGTTCTGTGTAGATAGTACATCCGGCAATCATTTACAAAAACTTAACAATGGGATCCCTGACCCATCAGGAAGATCTCACCGCTGATGTTAGACAACTTGTGCTGGGAGATGCCTTGCACATTTTTGGGCATCTTTTTGAAAAATATCAAAATAAACTTTATTCAAGTAAAGAAAATGTGCAACACAGGAAACGTGCAAAAAAAATGTGTCCAACATTCTCGGAGGCTATACATACATTCAATACTGTTTACACAATTTTACCCCCCTCCATTGCCACTCATGTGGCCCTCTAGTGTGAAATTCCTTCCCTTATTTTGAGGGGCATCTCCACCACACCCTGCCCGCCCCTTCAATGTCCAGCAGTGGAAGGACCCCAGACTGTGGTCGTCCCCCACAGTGCCTTGGAGTTGGCTGCACCGAGCTTCAGTGCGTCCCTCAGCACGTACTCCTGCAGTCTGCAGCGGGCCAGACGGCAACATTCCCCAACGGACATCTCACTCTGCAGGGAGGCCAACAAAGTTCAGGCTGACCAAAGAGCGTCTTTCACCGAGTCAATGACCTTCACAGTGGCGCAGCGGTAACGTTGCGGCCTAACAGCACCAGAGACCCGGGGACGAGCCTGAGCACCCTCACCTAGGACCCACAACCTCAGGCTGAGAGCTACCAGCAACACGACTATTACTATATGTCACTCCTTTCCTATCCTTATCCAACGCTAGTTTGTCTCGTTTTCACCTCTGGCCTTTGTTCACACATCTGCGAATCAATCCCCCTAGATGGTCACAGAGAGAGTGTGCAAACTCCACACAGACAGTAATTTGTGGGGTGAAGCTAGAGTTGAAATAAAGCGCCCCAGTGCAAAGAAGGACACAGGGTGCTGGAGTAACTCAGTGGGTCGGGTAGCAACTATGGAGAAAGTCAACAACATCTGGAGAGAACGTGGACCCATTTTGGGTCGCGACCCTTCCTCAGACTCCAAGATGCTGCCTGACCCGCTGTGTTACTCCAGTACTTTGTGGGGTTTTTCCGTAAACTAGCACCTGCAGTTCCTTGTGCCTCCATCCAGTGCAAATAATTTACATAAGTACAGTGCACTTTTTAGAATTAAGTGCTTGCCGAATTATCACTGAAGTTTAATTTATGAGCTCCTATTTTCAAAATAGAAGGTCACGGACCCGAAACGTCACCCATTCCTTCTCTCCAGATACGCTGCCTGTCCTGCTGAGTTACTCCAGCATTTTGCATCATCTTCAGTTTAAACCAGCATCTGCCCACTTTCCTCGGTGTTGTGTTTTGGTAGTCAAGTGGAAAAAAGATCGACCCACCCTGGACAAGCATTTAACCCCCTTACCCCCCTCCTGTACAAGAGCTGGTCAAACTGAACAGTCTGCTCCCCCCATACCCATACTCTATCCCAGGAGGTAATAAAACCATTGAGATCAATCCCGATGAAAGGCTATTTCATCGCTGGTGATTTGTGGTGTTACTCACTGGCATCAGGATTGTCCACAGTTTGAGTCATTCCCCCCCTGATCCAGTATCAGAACAATCAGGCTTCTGGCACTGATTGCATCAAATGGAATTTAATTAATTGGGGAGTGTGAACATTCACTAGCAAATATCCTTCACTGGTATTCTCCCAGTCCTTCCCCCAGTATACTGCCTCATGAGGTTCCTTGCCTTCATGTGTGAATTCGAGTAATATCCTCTTGCCCATCATAACCTAGGCTCACGATGGATGCTGGCTGGACCAGCATTTATTTCTCTTCCCTAATTGCCCTCGAGTGGTTTACTAGACTACGTCAGAGGGTAATTAAGATTGAATACCTTTACAAGGAGCCTGGACTCTTCCACTGGCCAGGCAGGGTGAGTCTTGTTGGGGGTTTTTTTTCATTTTGGAAGGACATTGGTGAACTGGATAGTTCGTTACAATATTCTGCCATTTTCTCTTCTGCCAAGTGCCAGCTCATTATTTGGTGTTGTTTATTGGACAGGTACAGCCAAGGTACAGTGCAGTGTTTTTTGTTGCGTGCTATCCAGTCAGTGGAAAGAGTGCATGTTTACAATGAACGGCATCCACAGTGTACAGACGCAGGATGAAGGGAGTAACATCCAGTGCAAGGTAAAGCCAGTAATGTCCAATGGAGGGTCTCCAACGAGGTAGATAATAGTTCAGGACCGCTCTCTAGTTGTTGATAGGATGGTTCAGTTGCCTGATAACAGCTGGGTAGAAGCTGTCCCTGACTCAGGAGGTGTCCGTTTTCACACTTCTGTACCTCTTGCCTGATGGGAGAGGGGAGAAGTGGGAGTGACCAGGGAGAGACTCGTCTGTGATTGACTTGGTGGCCTTGCCGAGGCAGCGTGAAGCAAGGAGGAGGGAGGTTGGTTTGCATGGTTTCCTGATGCGTGTGCCTATGTGGTTAGAGAGAGTTCGAGGGGTTAGTGGAGTCAAGGGATATGGGGAGAGGGCAGGCACGGGTTATTGATAGGGGACGATCATCCATGATCACAATGAATGGCGGTGCTGGCTCGAAGGGCCGCATGGCCTCCTCCTGCACCTATTTTCTATGTTTCTGTGTAAGAGTTTGGTATGGTTTACTTTTATGACGCAGCATGGAAGCAGTCCATTTGGCCCATTGAGAACATGCCAGCCATTCATCACCCACTCACACAAGGGCCATGTTATCCCTCTTATGCATGCCCTACACTCTTGGGGAACCTTGGAGACCAATTAACCTACAAACCTGCACGTCTTTGGGATGTGGGAGGAATGGGTAGGTTAACCTATGATGAGCGTTTGTCGGCACTGGGCCTGTACTCCCTGGAGTTTAGAAGAATGAGGGGAACCTCATTGAAACGTACAGAATACAGGGCTTGGACAGAGTGCATGTGGAGAGGATGTTTCCACTAGTGGGAGAGTTTAGGATTAAAGGTCATAGCCATAGAATTAAAGGACGTTCTTTTAGGAAGGAGATGAGGAGAAATTTCTTTAATCAGAGGGTGGTGAATCTGTGGAATTATTTGCACAGAAGGCTGTGGAGACCAAGTCAGTGGATATTTTTAAGACAGAGGTAGATAGATTCTTGATCAGTTACAGGTGTAGGTTATGGGGAGAAGGCAGGAGAATGGGGTTAGGAGGGGGAGATAGATCAGCCATGATTGAATGGCGGAGTAGACTTGTTGGCCGAATGGCCGAATTCCACTCCTATTCCTTATGACCTTATGAATCCGGTGCACCCGGAGGAAACACGCGGTCACGGGAGAAGGTGAAAACTCCACTCAGCTCCAAGGGGATGGGTTTTTTTTACACAGAGGGTGATGAGTGAGTGCCTGAAACACACTACCAGAGGTGGTGGCTGAAGCAGATGTGGTCGTGGCATTTGAGAGGCTTTTAGGTAGACACCTGGATATGCAGGGAATGGATGGGGATGGATCGTGTACAGACAGAGAAGATTAGTTTATCTTGACAATGTTCAACACGGATATTGTGACCCTACGAGCCTGTTCCTGTGCTGTACTGTGTCCTATGTTCTGTGTTCTTATGAAAAGGTTGAATATTATGCAAAGCAGCATTTCCTATTGTGGCTCTCTTAGAGTCTGACAGTGCGGAAACAGGCCCTTTGGCCCAACTTGCCCACACTAGCCAACATGTCCAGTCTACAATGAGCTCAAAATGCTGGAGTAACTCAGCGGGACAGGCAGCATCTCTGGAGAGAAGGAATGGGTGACGTTTCGGGTCGAGAACCTTCTTCAGCCTGATGTCAGGGGAGTGGGCGGGACAGAGATAGAATGTGACAGTAAGACTGGTGGGAGGACTGGGAAGGGGGAGGGGAGAGAGAGGGAAAGCAAGGGCTATTTGAAGTTGGAGAAGTCAATGTCCATACTGGTGGGGTGACAGCTACCCAAGTGAAATATGAGGTGCTGTTCCTCCAATTTGCGCTGGGCCTCACTGAACGGCAGATATAGTAGATGAGGTTGGAGGAGGTGCAAGTGAACCTCTGCTTCATCTGAAAAGACTGTCGGGGTCCTTGGATGGAGTCGAGGGGGGAGGTAAAGGGTGTTGCTTCTCCTGCGGTTGCAGGGGAAAGTACCTGGGGAGGGGGTGGTTTGGGTGGGGAGGGATGAGTTGACCAGGGACTTGCAGAGGGAACAGTCTCTGAGGAAAGCAGAAAGGGGAGGAGAAGGGAAGATATGGCCAGTAGTGGGATCCCGTTGGAGGTGGCGAAAGTGTTGGAGGATTATATGCTGTATGCAACGGCTGATGGAAGGTGAGGACCAGGGGACTCTGTCCTTGTTGCGAATGGGGGGGAGGGGGAGCAAGTGCAGAGCTACGGGGATATCGATGAGACCCTGGTGAGAGCCTCATCTATAATGGAAGAGGGGAACCCCCGTTTCGTAAAGAATGAGGACATCTCCGATGATCTAGTATGGAAAACGACATCCTGGGTGCAGATGCAGCGTAGACGGAGGAATTGGGAGTAGGGGATAGAGTCTTTACAGGAAGCAGGGTGGGAAGAAGTGTAGTCTAGATAGCTGTGGGAGTCAGTAGTTGCAGTAGATGTCGGTCAATGGTCTGTCTCCTGTGATGGAGATGGTGAGATCCAGAAATGGTAGGGAGATGTCGGAGATGGTTCAAGTGACTTTGGATGCAGGATAGAAGTTAGTCATGAAGTTGATGAAGTTAGTAAGTTCTGCATGGGTGCAGGAGGCAGCACCGATGCAGTCGTCAATGTAGCGGAGGTAGAGTTCAGAGATAGGGCCAGTGTACTCCTGGAACAGGGATTGTTCGACGTACCCTACAAAGGGGCCGGCTTAGCTAGGGCCAATGCGAGTGCCCATTACTACGGATGGAGGTGTAGAGTGACTGGACATCCACGGTAAAGATGAGGGAGTGGGGGCCTGGAAAATGGAAGACATTGAAGAAACGAAGAGCGTGTGAGATGTCTTGGACATAGGTAGGGAGGGATTGGACCAGGGGGATTAAGATGGAGTCGAGGTATGTGAAAATTAATTTGGTGGGACATGAACAAGCAGAAACAATGGGTCTGCCAGGACAGTTCTGTTTGTGGATTTTGGGGAGGAGATAAAATCGGGCCGTGCGGGGCTGGGGAACGATAAGGTTGAAGGCTTTAGAGGGCAGAGAGTCGGAAGTAATAAAATCAAATGGTGTGTGATATTAAGGTCTGGTGCTCATCTGTGGGGTCATGGTCCATGGATAAGTAGAAGGAGGTGTCTGAGAGTTGTCGCCTGGCCTCAGCACGGTAGAGGTCAGCGCGCCAGACTACCACGGCACCTCCCTTGTCGGCAGGTTTGATTAATAAGTCGGGGTTGCTGCAGAGTGAGCGGAGTGTCCAATCTACACTAGGCCCATCTTCCTGCGTTTGGCTCCTATCCCTCTAACCTGGTCTTATCCATGTACCTGTCTAAATGTTTCTTAAATGCTCTCTTCACGGAGACTTGGAGCTTCTGTGCTGGAATAAGGTGACAACATTCAGAGTATGTTCCAGTATTAAGAACGTGCCACGGTAATTAAAGTGATACCAACCAACATTACATATGGTGCAAGTTGAGTTTGCAATGGTGAGTGAGGGCCTAATGAGATCATAAAAAACACGGACAATCCCTCAAACCAAATAGACCATTCCCTTAGATATTGGCTGATGCAATCTTGGCTTCATCCTACAATTCCAGTTACATCCCTCAACTCTTATCCCATATCTCTCTCTGTCTTCAATATCAAGATTCAAGAGAGTTTATTGTCATGTGTCCCAGATAGGACAATGTTTCAGCACAACAGAAAATAGTAGGCATGAATAATACAGAACAGATCAGTGTGTCCACATACCGTTATATAAATATACACACACATGAATAAATAAACAGATAAAGTGCTAATAAACAGATAATGGGCTATGAATGTTTAGAGTTTTGTATGAGTTGAATTTAATAGCCTGATGGCTGTGGGGAAGTAGGTATTCCTGAACCTGGACAATATATTTATTGACTAGGCATCCAGAACTCTCTGAGTGTAGGGAACCAAAGAATTTCAATCGTTTGGGAAAATAAAATCTTCAAATGAAAAGATGACAGCACTAAAGGTATTTGTCATTGGCCGTATTTGATAGCAAGTTCCAGCCTGCATTTGCAGGTGGGGTGACGTTAAAATAGGAAATGTGTCAGAAACCTGAAGGGCCATCTCAGGGGGTTGCAAAATAAGCTGACGTGGGAAAGGACCAGACATGTTGATGTTGCATAATGCTAATGTCACTGCATTTCTTGCTTACGCCAGTCTGGACCCAATGACTCCATTGATTTTTCCATTGATCTAAGAAGAGTGGCAGGCAGTATCGAATATCTTTAATTAAGTCAAGGGGCAAATAAACAGATTGGAATTAGCTGCTGAGGAAATAATTTTTCAATAATCGCATCTTCAATATAAGGGGACCCAAAGCGTGCAGTAGAACATTTAACGTTATGTGTAGGAAGGAAAGTTATGTTTTTGATTAGCCAGTTGAAGATTTCCAATAGAAACCTAATTTAATCCACATTGTTCAGCCAGCATTGACTTTCACAACCACAGCAGAGGTCATATTTCCGTACTTACAATGCCTGAAATACGCTGGGACTTCATTCGGGATGAATCACTGGGTGGTTTTTAAATTGCAGGCAGTGAGCCATACCATGAGTACGATGGCTTTCACACAACGTGCTCTGCTGCAGAACAGTCATCTGTTTAAAATTTCCATGGATTTAACTCTCTCTGTCCTCTGCCAGAGGTAGCAACTTCCAGCTTAGTCCTTTTGCCTTCTCGTTTTGGAAGTACATTTCCATGATATTTAATTCCGTCAAGAACATTAGTGATCTCCTCAATGTCCCGGTCAATATGCAACCCTTCTATTGACATCACTTGAGCCAGAATATCTGCTCTCTCTATTTTGTGACTGTTTGAAAGCTAGTTTAGTTTAGTTTAGTGTCACGTGCACCGAGATACGGTGAAAAGCTTTTGTTTGTGTGCTAACCAGTCAAAGAAAAGGACTATGCCTCAGTCCGCACTAACTAAGCTGATCTCCCGGTGGCCCAGCTCTTCAACTCCCCTTCACATTCCCAATCTGACCTATCTGTACTGGGCCTCCTCCATTGTCAGAGTGAGCCCCAGCGCAAATTGGAGGAGCAGCACCTCATATTTCGCTTGGGTAGTTTACACCCCAGCGGTATGAACATTGACTTCTCTAACTTCAGGTAGCCCTTGCTTTCTCTCTCCATCCCTCCACATTCCTAGTTCTCCCACGAGTCTTACTGTCTCTGCCTACATTCTTTCTCTGTCCTGCCCCCTCCCCTGACATCAGTCTGAAGAAGGGTCTCGACCCGAAACGTCGCCAATTCCTTCGTCACCCGCTGAGTTTCTCCAGCATTTTGTGTCAACCAAAGAAAAGACTATACATGAGCACAAACCTTTGGCGAATGAGAGGCTGTCAATTGACTGAAACATTATAGATCAACTCAAAATTGACACAAAATACTGAAGTAACTCAGCGGGTCAGGCAGCATTTCCGGAGAAAAGGAATAGGTGACGAGACCCTTCTTCAGACTAAGAGTCTGGTGAGAAGGAAACTGAGAGACGTGAAAGGGTGCATAGAACAAACGAACGAAAGCTACGCAAAAAGGCAGATCAAAGCCAACAACGATGGTTGCTAGGGCTCTTAAAAATAGCGGAGTCGGGGGATATGGGGAGAAGGCAGGAACGGGGTACGGATTGGGGATGATCAGCCATGGTCACATTGAATGGCGGCGCTGGCTCGAAGGGCCGAATGGCCTACTCCTGCACCTATTGTCTATTGTCTATATCAAGGAAAGGTGGGGCCCTCAATGTACCTTTGAGCAGACCATTGACGATGACCTATTGAGTTACTTCAGCATATGGAGTCTAGCTTTGGTGTAAACCAGCATCTGCAGTTCCCTCCAATGCACAGATCAACTGAAGCCTGTCTCTCTCAGTGAATATAAAACATGTACGCTCACTGTTTTGGAAAGAAGCTAGTTGTAGGATGCAGTGGGGAGAGTTGGGGGGGGGGGGGGGGTTTGGAATGGATGGGGTTTCGCCCCAGGCTCCTGCCATGCATTTATACCTCAATCCATACTTAAAAGACAAACAGATGTACTCACATTTAATTCACCACTGTCCGTGATACCAATCCCTTGTTCCCTTTGTTCAAAGTAACTGCTGCATTTTTAAAGTTAGCAATGAAGTGTTCCAAAATTGAAGGTGAAGATGTCCCAACTACACTTGTCCCACCTGCGTTTGGCCCATACCCCTCTGAAACCTATCCTATCCATGTTTCTTAAACATTGCGATAGTACCTGCCTCAACTGCCTCCTCCGCTAGCTTGTTCCATATACCCATCACCCTATGTGTAAAGAAACGTTACTCCTTGGATAAATCTTTCCCCCCTCACCTTAAACCCATGTCTTCTGATTCTTGATTCATATCGATTACTCTGGGCCAAATATTGCTTTTACTTGATCTATTCCTTTCATGATCTTATACACCTCTATAAGATCACACTTCATCCTCCTGCGCTCCAAGGAATAAAGTCCTAGCCCGCTCAATCTGTCCCTACAGCTCAGGCCCTTGAGTCTTGGTAACATCCTCACAAATCTTCTCAGCACCCTTTCCAGCTTGACAACATCTTTCCCATAACATGATGATCAAAACAGCTTATTTTTGTGTAGGAAGGAACGGCGGATGCTGGTTTCCACCGAAGATAGAAACAAAATGCTGGAGTAACTCAGCGGGCCAGGCAGCATAGATAGAGTCATAGAGTGAAACAGGCCCTTCGACCCAACCTGCCCACACCGGCCAACATGTCCCAGCTGCACTAGTCCCACCTGCCCGTGTTTGGCCCATATCCCTCCAAACCTATCCTATCCATGTACCTGTCTAAATGTTTCTTCGACATTAGGCTAGTCCCAGCCTCAACTACCTCCTCTGGCAGCTTGTTCCATACACTCACCACCCTTTGTGTGAAAAGGTTACCTCTCAGTCTCCTATTAAATCTTTTCCCCTTCACCTTAAACCTATGCCATCGAAGACACACACCCCTGGAGAGAAGGAATGGGTGACGTTTCGGGTCATGGCCCTTCAGACTGAGAGTCAGGAGAGAGGGGAACTAGTTGTGCCTTCCTGTTTTCATCCACTTCTCCCCTTGTCCTTCTCATCCCAAAATGCCAGATCCCTTATCCTGCAACAACAGCCAGGAGTTGTGGTCTCTCCAGCCAAGGGAAATAGCCAAGGGCTGATAGGTTAACTGGGCCTAGCAATAGCCCCTTGTGTGCAGATGAGTGGTAGACTTCTGAAGAGGAGATGGTGGGTGTATGGGGAGATGCAGTCACTGGGAAAAAATAATAATGGGATGGGATTGCTTTGACAATAGACAATAGATGAGGAGTAGGCCATTCGGCCCTTCGAGCCAGCACCGCCATTCACTGTGATCATGGCTGATCATCCACAATCGCTCTCTTCTCACCATATCCCCTGACTCCGCTATCTTTAAGAGCTCTATCTATCTCTCTCTTGAAAGCATCCAGAGAATTGGCTTCCACTGCCTTCTGAAACAGCAAATTCCACAGATTCACAACTCTATCTGGGTGAAAAAAGTGTTTCCTCATCTCCGTTCTAAACGGCATACTCCTTATTCTTAAACTGTGGCCCCTGGTTCTGGACTCCCCCAACATCGGGAATATGTTTCCTGCCTCCATTGTGTCCAATCCATTAATAATATGTTTCAATAAGATCCCCTCTCATCCTTCTAAATTCCAGAGTATACAAGCCCAGCCGCTCCATTCTGTCCACATGTGATAGTCCCGCCATCCCGGGAATTAACCTCGTGAACCTACGCTGTGTTCCCTCAATAGCAAGAATGACCTTCCTCAAATTTGGAGACCAAAACTGCACACAATACTCTAGGTGTGGTCTCACTAGGGCCCTGTACAACTGCAGTAGGACCTCTTTGCTCCTATACTCAGCTCCTCTTGTTATGAAGTTTGTAAACTGGCATAGACTCAAATGCGCTGAAATGACTTCCAATGTTGTAAGTAAATCTTATGAAATATGAGATATTATGAAATGTTCCAATACTAGAAAGGGCTGGCCTTTCCTCAGTTCAATTCAGACCAGATGGTGGTTTCTAGCTTCTTAGCTAGAGTTAGGCCACATGCAAACTGGACAGACAGGTCCTCGTGTTATATGCATGCATGTGTGTGTGTGTGTATGTATGTGTGTATATATATATATGTCTTAGCCTGTTCAACCTATATAGATACACACACACACACATGCAGCACAACAGATATGTAAACACAATGCTCTGAAAAATCTGGAGAAGGGTCTCGACCCAAAATGCACCAATTCCTTTTCTCCAGATGCTACCAGTTACTCCAGCATTTTGTGCCTACCTTTGATGTAAACCAGCATCTGCAGTTGACGAGCAGGGAGGTGAAAGGTCAGCGTGTGAAGACTGGAATATCGATTTGACGTTGGCCAGATCAGCCGTGATGGTATTAAATGCTGGAACAGCTCAAGGGGCTGAGTGGTCTGCCTCGCCTCCCCAAATGACGCATAATCTATGTCACGTGCCTGGGGTTGCAGAGTTCAAGGATTGAACATCACATCTGTTTTAAATTTTAATAATTACCAACTTCTGAGGGCAACTCCAAGGAATTTCACATTACTCTGATTACTCCAGCGAAATTGTGCCGATTGTCTGATAAAGAGCAGTGACGGATGAAAATAACAAGGGTGAATTTTTAGCTTTAGTGATGCATTGAATATCCCAGCTATGGTTCCTCTATTCAGGTTGTAGATCTGTTTTATGCTTGAAGATAGACACATGCTGAAGTAACTCAGCGGGACAGGCAGCATCTCTGGAGAGAAGGAATGGGTGACATTCGGGTCAAGACCCTTCTTCAGACTGATGCCCAGTTTCTGGTGATTGTCTAATGATGCATGTCCTGATTTCCATTCTCCAGCTCGTACTGGAAAGATTGTACAACACGGAAACAGGTCCTTCGGCCCATCAAGTTCACTCTGGCCATCAAGCACCCATTTGCACGAATCCCGCATTAATCCCATTTCATCCTTCCCACATTCCCATCAACTTCCCCTTCATTTAACCACTCACCAGCACACTCAGGGCAGTTTGTGGTAGCCAATATAATCTACCAGCCTGTATGTCCTTGGGATGGGGGAGGATGCTGGAGCACCCAGGGGAAGCTCCCACATCCTCAGGAAGGACATGCAAACTCCACACAAACAGCATCCAAGGTCGGGACTGAACCCATGTTGAGGAAGTCGCCCTCAACAGAAACTGAATGTAGTTTAGTCGCTGTCTAGCTTTTTGCCACGCTTAGATCTCTGGGTGGAAGAGCTCTTGTCTGCAGTGTAAATGACGGAGTAAGCCACTGTGGGCAGAGGAGTTTAGTTTATCTTGGCATTAAGGTTGGCACGGATATTGTGGGCTGAAGGGCCTGTTCCTTTGCTTTAATATTCTGTCTTCTACGGTTGAAATTGGTTGAAAGATACTGCATGGAAACAGGCCCTCGGGCCCACCAAGTTGATGCCGATCACCGATCACAATTTCACACTGGTTCTGTGGTATCCCACTTTAGCATCTATTCCCAGCCCACTGGGAGCAATCTAGAAGCCAATGAACCTACAAACCTATACGTCCTTGGGATGTGGGAGGAAACCAGAGCACCCGGACGAAACCGACCCTGGTCACAGGGAGAACGGGCGAACTCCACCTAGACAGCAACCGAGGTCAGGATTTAACCCAGGTCTCTAGCGCTGCGAGGCAGTAGCTCTACCCGCTGCGTCACTGTGCCCCGATCTGAGGGGCAGCTTTTTCCATACAGAGGATGCCAATTCAACAGTGAAGAGTGCCTCATTGCCATATGCCCCGAAATGGAACCATGAAATTCTTACTTGCAGCAGCACAACAGGTACGACGTCACCTATTCCTTTTCGTGTAGGAAGGAACTGCAGATTCAAACTGCTGCTTTAAACCGAAGATGAACACAAAAAGCTGGATAACTCTGCGGGTCAGGCAGCATCTCTGGAGAGAAGGAATGGGTGACGTTTCTGGTCCAGCTTTTTGTGTCTACCTATTCCTTTTCTCCTGACCCACTGTGTTACTCCAGCATTTTGTTCCTCTTTTCGGTGTAAGCCAGCATCTGCAGTTCCTTCCTACACAGATATGTAAAGATAGTACTGTGTAAAATCTATAATGGGACACAAGGGACAAGCTGCCAGAGGGGTGTAGAGAGGCAGGTACAATTGTAACGTTTAAAATGAATGTAGATAAATTCAAGGATAGGAATGGTTTAGAGGGATTTGGGCCAAATGCAGGAAAATGGAATTAGCTGAAGTAGGGTCTTGTCCTAAACGTCACCCATTCCTTCTCTCCAGAGATGCTGCCTGTCCCGCTGAGTTACTCCAGCATTTTGTGTCTATCTTCGATTTAACCCAGCATCTGCAGTTCTTTCCTACACATAAGAGTAGGAAAGTACCTTGATTGGCCTCGATGATGTGGGTCGAAGGGCCTGTTTCCATGCGGTGTAAATCTCTGACACTATTTAGACAGATTGAAAACGCCATGGGTGTGGGGGAAAGTGTCAATTCTCTCTAAACAACCTCGCGTGGATCTCACCTGAAATGACCGGCGTCGGTCGGCTCGACGCTGCGTGAAGAAGACACACGGGACTCTGATCAAAGGACTGTGCTTTCCCAAGTGTGTCTTTGACAAGGCTGCCTTCACGTCAGCAGAACTTGATAGCAAGGCAGGGGGAGAAATCTTCCAGCCAAATTGTGGCCAGCTGCCTTTGTGAGCCTCTGCTCTGCTCTGCTCTGGGGAGGGAGAGGCAGCTGAAAACCGCATGAGCTCAAAAAAGGGTTTTCTGCCTCCTCGTTTGCCAGATGCTTGAGCTGAATGGGACTCTCGGCCGAGCCTGTTTCAATTGAACGAATTCAAACAATAAACGCAAGAAGGACGTGTGTGTGTGTGTGTGAGAGGGGGGGGGGAGAGGATCGGGGAAACCTCAGTGGGCAATCACAGACTGATGTGGCTTTTATTACTATTCTGGTCATGTGTGTGTGTGTGTGCGTGTGATGCAGGGGAGGGAGGGAGGCTCTGTAAACTGCGAGGCAGGAAGCGATTCCGATGCTCATCCCTCGCCAGGCTTTGCGCCGTGCTGGAATAATTATTTGTGACTTCCGCAGGCTGCAGACATGGCCAGAGCTGAGCCCGGCCGGCAATCAGATTGACGGCAACTGCCCGGGTCCCGGTGAAGGGGGGAGGTAGGGGGAGAGGAGGGAAGAAAAGGGGAGCAGTGGGAAGCAGATCTCTTGCATGAGGAAGGTAAGACCGCCGAAGGAGCTTTGCGATCCTCCCTCAAAATAGCCCGGCTCACCTTTTTTTTTTCTTTTTTGTAATTGTGGCTTCAGGGCAGTGTGACATTTCAGCATCTGAGAGGGATGCAAGTGGAAAAAAACGAACAAGTTTGATTGAAATGCTGCAGCGTTCCTGTGTAACCTGATAATCAATCTCTCTCTCTCTCTCTCTCAAACCATTGTGTGTGCATTGTTTCGAGTGTCAGGGTGTTGTGCTAATTTACATGAGATGCATAGTCATTGGTATCATTGTGTTGGACTGGTGTTGTAGGGCAGTTAGCAGTAAAGATCCTGGAGCTCCAGGATCTTTGGTTAGCCTGAAGGAAGGTGGGCCTTTGCCCTGGCAGAGTCTTGACTGTGTATACCGCGTTACCATCATCCCCTTTGTGAATTGTTGGACTCCAAACTGATCTTGCATCTGCTTGAGGTCTGTGTCAGTTTGCTTGCAGTCTGCGTGCAATAGCTTTCATGGTGCAAGCAGTCAAACCAACACTCGAGATCTCGGGTGAGGGGACAGATGGTTTCTTGGAGGGGGTTTGGTGATGTACCAAGACACAAAAGCTCACATAAGCCAGGAGCTTGCTTTCAATTTTTTGCTGATTCCTTTGTGTTTTGTCTGTGCGTCAAAGTCAAATGTCATTTTATTTTTGTTTGCGAATGGGCTGGTTGCCTCCTGGGATATTGTGTTTGGCATTCCCGGATCCGTTTGTGCCCGTGTCTTCTCTTCATGGTGGCTCCACGTCCACCACAGTCCACCAACCTCCCCTCTTGTAGACTCGCCCAAAGCTGCCCCTCCCTGACCTCGCCCGCTGATGAAACCCTCGCCCGGGCCTCTGCCAACACTGGACCTGACGAGTTCTAGTTTTACAGATACAGTGTGGAAACAGGCCCTCCGGCCCACCGGGTCAGCGCCGACCACCGATCACCCATACGCTGGTTCTATCCGGCACGCTGTTTACAATTTACAGAAGCCAATTACCCTACAAACCTGCACGTGTAGAATGTGGAAGGAAACCGGAGCACCCGGACAAAACCCACGCGGTCACAGGGAGAATGTACAAACTCCGTACAGACAGCACCCGTGGTCAGGATCGAACCCGGGTCTCTGGCGCTGTTCCAACACATTTGTGTGTCTCCATCATTCTACTGCCCAAATCTAATGCTGTCCAAGCATTTGCCCCCTACTCCGCTGCGTGCGATTTTGGATCTGCCCAATAATCCTCCGCTTGCTGATCTACTCTGGCTCACAGCTGAACAATGGTGGTTGCCCGATAGTTCTCACGTGGTTTAGTTGAGTTTACAGATACAGCACGGAAGCAGGGCCTTGGGCCCACTGAGTCCACACTCTCCTGTGCACACTGTGGCCAATTTACTCACATACCTGTGTGTCTATTGGGAACGGGGTACTGATTGGGGATGATCAGCCATGATCTAATTGAATGGCGGTGCTGGCTCGAGGGGCCGAATGGCCTACTCCTGCACCTATTGTCTGTTGTCTTTGGAATGTGGGAGGAAATCGCAGATCTTGGCGAAAACCCATGCAGTCATAGGAAGAACATACAAACTCTACAGACAGCGCCCATAGTCGGGATCGGTCTCCGGGGCTGCAAGCGTTGTAAGGCAGCAGCTTTACCACTGCGCCACCATGCCACCCATAAACCCTCTCAAACCCTTCCATGACCTCATCCTTCCCTATCAGAATCTGCTTCAGCCCTTGAATCCATCAATTCAGATGCTTTGATCATCCCTCACTGGCCCCTCCACCACTGGTAGTTGTGGATTTGGTTGCTGAGATCCCTTCCTAAACTGATCCACTCTACCTTCCCTTTGTTAAGCTGCTCCTTAAAACCCTGTGGCCTGGTCATGGTTCTGGTCATCCGTTGTAAAGTTCCTGATTTGGTTCTTTCGACAACACTGATCGCAAGAGCCTCGGCATGTTTTGCTTGGTCGTAGAGAGTGAGAGGTGAGCTGTCCACTAAGGCACAGTTCACCAAAATGGGGGACGGATGGTAGCGGACGGTGACAGTGCAAAGACCAAAGTACGGAAAGCAACCACACTCAATGATTCAATGTAGACAAAAGTGCTGGAGAGACTCAGCGGGTGAGGCAGCATCTATGGAGCGAAGGAAATGGGCAACGTTTCGGGCCGAAACCCTTCTTCAGACTCAATGATTCAGTGATACTGTACAGTATTGTCGCGTGTGCCTAGGTGCCATGAAATGCTTTGTTTTGTAGACAACCGGGTAAAATGATACACTTAGGCAGCACACACGCCACCACGAGAGTGGCACCAACAAAGTTACGAAGGTTCACCGAACAGTCCTATCTACTGCCTGCCGCTGCACGACAGCGTGCAGCCCCCTGCCGAGACCCCCCTTTGTTCTCAGCGTTCTCGTCACCTCCAACAACGGGCCATTATGGGCTCCACCCTTTCTTGGTCATCAGTTGTCGGTTCTGCTTTATTCTAGTTGATTAAACTGAAAGGCAGCATCCCTGGTGAACACGGATAGGTGACGTTTCAGCTCGAGACCTTTCTTCTGACCCTCCTTTTGGCCGGTGTGGACAAGTGGGCCGGAGGGCCTTTTTCCATGCTGTATCACTCTATGACTCTATGGGTCTCGACTCGAAACATCACCTATTCATGTTCTCCAAGGATGCTACCTAACCTACTGAATTACTCCAGCCCTCAAGTGTCCTTTCTAAGGAACTGCAGATGTTGGTTTACGAAAAATAGACACAAAGTGCTGGAGTAACTCAGCGGGTCAGGCGGCACGCATCTCTGGAGAATATGGATAGGTGATGTTTCAGGTCAGGACCCGTCCAAAATGTAGGAGACAATTTGTGCATCGGAAATTTAGTCAAAAAAAAAATGCAAAAGAGTCCACAAGCTAACCTGCTTGTTATACAGACAAGTGGCAGATGCATTCTGGGTAGCGCCATGACTTTCTTCAAGATGGTGACATGGCACTTCTAACTTCACCCAAGAGCTGACAAGAGCCTGGCTTAACATCTCATCAAAAAGCCGCAACTCCTAAAGGGCTTCCCACACTGTACGAGCTAATTCAAGAGCTCTCCCGAGTTTAAAAAAAAAATCAAACTCATGGTACGTCGGAGCTCGGGACGTCTCTTAGCGACTCGTAACGCTAACGGCAGGTACTCGGGGAAACGCGGTAAGCTCGTGAAGGTTTTTGCAACATGTTGAAAAATGTCCACGAGAGCCCTGAGTACCTACGAGCGGCTATTTCCCATAATTCTCCGAGTTCGAATCAGGGGAAACGCGGGATAACTCTTGAATTAGCTCGTACAGTAGGACAGCCCCATTACAGTACCAGCCGAGACTTTTCTGCTTGGGTCTCTAGAATAGGTAAGAACGGACTGTTCAGGCTCGGTGCTGAGGATGCTCCTAACTCAGCCACGGTTGACTGCGTAACAAAACAAAGGCAGATTCCCAAGGCAAACACAAAGAGACTGAAGCAATCTTTTACCCTTGGGTTTAAAGTGAAGGGGAAAAGATTTAATAAGAATCTGAGGAGAAACTTTTTCGCACAAAGGATGATGGGAGTAAGGAGCATGCCGCCAGAGGAGGCCGTTGAGGTAGGGGCTATCCCAACATTTAATAAACAGATAGGCACATGGATAGGACAGGTTTAGAGGGATGTGGGCCAAATGTGGGGAGGTGAGGCTAGTGTAGCTGGAACAAAGGTAGACAAAAGTGCTGGAGAAACTCAGCGGGTGCAGCAGCATCTATGGAGCGAAGGAAATAGGCAACGTTTTGGGCCCGAAACCCTTCTTCAGACCCGAAACGCTGCCTATTTCCTTCGCTCCATAGATGCTGCTGCACCCGCTGAGTTTCTCCAGCACTTTTGTCTACCTTCGATTTTCCAGCATCTGCAGTTCCTTCTTAAACACTGTAGCTGGAACAAGTTGGCCGGTGCGGACAAGTTGGGCTGAAGGGCCTGTTTCCATGCTGTATCACTCTATGACTCTTAAGAGTCACGACGCAAAGCGTCATCTATTTATTTTCTCCAGAGATGCTGCCTGGCCCGCTGAGTTACTCCAGCATTTTGTGTCTATCTTCCCAAAGCAAACGACTGGCCCCACTCTATCAACTGAGTCCATTACAGCATCTGTTTCGCTGGGTCCCTGGTGCCATTGTACAGGCAGGGTCAATGGCAGTGAGTTTAGATGACAGCATCTGTTCCCTGTTTGTGAGCAGCCTCCTCGTATCTGTTCCCCTGCATGCAGTATCTGACCGATGAAAGCAAGCCCTTCCATTGTGCCGGCCGGCCCCTTGTTGTGGAAGCCTAATTAGTATGTAGCAGAGATCGCCTGAAGTAGTGGCGGAACGACTGCCTCCGTACAGTGTGACTGTGGAGGCCTGTCGCCAAAAGCAGCACAAACCTGAAGTGAAGATGCGCTACAAATTGCCGCAGTGCTTTGTGTGGGGACAGTGGTTTTTACTATTGTCTCGTTTCCAGGGTTAGACACCTGTATTGAATCGAGCAAACGGGAAGCAGAGCGCACAGCTTCTGTGGCAGCTTTTATTTTATTCCTGAGGCGTTGCCTAGCAACCCCCCACGTTAGAGACAACAGCAACTGATTTGCTGCGGCACACACAAGTGGTCGGGCTTTAGGGGTAAGGGTTACAAAGAGCCACGGCTGGAACCTAACCTTTACTTTGAAAGGAAAGTCTTACGTTCCTGTTTTACTACTGCATCCGCCATGCAGCAAAATATCTCCCAGGCGACGAAGAGCTTTTAGAAGAGCAGACATTTTGCAGTGCGGGCGAAAGTGGTGACTCATTTGTATTCGGAGTCGGAGCTCTACCGCCTGGTATTTTTTAAGGATTTCTTAAAACATTTTCCACCTGCAGTGCTGATTGCAGTTTGGTGTCCCCGTTCCCACCTGCAGTTTGCAAAGATGGCGTGATAGTGGTTCATTTCCTTCGTAGCATTGTCAGGCTTGTCTAACAACATTGCCCACCACTGCCAACTGTATGCGCTTAATAGGACACAGAGTGCTGGGGTAACTCAGCGGGTCGGGCAGCATCTCCAGAGCACATGGTGGATAGGCAACATATTTGAGTCGGGACCCCACCTTCTTGATGCAGGAAATGCAGGAGACAATTTGCACCTAGCCACCTGCTAATGGGAAGATAAATACATTAATCGCGTAGTGTGTAGAAGGAACGAAGGGCAGATGCTGGCTAATACACAAAAAGACACAAAGTGCTGGAGTAACAGCGGGTCGGGCAGTATGTCTGGAGAATGGGGATAGGTGACGTTTCGGGTCGAGACCCTTCTTCGGACTCTTTGTGCGGGGTGGGTCGAAGTCAAAGAGAGCTGGAAGAGGGAAGAGGCAGGACAAAGCGTGGCAGGTAGACAAAGGCAAAGGGGGGGTGATGATAGGCAGATGGTGGAACAAAGAGCAGAGAGAAAAGAAGAAGGTGTGAGACAGGTTTGAAGAGTTGTGGATTGTGATGCTAAAGGAAGAGGGGGGGAGGAGGAGGAGGGGAGAAATGGGTGAGAGCACGGTGGTGCAGCAGTGGAGCTGCTGCCTTGCAGAGGCAGAGAGTCGGGTTCGATGCTGACTAAGGGTGCTGTTTGTACAGTGTTTGTGCGTTCTCCCTGTGGCCACGTGGGTTTTCTCCGGGTGCTCCGGTTTCTTCACTCCACGGACGTTCAGGTTTGTTGGTTAATTGGCTTTGGTAAAAATTGTAAACTGTCCCTAATATTTAGGGTAGTGCTAGTGTATGGGTTGATCGCTGGTCAGCGGGGACTCTGTGGGCCGAGGGGGCTGTTTCCACGCTGTATCTCTAAAGTCTAAAGTCTAGAAAACAATATCTGTTCTTGTTACTCTGAAGAGTCAGAAGAAGCATCCCGATCTGAAACGTTGCCTGTCCACTCCCTCCGCAGATGGTACCCGACCTGTCGAGTGCTTTGTGCTTTGCTCAAGAACAAGGCAATATTTACTTTAGATCATGTGAAGTTCTAACATGGCTAACACAATTGTGGTGTTTACTGTGTGATGCCTGTGCACCATAACTGGATCAGGCTTTGAATGGATGAATCAGTACAATGGGTGCATCTCCTTGCCTCCGAATGAGCAATAAACTATTTGAGCTGTCGCCTTCAGTATCAAAGATTAATGGGCAGACCAGAGGCAGATAGACACAAGATGCTGGAGTAACTCAGTGGGTCAAGCAGCATCTCTGGAGAAAAGGAGTAGGTGATGTTTCAGGTGAGAACCCTTCTTCAGACTGAGAGCAGCAGGAGGGGGAGGGAAGAAATAGGTGGGAGTCAAGGTGGGGCACAGAGAGGGGGGGGGGGGGTGTTGATTTGCAGGGAATTCGGGTAAAGATTAGTTTAAGCTGGCATCAAGTTTGGCACGGACATAATGGGCTGAGAGGCCTGACTTCACTTTGTTGGTGCACTGATCTACATCATTCATCAGGGGGAATATGGGGGTAAAGGGTTGGCGGAAAAGTAACATTGATAACTGGGCAAAAACACAAAGTGCTGGAGTAACTCGCAGTCCCTGGAGGAAATGTTGAAAAGAAACTGCAGATACTAGTTTATATCAAAAATAGATACAAACTGCTGACGCAACTCAGCGGGGCAGGCAGCATCTCTGGATGGAATGCACGGGTGACGTTTCAGAAAGACTGAAGAATCTGTCATAAGGAATAGGAGTAGAATTAGGCCATTCGGCTCATCAAGTCTACTCCGCCATTCAATCATGGCTGATCTATCTCTCCCTCCTAACCCCATTCTCCTGCCTTCTCCACATAACCTCTGACACCTGTCCTCTGTCCATTTTCTCCAGACATGTTGCCTGGCCCGCTGAGTTGCTCCAGCATTTTGTATCTACAGCATCTTTGGAGGAAATGCATACGCGACATTTCAGATTGGGAACCTTCTTCAGACTGGATAACCGGATGCTGGGGCTGCCAAAGCTCTTCCCCCGCCCCCCACCCCCCCATCTTTTAGTATGAGCCATTGGTGTTGCTTTTGGATAGGGAGCACTGCTTTTGCTTTGCTAGCTTTAGGCAATGACCTACATTGGAAGGTACATGCCCCTGGAATACAGGGATCACGTTGTCTAAAAGGCAACCAAGCTACTTGAAAAGAATGACCAAAGGGGAAATGCGCCCAGTGCATCTCTTGCCTAATAGGCTCGCCTAATATTGAATCATAGTGATACAGTGTGAAAACAGGCCTTTGGCCCAACTTGCCCACACTGGCCTACATGTCCCAGCTACACTAGTCCCACCTGCCTGCGTTTGGTCCATATCCCTCTAAACCTGTCCTATCCATGTACCTGTAACTGCTTCCAAAATGTTGGGATAGTCCCAGCCTTAACTACCTCCTCTGGCAGCTTGTTGCATACCAGCCCCAGAGATGCCAAGTGTCCCGGATTCGCCGTATTTTATCCCGGCGAAATAAACTTTTTACGGTGTTCCGGCAGCCAAACATGCTGTTACGGAACACCGCCGCGCCGGTGTTCCTCCCGTGGTGAACACCGGCGCCATGTGTCCCCGGTTTGCCGGCCCGCGCGATCAGCGGCACTTTGCCGGGCCCCAGTGGCCGCGCGCGTGCGCAGTGGGGGAGGGTTGCCGGGCCCCAGTGGCCGCGCGTGCGCAGTGGGGGAGGGTTGCCGGGCCCAGTGGCCGCGCGTGCGCAGTGGGGGAGGGTTGCCGGGCCTGGCGCCATTTCGAGCCACGCCACGCCCGGCCCAGAGCCCGGGCGGCGCCGCCCCGCGCGATCAGCGGCACTTTCTTGCCGCCAGCCGGCCGCTCACGGCAGCCCCATCACCGGGCCTCCCCCCACCCCCACCCAGTGCGCAGGCGCAGACCCGCCGGCAACCTTGCCAAGTGCGCATGTGCCGCACCCGCCCGCCGGCAGCCCGCTGATCTGCACCAGTGCGCAGGCGCAGACCCGCCGGCAACAACCCCAGGTGAGTACGGAGAGAAATGCATTTAACCCCATTTGTTACGGACAAATGGGTTAAATGTTACTGTGAACTAAATTTAGGGTTGGCATCTCTGCAGCCCTTGTGTGAAAAAGTTACGCCTCGGATTCCCATTAAATCTTTTCCCTTTCACCTTGAACCTACGTCCTCTGGTCCTCGATTTCCCCTACTCTAGGCAAGAGATTCTGGGCATACAGGTTTCCCAATCCTTTGCATTGCAGTTTTGGCAAATGGACATGCTGCCCTTTCTTAGTGCCCGGAAAACAAATGGCTTCAGTTTATGGTGCAAGGTCAATTAAGAACGATCTTATTTCTGTTTGATTTGATTCCGCTAACCTGTCTCGAATTGCCTTTGAGAAGATGGTGGTGAGCTGCCTTGAACCAATGCAGTCCTTTTGCTGAAAGTACTCTTGTAAATGCTGTTGGGCAGAAAGTTCCAGAAAATCACACCCAGCAGCGATGAAGGATCAATACAAAAAGCTGGAGTAACTCAGAGGCTCAGGCCGCATCTCTGGAGAAAAGGAACAGGTGACGTTTTGGGCGGAGACTCTTCTTCAGCCTGAGAATCAGGGGAGAGGGAAGTGAAGAGATATGAAACGGTCCATACAACAAACGAATGAAAGGTACACAAAAGGACAAATCAAAGCCTGTAACGATTATGGTAAAGGTGGAGCCCACAATGGCCCATTGTTGCCTGTGGGGAACGTGAAGACGCATGATATAAGCAGTGAAACTCAGCAGGACGACAGTGAAACTAGTACGACGACTAGGGTGGGAGTAGTCGTGATAAAGGATCATTTGTTTCTGAGTCGGGATGGTGCGAGTCATTAGGTGGAAGCCGCAAGTGATGGTGATCCCCTGTCCTTGCTGCTTTAGTCCTTTTCCATGGGCGAGGTTGTGTGTTTGTAAGGTCGGAGTGGACTGGGAGATAAACTGCGATGCATTTTACAGATATTGCACACTGCCACCATCCTGCTCCTGGCTGCTCTTTGTAGACGGTGAAAAGTTCGAAGTGAGTCGCCCTCTTCAGTAAATCCAGACTCTGATGTGATCTTGTACATGCCGTACATACTTGGCTGGTCCAGTTGAGCTTCTGGCCGATGGTGACACGAATAATGTTGTTGGCAGCGAAAATGGAAGTGATAATGGGAAAAATGTCAAAGATGGGTGGTTACACTCTCTTGGTTTTCAGATACGAGGTTCAAAATTGGTAAAGAAGCAGTGCTAGTTTCAATTATGCAGGAGTCATAGAGTCACACAGCACAGAAACGGCAACTCGTCCATGCTGACCGTGGTGCCTCACCTAACTTAGTCCCATTTGCCTATGTTTGCCCCATATCCCACTACACATTTCCTTTCCATGTACCTGTCCAAGTGTCTTTAAAATGCTGTTATAGTGCCTGCCTCAAATACTCCTTGGGCAGCTCATTCACCACCCTATTGTAGGTGGGACATGTTGGTCGGTGTGGGCAAGTTGGGCCAAAGGGCCTGGTTCCACGCTGTATGGCCCACTGTGTTAAAGTTGCATCTCAGGTTCTTATTAAATCTTCACCCTCTCACCTTAAACCTATGACCTCTGGTTCTGGATTCCCCTACTGTGCGTAAAGGGCTCTTGTGCGTTCACTCTCTCTATTCCACTTAACGTAGATAAATAAGTGGGAGCAGATGGGCTGCATCCTAAGTTGCTGAAGGTTGGAGAGGGGGAGTTTGTGCAGGGTCTGGATGTAATCTTCCTAACACTGTTAGATTCGGGGATGATGCCTGAGGACTGGAGAGTTGCAGATGTCACACTCTTGTACTGAATTGGGTGTCAGGATAAACCCAGTAATTACAGAGCAGGCAGCCTAGTGGCTCAGTTGGTAGCTGCTGCCTCACAGCGCCAGAGACCCAGGTTCGACCCTGAGCTCGGGTGCTGCCTGTGTGTTGAGTTTGACCATTCTCCCTGTGACCGTGTCAAAAGGTCCTAAGGAATAGGAACAGGATTAGGCCATTCGGCCCATCAACTCCGCCATTGAATCATGGCTGATCTATCTCTCCGTCTTAACCCCATTCTCCTGCCTTTTCCCCATAACCTCTGACACCGGTACTAATCAAGAATCTATCTATCTCTCTTCAAAAATATCCACTGCCTTGACCTCTACAGCCTTCGGTGGCAAATAATTCCACAGATTCACCATCCTCTGACTTAATAAATTCCTCCTCATCTCTTCCCTAAAAGAACATCCTTTAATTCTGAGGCTATGACCTCTATCTAGTCCTAGACTCTCCCATGAGTGGAAACATCCTCTCCACATCCACTCTATCCAAGCCCTTCACTATTCTGTATGTTTCAATGTGGTCCCCCCTCATTCTTCTAAACTCCAGCGAGTACAGGCCCAGTGTCGACAAACGCTTATCATAGGTTGACCTACTCATTCCTATGTTTATCTTTGGTGTAAACCAACACCTGCTGGTTTAAACCAAAGATGCTCGGGTCTGCTCGCACATCCCGCAGACGTGCGGGTTTGTAGGTTAATCAGCCGTCGATAAAATTGCCCCAGCAGTGTAGAGTGTGGATGACAACGTGGGATAACACGGAACTAGTGTGTATGGGTGATCGATGGTCCACGTGGACTCGGTGGGCCGAAGGGCCTGTGTCCATGCTGTACCGCTGAGCTAGATTTGGAACGTCTAGCCTGGGGTGGTAGTGCCACACCCACAGTATGTTCTCCGGTCAGAGCTTCCAACATTGACAGTTACCAATCCCTCTGCCTGTCAACTCGGGTGAATGAGAAACAACCCACAGCACTGTTGAAGAGGAGTAGGCGAGGACCAGCCAATGCTTATGCCCTAAACGTCACAAAGCACATTACATGGTTATCATTCCTTTCCTATGTGTAAACTGACCATTACATGCTGTTTAGGTTGTAAAGTGCTCTGGGAGGACCCAGGGTTGTGGAAGCTGTTGAATTATTCCAAGTCTGTTCTTCGTTCTTGTTTTGTTTCTGTTAATCTAGGGTTTACCATTGGAAACAACTGCATTACACATTCTCCACTGGGGCTCGGTGGATTGGAGCAATAAATTGATTCACATTTGGAAAAGGGGAGTGGGGGGGGGTCTTCTAGATATTGTGTGTACAGTCTCTGAAATGTTGCACCTTACGAACACTAAACGTGACAGCACATGTTTCCTTCACAAATAATGTTTCTATAGACATGTTCTGCAAAGTGTAATGTAGTTCCCTGGATGGCAAATGCATTGATAGAAACATTTGTAACAATCGACCATTTCCCTTAATGCCACAGGCGTTAATCGTGTGTGACTGCTTTATGCTGGGTGATGCAGTGACGCAGTTTGGAAGAGCTACTGCCTCTCGGCGCCAGATACCCGGGTTCCATCCTGACCCCAGTTGCGATCAGTGTGGAGTTTGCCCATTTTCCCTGTGACCGTATAGGTTTCCTCCCACATCCCTGAGACGTGCAGGTTTGTAGGTTAAATGACCCTCTGAAAAAATTGCCCCTTGTGTGTGAGGAAAGTGGAATAACACAGAGCTCGTGCGAATGGGTAATCGATGGTCGGCAGGGACTCAGTGCTTGCAAACAGACGACCAGCTAGAAACTTGGGCTGATTAATGACGGGTTCAATGCTGTGGATGGAATTAACCATGTATTCCTGACGGGTTCATTGTGGTGAGACTAGAATGGCTGCTTATTAGTAGTGAAACTTCTTTTCACTATAATCTAATTAATAGGGCTGCACAGAGGTAGAGTTGCTGCCTCGCAGGACCAGAAACCCAGGTGCAATCCTGACTACTGGCGCTGTCTGTACAAACCTTGTACGTTCTCCCTGTGACTGCGCGGGTTCTCTCCGGGTTTTCCAGTTTCCTCCCACATTCCAAAGATGCCCAGGTTTGTAGGTTAATTGGCTTCTGTAAATTGTCCCTCGTGCGTAGGATAGAGCAAGCGTACAGGTGATCGCTGGTCGAAGTGGACTCGGTGAGCCAAGGGGCTGTTTCCACGCTGTATCTCTAAAACTAAAACTTAAAAGTAAAAATAATGTGATTTTTTTTTGTGGATGGAATTGGGGAATGAAGCTTTGAAGGCTCATGTATCTCCAAACAAAGCCCTATACCGCTGTATAAGAGCACGTTTAAAATTGCTTATACATGCATTTGTACGCGTGGCAGGTGTTACTGCTTAAGAAGTCACTGCCATGCAAGAAACAAAATGTTATAATGGACATGTTTTCTTTTAAGCTGACGGAAGGTATGGAAGCTATTGGATTCAAGGGTCAGTTCATGTGCATGCATTCAGCATCTCCTGATGCCTCGGCATTCCTGGCTTCCAAGGAGGAGTTTAGTTTTAGTTTAGTATATTAACACATGCAGTGAAAAGTTGTCCACTCCACGAAAAGACTATACATTATTACAATGAAGCCGTGTACAGTTACATGATAAAGGGAATATCGTTTAGTGCAAGATAATGTCCAGTGAAGTCCGATTAAAGTTCCTCAGTCTGAAGAAGGATCTTCAGACTTCTGAGTTACTCCAGCTTCATATGTCTATCTTCTAAGTCCAATTTAAAAATAGTCCGAGGGTCTCCAATGAGGTAGATGGTAGATCGGGACCACTCTCCACTTGGTGAGAAGATGATTCCCCATTGCCTGATAACACTGGGAAGAAACTGTCCCTGAATCTGGAGGTGTGCGTTTTAAGACGTCTGTACATCTTGCCCGATGGGAAAGGGGGGGAAGAGGGAGTGAACGGGGTGAGACTGGTCCTTGATTAAGCTGGCGGCCTTGCCGAGGCAGTGTGAAGTGTAGATGGAGTCAATGGAAAGGAGGTTGGTTTGTGTGATGGTCTGGGCAGTGGGCAGGAGGTGTTGCTGTCATCAAATTACTGCGTGCTTTAACCGTCTCGCCCTCTTGTGTCTTTGGACAGGGTTGGATCTAAAGGAGGTGAAAGTGAACATGGCGGAGAGACCACAAGAGCCGGGACTCGTCTGTTCAGAAGGATTTAAGAAGGATGTGACGGGAAGAGATCTCTTTGGATATGTGGGCATCGAAGCAGTCCTGGATCAGATGAGGCGTAAAGCCATGAAGACTGGGTTTGAATTCAACATCATGGTCGTAGGTAATTATCACTGCCTGGGGCTGGGGGTGCCGACACTACACAGTGCCACCTACCTCACTGATTGATAGCAAAACTCCAGCTTCCTTTATACATGTTGGAAACTGTTTATTGTGTGACTTTAATATGAAAAGGAAGGCCCATTTTCTTTCCAATAGAGGAAATATAAATTGTAAAACTGTCAGGAGCTCAAACAGATCTTTTACACAGTGACTTAATTATGGACAGATGTGCTTGAAGCACTTGACCTTTAACCTTTGCAACCGTACTTCAGAGAAGGCGAAACAATTCTACCAATTCCTTTGGGAGTTTCTAAACCCTCTATTTTGGAGATTCCCAATTTGATTCATTTTTCCCAGTGGGCATGCTGAACCCACAAGTGCAATTATTATATAAATGCAAATGGGCGGCACGGTGGCGTTGTTGCCTCACAGCGTCAGAGATCCTGATTCGATCCTGACTACGGAAGCTCTCTGTACGGAGATTGTACATTCTCCCTGCGGCCACGTGGGATTTCCCTAGATATTCCTGTTTCCTGCCACACTCCAAAGACATTCAGGTTTGTAGGTTAATTGGCTTCAGTAAAAATTGTAAATTGTCGCTCGTGTGAGCGATAGTGCTAGTGTGCGGGGATCACTGGTCGGCACGGACTCGGTGGGCCGAAGGGCCTGTTTCCGCATTGTGTCCCCCAAACTTAACTAAACTAAACTAAATATACATGACGTTGAAGGGTTAAAGGAAGCTTTGCCCAATATTTCTTCTTGATTCCAGCAGATGGAGAGACTGCAGGAATACATTGGGATTTCATTAGGCTGCCCTTCCCCCGAGCATGATGCTTTATGACCTTTCAAATGAGAGGCAGTGCGATGAAAAGTGTAGGAAGGAGCTGCAGAAGGTAGACACAAAAAGCTGGAGTAATGCAGCACGACAGGTAGCATCTCTGGAGGGAAGGAATGGGTGAAGTTTTTGGTCGAGACGGGTCTTGACCCGAAACGTCACCCATTCCTTCTCTCCAGAGATGCTGCATGTCCCGCTGAGTTACTCCAGCTTTTTGTGTCTATCTTCAGTGTGATGGAAATGTCTTTGCTTCAACTGTCTAGATCTTTACTCCAGTTATAGGGTCAAGTGGAGTGGTGGATGGGTTAAGGGAGAAGCAATTTGTGTTCAGTTTAGTTTAGTGATACAGTGCGGACCACCAAGGCCCACCGAGGCCACGCTGACCAGCGATCCCCGCACACTAGGACTATCCTACACACTGGCCAATTAACCTGCAAACCTGTACGTCTTTGGAGTGTGGGAGAAACCCATGTTGTCTTGATGAGAATGTACTAACTCCGAACAGACAGCATCCATAATCAGGATCGAACCAGGGTCTCTGGTGCTGTGAGGCAGCAACTCTACTGCTGCGCCATTGTGCCGGCTGCATTGTTCTGGAGACATGATTTTGAATCCCATGTGGCAATACAACATTTTAAATCATGTTTAATATAAAAGCGGAACTGCAACCAGTAATGGTCACCATGATGCAATTGGATTGAGGTAAGAACCCATCTGGCTAACTGAGCGAGCCTGCCACCCTTACCCGCTCAAGAGTATCTCAGTGGGTCAGGCAGCATCTCTGGAGAAAGATCGGTGACTTTTTGGATTGGGGCCCTTCTTCAGATAGGTTCCAGTGTGAAGAATGGGTCCAAAACGTCACCCATCCATGTTCTCCAGGGATGCTGCCTGACCCACTGAGTTGCTCCAGAACTTTGTGTCCTTTTGTACCATCAATGTCAGTGAAGTTCTTTTAAATGAATAAATATGAAGGCTTTAGCCTTAGGGGGGGGGGGGGAACTGGGAATACTGAAAGTGGGACAGGCCCTTTACTCCAGCATGTTGTACCCTTTTGAGGTTGCTGGTATGTCATTAGAACTATGCCTAATTATAACTATTTGTCGATCTACCTTTTGTAATTATCTATCTAATTGACTATCTAGATCTATTCATTTTACCAGCCGCCTTTATCTATCTACCAAGATATCTAAATGTATCTAATAGTTCCAAGTGGTTAATGTGAATTGCAATGCAAGGCATAGTCTTTATTGCATCTATTTAAACCTTCTATTCATGGACTGTTTCTTTTACAGAGTTAGAATTGTACAATTATAGATTGAGTTTGGTGAGTAAGACTGTCCACAGCACTGTAGTTGCTGGTTTGAAGGTGGAACCAGAATCTAGTTGAGTGGTTAGATTGTGGAAGGTGTAAATCCAGCATCCAGCTCATTGGACCAGATCAGTAGCTCAGTAGAAGGGCCTCTAGAGTCACTGACTCTCTGGAGAGAAGAAGGATCTCTGGAGAGGAGGAATGGGTGACATTTTAGGTCTCTGAAACATTGTTCCATGTATCTGTAATTGTACCCAGCTCCACCACCTCCTCTGGTAGCTCGTTCCACCCTCTGTGGAAAAAAATTGCCTCATGGGTCCCCCTTTAAATCCTTCCCCCGCTCACTTTAAATCTAAGCCCTTCTAATTTTAGACCCACCAACGTACTCTGACCAAAGAGACAATGACCCACCATGTCTAAGCCCCTCGTGATTTTACTAAAAAAAACCCCATCTGGTGACCTTTTTTAACTATGACAATTAATAAAGGGAACAAATCAAAGAGAGCAAATTTGCTTTGTAGCTAATTCTGACTGCAACACAGCCATGTTTGTTTTTGTAGCTTATTTAGTGATTTAAGATGGACCTTACTAATGTGACAGTAGAATTACTCAAGTCTTGTGTAAGGATTTATTGCCTTGTTTTGAACTACTTCTTTCTTTGAAGTTTGTCCAAACCATTTCGTAATGCATTACCGAGTGCTTTGTGAGACCTTGTGCTGTTATCAGATGTTTGTGAAAGGGTTTTTAGATACCATTTTATTAATGAATGAAACCCATGAGCTGTACTTGTGTATTGAGGCCAGAATGCAGAAGGTGCTTGTATGTTGAGTCATACGGTCTACAAAGGTTAATGTTGAAAAGTTCAATATAATTGCTGAACAAGCCCAGTTTTCAAAGCCCTGTGCAGTCCACAAGATATCTAACTTAATTTCCCTAAATATTCCATCACATTTTCCGTGACAACTGGAAATCCTGTCAGATGAAGGAAGTAATTGTAAGACCGTCTTTAATGAGATCAATTCACCCTCAACGTAAAGTCTTCCCCTGGGAAAATTAAGCTGACCTAAATAGTTCGAGCTAATCAATCAACATTATTGACCCCATCAGTGAGAGGCTATCTTTTTTTGCTGGCTGAATCGTTCCAGAATTTTTAAATTGTTTTTTTTTTAGATTTTGTTGAGTTGAAAAGAAAATATTTTTTAATAAAGTCTGAAACTTGTGTGATCCTCTCTCCTCTGCGGATTAGAGAGTAGAGAGGGAGATACAGGATGTTGGTGGGTGGAGGAAGTGGATGGGGATTGTGGTAAATCAGTGACACAATAATGTGGGTGGACAGGCAGTTACAGTGGCTTGCAAAAGTATTCATACCCCTTGAACTTTTCCACATTTTGTCACGTTACAACCACAAACGTAAATGTATTTTATTGGGATTTTATGTGATAGACTAACACAAAGTGGCGCATAATTGTGAAGTGGAAGGAAAATGATACATGGTTTTCAAATTTTTTTACAAATAAAAAACTGAAAAGTGTGGCGTGCAAAAGTATTCAGCCCCCTTTACTCTGATACCCCTAATAAAATCCAGTGCAACCAATTGCCTTCAGA
Source organism: Okamejei kenojei (assembly GCA_035221665.1). Classification (NCBI taxonomy): domain Eukaryota; kingdom Metazoa; phylum Chordata; class Chondrichthyes; order Rajiformes; family Rajidae; genus Okamejei; species Okamejei kenojei. The sequence continues at coordinate 32,472,456 of CM069152.1, read as the reverse complement.
AGTCACCTAATTAGTAAATAGAGTCCACTTGTGTGTAATCTAATCTCAGTATAAATACAGCTGTTCTGTGAAGGCCTCAGAGGTTTGTTAGAGGACATTAGTGAACAAACAGCATCATGAAGCCCAAGGAACACACCAGACAGGACAGGGATAAAGTTGTAGAGAAGTTTAAAGCAGGGTTAGGTTATAAAAAAATATCCCAAGCTTTGAACATCTCACAGAGCACTGTTCAATCCATCATCCGAAAATGGAAAGAGTATGGCACAACTGCAAACCTACCAAGACATGGCCGTCCACCTAAACTGACAGGTCAGGCAAGGAGAGCATTGATCAGAGAAGCATGGTAACTCTGGAGGAGCTGCAGAGATCCACAGCTCAGGTGGGAGAATCTGTCCACAGGACAACTATTAGTCGTGCACTCCACAAATCGGGCCTTTATGGAAGAGTGGCAAGAAGAAAGCCATTGTTGAAACAAAGCCATAAGAAGTCCCGTTTACAGTTTGTCACAAGGGGGACACAGCAAACATGTGGAGGAAGGTGCTCTGGTCTGATGAGACCAAAATTGCAGTTTTTGGCCTAAATGCAAAACGTTATGTGTGGCGGAAAACTAACACTGCACATCACCCTGAACACACCATCCCCACTGTGAAACATGGTGGTGGCAGCATCATGCTGTGGGGATGCTTTTCTTCAGCAGGGACAGGGAAGCTGGTCAGAGTTGATGGGACGATGGATGGAGCCAAATACAGGGCAATCTTGGAAGAAAACCTGTTAAAGTCTGCAAAAGACTTGAGACTGGGGCGGAGGTTCACCTTCCAGCAAACATACAGCCAGAGCTAAAATGGAATGGTTTAGATCAAAGCATATTCATGTGTTAGAATGGCCCAGTCAAAGTCCAGACCTAAATCCAATTGCGAATCTCTGGCAAGACTTGAAATTTGCTGTTCACAGACGCTCTCCATCCAATCTGACTGAGCTTGAGCTATTTTGCAAAGAAGAATGGGCAAAAATTTCAGTCTCTAGATGTGCAAAGCTGGTAGAGACATACCCCAAAAGACTTGCAGCTGTAATTGCAGCGAAAGGTGGTTCTACAAAGTATTGACTCGGGGGGGCTGAATACCTTTGCATGCCACACTTTTCAGTTTTTTATTTGTAATAAAATTTGGAAACCATGTATCATTTTCTTTCCACTTCAAAATTATGCACCACTTTGTGTTGGTCTATCACATAAAATCCCAATAAAATACATTTACATTTGTGGTTGTAACGTGACCAAAATGTGGAAAAGTTCAAGGGGTATGAATACTTTTGCAAGCCACTGTATCTCCTCCCTCTGCAGTGCAGTGAGTCTCTTCTGAAACTGTGCGGTTGGAAGATTTAGGTTAGTCTAGATAAGTTAGTTTAGTTAATTGTCAAATGTGCCGAGATACAGTGAAAAGCTTCATCGTTGCGTGCTATCCAGTCAGCAGATAGAATGTACATGGTTGACTCAAGGTGGACACAAAAAGCTGGAGTAACTCAGCGGGGCTGGCAACATCTCTGGAGAGAAGGGATGGGTGGCGTTTTGGGTCTGGAACAGCTTTTTGAGTCTATCTTTGGTTTAAACCAGCATCTGCAGTTCCCTCCTAAGTGATTACACTCAAGCCGTCCGCAGTGTACAGATACAGGATAAAGGGAATAATGTTTAGTGCAAGATTCAAGATAGACTGAGAAAGAGTGTATATTCCTGTCATGATCTTTTACACCTCTGTAAGATCACCCCTCATCCCCACGCGCTCCAAGGAATAAGGACTCCAAGGCCTGCTCAACCTCTCTATATATCTGAGGCACTAGAGTCCTGGCCACATCCTCTTAAATCTTTCTATGCACCCTTTCCAGCTTAAACAAAAGCTTCCATTGATGCTTCAGTTTAGTTTATGCTGACAAATAGAATGATTCAATCTCCACAGGCTTTCTGGATACTGCCTGCCCGCCCATTAGAACGGGTGTCAAGGGCTGTGGTGAGAAGGCAGGCAGAGATCAGACAATTGAATGACGTAGACTCAATGGGCCGAATGGCCTAATCCTACTCCGATAACCAGTGAACTAGTCGGGTGGTGTATTTTCTGGCACCTGCTATATCTTCTCTCACACACTCACCAGTCAGTGTCTGGAGACAGTCTCCTTCCTTCTTTCTCCTCTCTCGAAGGGAAGCTCGTCCAAGTTCTCTGCCTCAGAGGGTGGTGGAGGCAGGATCCCTGGATGCTTTCAAGAGAGAGCTAGATAGGGCTCTTAAAAATAGCGGAGTCGGGGGATATGGGGAGAAGGCAGGAACGGGGTACTGATTGGGGATGATCAGCCATGATCACATTGAATGGTGGTGCTGGCTCGAAGGGCCAAATGGCCCACTCCTGCACCTATTGTCTGTTGAAACGGCAGAGTTTGCACACTGGAAGGTTGGTCATGAGAGGGCACAGCTATCAGGAGGCCAGGTCGTAGAGTCATACAGCACGGAGACAGGCCTTCACCCTGACCCGTCGATGCAGACCATGATACCCCATCTAAGCTCGTCCAAGTTGCCTGCGTGTGGTTCATATCCCTCTAAACCGTTCCTGCCCATGTACGTGTTGGGGTTATTGTATCTGCTTCAACTACCACCGCGGGCAGCTCGGTCCATATCTCCACCACCCTCTAATGAGTGAAAAGTTGCACCTTAGATATCTACTATCTATATCTATATCTATATCCGGCTGCCGGTGGCTGTGTCTGCCGACTGCCGTCCGGCTGGCTGTCACATTCTGGTTTTTTTTCAGATAAGATTTTCGCCCTTTGATTCCCTGCTCCGCCAAAACCGGACCCTCAGACGCCGCCGTTTTTTCCATTTCGCCAGGCGTTACGCTTGTACATTCACAAAGGCGCTCCTCATTACGTTTAGACGTTTTTACGTACACAATTTTTAATAAAATCCTTCCCCCCCCCCCCAATTTTTCAAAATCTTAAAACAATCAAACTGCTCTCACCCATAGAATGTTGGTGAAAGTTCCATCGTGATGTCACAATGGCCCATACTCACAGATGTCCAATCGGAACGGATCTCATTTACATCTGCCCTTGCACCAGCCCCCCCCCACACACACCTCTCTCCTCCCCCTCTCCATCATCCCTCTCCTCGCCCCTCTCCCCCCTCCTCCTCCCACCCCATCCCTCTCCCTCACCCCCCTTCTCTCCCATACCCCTTTTTCCCTACCCTCTCCCTCGTCTACCACTCCCCCTAAACCCCCTCCCCCTCCTCTCTCGCACTTCCACCACTCCCCCTACCCCTTTCCCCCTCCTCCCCACTCTTCCCCTCCCCCTTTCCCCCTACCACTCTCCCCCCTCCCTCCACACTCTTCCCTCTCTCTCCCCTTCCCCTCTCCTCCTCCCCCTCCCACCTCCACCACCCCTCTCTCACCCCTCCCCGAACCCTCTCTCACCCCCTCCCCACCCCTCCTCCCCTTCCCCTCTCTCTCCCCCCCTCCATCTCCCTCTCTCTCCACCCCTCCCTACCCCTCTTCCTCCCCTCTCCTCTCCCCTTCTCCCTAACCCCTCTCCTCTCACCTTCCCCCTCTCCTCTCCCCTTCTCCCTAACCCCTCTCCTCTCCCCTTCCCCTCTCCTCTCCCTCCCCCTTTCCCTCCCCTCCCCCTTCCCCCACCCTTCTCCCACCCTCAGGGACATGCTGACCCCCCCCACCCCGCAAACGCACGTTGGGGGAACAGACCCAACGGGTCTGCACTTGGTCTAGTACCTATTAAATCTTTCCCTTCTCACGTTAAACCTCTGCCCTCTGGATCCTGATTACCTTACCCTGGGTAAAAACATTTTTACCATTCCCCATGATTTTATACACCTGTGAACAAATGATGACATAATTTTCTTTTGAACTTTGTGTTTCTATTTGTTCATGTTCTAAGCCTGATTATTTACTTTGATAATCTGTGCCACCACAGTGAAAGACGGTGCACATCATCCAACAGCTTTCTCTGACTTTAGAGATACAGCGCGCAAACAGGCCCTTCAGCCCACTGAGCCCGTGCCGACCAGCGATCACCCTGTACACTAACACTATCCCACACACTAGGGACAATTTACAATTAACAGAAGCCAATTATTCTACAAACCTGTGCATCTTTAGAGTGTGGGAGGAAACCGGAGCGCCCAGAGAAAACCCACGCAGTCGCGGGGAGAACATACAAACATCGTACAGACAGCAGCCGTGGTCAGGATCGAACCCGGATCTCTGCCGCTGTCAGGCTGCAACTCTACCACTGCGCCACAGTGCTGCGTCTACTTCCCGGTTAAAAGCACTCCATTCAGCTTGCATTTCCTCGTTTTGCTCTTCCCATCAAAATATACCCTACCATTTCTGCGTTGCATTTCATCAGCGTGTCTCCAGACACTGACTGGTGAGTGTATGAGAGAAGATTTAGCAGGTGCTAAAAGAGACACCACCCAGCACCCGACAAGTTCACAAATCATAGGAGTAGAATTAGGCCATTCGGCCCATCAAGTCTACTCCGCCATTCAATCGTGGCTGATCTCTGCCTCCTAATCCCATTTTCCTGCCTTCTCCTCATAACCCTTGACACCCATTCTAATCAAGAATTTGTCGATCTCTCCCTTAAAAATATCCGCTGACCCTAACCCTAACCCTAACCCTAACCACAGCCCTCTGTGGCAATGAGTTCCACAGATTAACTACCCTCTGACTAAAGAAGTTCCTCCTCCCCTCCTTTCTAAAAGAGTGCCCTAAGAGGGCCTTTTCTAAATGAACAGCCATGTGTGCGGTTTCTCCAGATCGACATTTCCCGTAATACTGCGTTCAGCTTCACTGCTGAATGGCAAACCCTCCTTAAACTGTACCAGATGTCACGTCAGTGTAGCTGATAATTTGGAATGTGCCAATGTTTAATTGCAGCGTCTGACCATTGAGGACATTTAAGTGTAATTGAATTCACATTAATAGTTCACAAATATTTGTGCAGCATTTCTAACGAGCCAACGTTCAATGCTGGCTGCAACATTGGGATTCTGCAAATGGTACCGAAAAAAAATTGCTGCGTGCATATATACAATCTGGAGGAAAACTCAGTGAAAATGGTAGTTAAGTGATCGTTAATGCTAAATAACTTGTGTTAATTGAATTTGCTGAGGGAAGGCTGGTGCGGGCTTGATGCATGTGCTTCCACAGCTGCTGAAATTGTTATTGCAGTTGGATTCACAAGGGTGACGGATTGTGTGTTCACGGGGCAATAATGGAAGGAAATTGGAGACTTTTCTGGAGGCGTAACACTACTTGCTGATGAAGAAATGGCCCGGTTCGCAGATGGAATCCAGGTTACACTTTTTAAGGAACAGCATCATTTGGAACTAAACATTATTTCCTTATCATGTATCTATACACTGTAAACGGCCCGATTGCAATCCTGCATTGTCTTTCCGCATGATTTCGGACAATGGGAGGAAACTGGAGCACCCGGGGAACAGGGAGGGCGTGCAAGCTCTGTACAGACAGCACCCGAGGTCAGGATCGATCCCGGGTATTTGGCAATGTTCGGCAGAAACTCTACTGCTGCGCCACTGTGCCGCCCACATCTGTGTCAATACTGTGCTTTATTTTGGAACTGTTCCTGGTCCTTATCCTTTGTAAATTCACTCAAGTGGACTGAGAAAGGACGTAAGATAGACACAAAATGCTGGAGTAATGCAGCGGGCCAGGCAGCATCTCTGGAAAGGAATAGGTGACGTTTCAGGTCGAGACCCTTCAGCCATGGGAGAGGAACACTAGAGGTATCAAAAATACAGAACAAATCACAGCTGGCACTGACGACTCAAGAAAGGTGGAGCCCACAATGGTCCATTGTTGGCTGTGGAAGAGGTGATAATGAAGGGACGCAACAAAACTAGCAGTACAACGGGTGAGGGAGGGACAGAAAGAGATGGAAAGCAAGGGTTACTTGAAGTTAGAGAAATTTAGCTGGGTTGTAAGCTGCCCAAGTGGAATATGAGGCACTGTTCTTAGATGGAGAGAGGGCTCCTATAATAAAGGCAAGAAGAAATCCGAGGCAATTTTAGAAAAGAGCTAAAAAAAAAAAGTGAGTATTTAAAAGGTGAATATTAAAGGGGACAAGGAACAAAGTGACAAAAAATTTGAGATTTTTGAGCAATTTGTTTTCTGGAATCTGTGACACCTGCCAATACTTCAGTCCAGAAGCAGGGCTTTGAGAAAATCATATACAGGGAGGCCGTGTACAGTAAATGGTGGGCTGTTAAGAAATAGAAACATAGAAAAATAGAAAATAGGTGCAGGAGTAGGCCATTCGGCCCTTCGAGCCAGCACCGCCATTCAATATGATCATGGCTGATCATCCAAAATCATTACCCCGTTCCTGCTTTCTCCTCATATCCCTTGATTCCGTTAGCCATAAGAGCTCCATCTAACTCTCTGATTTATGGCAAGATTTTGGGGTTCAAGCCATAGCTCACGGAGAGCAGCATGCTTGTCTTCATAGGTTTGGGCGTAGAGCGTAAAATTTGAGATGTGTAGGAAGGAACTGCAGATGGTAGTTTACACCAAAGATGGACAACAAAGTGCTGGAGTAACTCTGCAGGACAGGCAGCGTCTCTGGAGAGAAGGAATGGGTCACATTTTGGGTCGAGTCTGATAAAGGGCCTCAACCCGAAATGTCACCCATTCCTTCTCTCCAGAGATGCTGCCTGTCCTGCGGAGTTACTCCTGATAGTGAAACGTGGTACTCTGTAAGCATCACAATTAACAAATAAAAATAAGTTCTGTGTATAAAATCAAATAATAATCGTGTGAAGACAAAACCAGTGCCTGAAGTCTATGTAGTTCAGAACTTAGTTGGAGGTTGCAGTGTTTATTAGCCTGATGGTTGTAGGGAAGAAGCTGCTCCTGAACCTGGATGTCACAATTTTCAGGCTCCTGTACCTTTTTCCTGATGGCAGGGGTGAAATGAGAGCGTGGTCAGGGTGGTGCGGGTCTCTGATGATGCTGGCGGCTTTTTTGAGGCAGCGACTCCTGTAGATCCCGTCGATGGCGGGGAGATCAGCCGCCCGCGATGGACCGTTCAACACTTGGAACGGACCTCCAATGATCCCGTGAGGAATGAGTGAAGTTGAGCCACTTGGAGTTGTTCAAGTTGACGTCGACCTAGACGCGGGTCGAATAAAACCGATTTGAAATGGGACACCTGGGTTCTGCCAAAGACGGAATTGTAGAGCAACTGTTGCTGGGAATGCCCAGCTCCACAACATTTAGGAGCCAGGGTCCCAGGCATCCTTTTTGGCACGTTGGCCTTCAAAACTAAACTATACGATACGATACGATAGAACTTCATTTATCACAGGGGGGAAATTGGTCTGTCAGCAGTTATGAAAGACAAGATAAATGAAACGTGAAATTAAAGTGACGAGTGGAAAGGATTCTGGATGTGCAAAGGCTGGGGAAGGGGGAGGGGGTATGAGGAGGAGAGTCAGTCTACCCCACGACAGAAGGGGGAGGAATTGATAGCCACAGGGAAGAAGGATCTCCTGTGGCTAAACTAAACACAACACTTTTCTCACTAAAACTCCATTGATTGAGGTGCCGGATTTTGTGTGCCGGCCCAACACGAACTAAACTTTATTTTAATAGCTCTTGCGTCCAATATGTCACTTTTGTTCTGAATTTTTGCCAAGTCCATAAATCATTGCACATCTTGGCTCTGCATTCCTTTCAAATGAAGTGTATTTATACGCGTATCCTAGATTCCTTCAGTCTTGATTTAATTGCTTCAGGCTATATTTAATGGCTCCATCACCAGTGGTGGGTCCTTCAAGATCCTCACTTCTGCAATTCCCTCCTCTTTCCTCCCTGCCTCTGTACTCTCCCTTGTCAGGATATTTCTTAAAAGCGAACTCTTCTAATTGGGTTCATATTTCCCTAATTCATGATTAATTTTATTTTGTATCTGTCGTCCAGGTTTATGAGGAAGGGACTGAAAGATTACTTTGTCGTTTCAAAATATATAGACTGAAATACGCTGTAATCCCTATAAAATGATCTTGGATAATAAATGGGCAACGGAGGCTACATTGTGTGATGATGTTGTCCCATTCCCACCTCTCTTCCTTCCTTACGAGAATGATCCTCAGGAATGAGTGCGTTAACCTATGATGAGCGTTTGACGGCACTGGGCCTGTACTCGCTGGAGTTTAGGATTAGGGGTCCCCTCATTGAAACTGAGCCAGTGAAAGGCCTGAATCGAATGGATGTGGAGAGGATGTTTCCACTATTGGGAGAGTCTCGGACCAGAGGCCATAGCCTGAGAATTAAAGGACGTTCCTTTAGGAAGAATACGAGGAGGAATGTCTTTAGTCAGAGGCTGGTGAATCTGTGGAATACATTGTCACAGAAAGCTGTGGAGGCCAAGTCAATGACTATGAGGCAGAGATAGATAGATTCTTGATTAATACGGGTGTCAGGGTTATGGTGAGAAGGCAGGAGAATGGGGTTAGGAGGGAGAGTTAGGTCAGCCATAATTGAATGGCAGAGTAGACTTGATAGGCCGAATGGCCTAATTCTTTTCCTATCACTTATGAACATGAACTTTATCCTCCGTAAAAGAATCAGTCTGAAGAAGGGTTTCGGCTCAAAACGTTGCCCATCTCCTTCGCTCCACAGATGATGCTGCACCCGCTGAGTTTCTCCAGCATTTTGTGTACCCTTACATAATCTCTTTCCAGCTTCTTTGGAATTGTCAGTTAGCTATCCCCTGGTGGTTGAGGTGTGCGATCACTGTCTGCCCATCCGATCAGAAAGCACAATAGAGATACTGGGTGACGTTTCGGGTCAAGACTCCACCCGAAACGCAACCCATTCCTTCTCTACAGAGATGCTGCCTGTCTCGCTGAGTTACTCCATTTTGTGTCCACCTTCAGTGTAAACCAGCATCTGCAGTTGCTTCCTAAACACTATGTGACTTGGGTACACACGCACTTACACAAACAACTCTGCGCAAGACGCCACTGAGACACCTACATCGACGACTGCTTTGGTGTCACCTCCTGCACCCACACACAACTGACTGACTTCATCCATTTCACCACCAACTTCCATCCGGCACTCAAATACACTTGAACCATTTCCGACATTTCCCTACCATTCCTTGACCTCACCATCTCTATTGCAGGTGATACGCTCCTGACCCACATCCACTACAAACCAACTGACTCCCACAGCTACCTGGACTACTCTTCCTCCCACCCTGCTTCCTGTAAGGACTCCATCCCCTATTCCCAATCCCTCCGTCTACGCCGCATCTGCTCCCAGGATGAGGTGTTCCACACCAGGTCATCACAAATGGCCTAATTCTTCAGAGAACGGGGATTCCCCTCCCCCCACTATAGATGAGGCTCTCACCAGGGTCTCCTCCATACCCCGCAACACTGCCCTCTCTCCCCATTCCCCCACTTCGCAAACAGGGCAGAGTCCCCCTGGTCCTCACCTTTCACCCCACCAGCCGGCAAATACAACACATAGTCTCCGCCAGTTTCGCCACCTTCCAACGTGACCCCTCCACCTCGCCACATCTTCCCATCTCCCCCCCTGTCTGCCTTCCGCAAAGACCGCTCCCTCCGCAACTCCCTTGTCAATTCTTCCCTCCCTCCCGCTCTACCCCTTCCCCTTTCCCTTGCAACCGCAAGAAATGCTACACTTGTCCCTTCACCTCACCCCTACACTCCTTTCAGGGACCCAAGCAGTCCTTCCAGGTCCGACAGAGGTTCACCTGCACCTCCTCCAACCTCATCTACTGCATCCGCTGCTCCAGATGCCAGATGATCTATATCGGTGAGACCAAGCGGAGGCTTGGCGATCGTTTCGCCGAACAACCTCCGCTCGGTCCGCAATTAACCAAGCCGACCTCCCGGTGGCTCAGCACTTCAACTCCCCCTCCCATTCGTATCCGACCTCTCAGTCCTGGGCCTCCTCCACGGCCAGAGTGAGCAACACCGCAAGCTGGAGGAACAGCACCTCATATTCCGCTTGGGGAGTCTGCATCCTCTGGGCTTGAACATTGAATTTTCTCAATTCTGTTAACCCTTGCTGTCTCCTCCCCTTCCCACCTCTCCCTCAGCCCTCGGGCCCTGGCATTCCCTCTCTCTCTCTCTATCTCTCTCCCCCACCCTAGTCGCACTAGCTTCTCATTTTCACACACAAACAGCTTACAATGGCTTGTTCCCTTTATCATCGATACTTTTTTGCATATCTTTCATTCATTGTTCTTTATCTCTCCACATCACTGTCTATATCTCTCGTTTCCCTGATCCCTGACCAGTCTGAAGAAGGGTCTCGACCCGAAACGTCGCCTATCTCCTTCGCTCCTTAGATGCTGCTGCACCCGCTGAGTTTCTCCAGCCTTTTGTGTAACCCTCGATTCTCCAGCATCTGCAGTTCCTTCTTTAACAGTTAATACTCTCAGTGAGTTTCCTCGGGTAGGGGATGGGTATGGTGATCCCGACTTGTGTAAACATCTGACTTGTGTAAGTGTTCACTGAACATAACCCTTGCATAAGTCGGGGAGTGCCTGTATTGCTGATGAGGAATAGCTGGCAATGTAATGTTGGCTTTACAGTTGTAATGGCCAGGAAACCAACAGTAAAGAAAAGCCAACATTGGGCAGAATTTACCGCCAGCCAGCATGTAACTGAGACGATGTGAGGCAAGGGAAGGGTGAATTATCAGTATTAGCGATCATACATCAGGGGTGAGCATGTGGCTACTGAGTACAGAACAGGACAGTGTGAGGGGTCAAGTCAGCATTTAATGAAGGAAGAAGCATAAAAGCCGGGCAGGCTCAAAGGGCTCACATGGAAGGGTGTTTTGTTTAAGAAAGAACTGCAGATGCTGGAAAAATCGAAGGTAGACAAAAAAGCCCTATGGAGTGAAGGAATAGGCGACGTTTATGTCTGAAGAAGGGTCTCGACCTGAAACGTCGCCTATTCCTTCACTCCATAGATGCAGCCTCACCCACTGAGTTTCTCCAGCTTTTTTTGTCCACCTTAGAAGGATGTCTTAGTCATTGAGTCGTACAGCATGGAAACAGGCCATTCGGCCCAATGTGTCCATGTCGACCAAGATGCCACATCTTCATTTGCCCACAATTCGGTCCATATCCCTCGACCTTTCTTATCCATGCACCTGCCCAAGTGTCTTATAAATGTTGTTACAGTAGCTGCCTTAACTACATCCCTCTGGCAGCTCCTTCCATGTACCCACCGGCCGCTGAGTGAAAAGGTTGCCCCTCAGGTTCACATTAAATCTTTCCTCTGGGTTATATGAGCCACCCAGGTGTGCAGTTGTCAAAGGCCTTGTAGTTGAGCAGGAGAGCCTTTTGAAAGTTCTACACGAGGGCAAGCAGAGCACAACTTCCCAGGGATAACATTTCTAACGCCACACATTAACTGTCAGGTGCCAGGGTATGCTTGATCAGACTGACGCAGCTGTTTTTGGAGAACTTGGCTAGGAATATGGTCCTTTTTTTTGTTCATTTATAATTCACACCTCTATGCATGGTAGAAAAAGTTAAAAAAACACTTAAAAGTACTGCCAAGTGTAAATTATTAGATCTTAAACCTTGCATTCTTTTCTTAACTAAAATAGTTTCATTACAAATGTTTTTTTTTAATAAACATTCTTAACAGAACAATGGAAGAAATGATTGCAATGAGTTAGAAATTTGAAATGATATTCCTTTTTTTGAGATACAACAAGAAAACAGGCCCTTCGACCCACCAGGTCCATGCCGACCATCGATCACCCGTTCACACTAGTTCTATGTTATCCCACTTTCTCATCCACTCGCTATGCATTAGGGGCATTTTTATTTTACAGAGGCCAACTAAACCACAAACCCGCATGTTTTTGGGATGTGGGAGGAAGTTGGAGCACCCAGAGGAAACTCGGGGAAAATAACAGGGGAAAATGTGCAAATCCACGCAGCCATTACCTGAGGTCTGGATTGAATCCGGGTCTCTGATGCGAGGAGGCATCAGGACTACCAGCTGCACCGGTGTGCTGCTCCTAGGTTCTATACTACCCTTAGATCCATATGCTGCACCAAAGATAGACGCAAAGTGACCCAGTGGGTCAGGCAGCGTCTCTGGAGAAAAAGGATGGGTGACGTTTCGGGGTCTGGACCCTTCTTCAGACTGTCTGAAGAGTGTCTGAAGAAGAGCTCCGACCCGAAACATCACCCATCATTTTTCTCCAGAGATGCTGCCAGACCCGTTGAATTACTCCAGCACTTTGCGGCTATCTTTGGTATATACCAGCACCTGCAGTTCCTTTCTAAACCCTTAGACTAGCCTGTGGACTTGTTCCACCCTACGTGTATGAAAGAGAAGGTAGAGACATATGAGTAAAGAAATCTTCTTCAAAGTAGTCCTTACACCTGTGAAAGAAAGTTCTACATTTAAAAACAGAAAATGCTGCACTCAGCAGATCAGGTGGCAGCTCTTTCCCCGTCCCCTTCACCTATTTCCCTTCCCTCGACAACATTTGGCGCCACTTCTCTCCTTTACCTGACACACTTTTGTCTCTTTCCCAGCCCTGGCCTTGGTCCACCCACCCATCTGCCAATTAATCCCCCGCCCCTCACATGTATCTACCCATCACTTGCATCAAGACTATTCAAAGCAAGTCTCACTGCGGACCAACTCATAACCAGCGGGGGTGGTTGTGGGGAAACATCTGTGAAGCGAGAAATAGTTCACGTTTCCACGCTGTGACCTTTGGTCTGTTTCTCTCTCCACTTGATAGTAACTGACCTGCCAAGCGTTCGCAACCCTTTCTGTTTACATTTCAGATTTCCAGCAATGTGAGCATTTTGTTTCTGGGTTCCTGAGGGGAAACCTGCCCGCTTACGGCCTCGGTGTGAGAAGTAAATATATTGTCCGCCTTTGTTCACATCAGCAGTATTATGGGGAGGGTGTTTGTGGTTGAACAACAAAATGGTCAATCGTACCAAAGAGCAACGCTAAACCCATTGACTATAAACCTTGGCAGAAACTGTCTACGTATTCAAGTCGGTACTTTACGTCAAAATAACCAGCAGGGAAGTTCAAAATGGCCACCAGATATATTTGGAAACCTATCACAACATTTAAAAGGAGTTTGAACAGGTACGTGGATAGGTATTTAGGTTGGCACACTGGTGAAGAATGGGACACGGGAGAGACAAGACTTTGCCTTCCATCACAGCGAGGAGGAGATTCACTGTGATGGATGTTTGTGCGAATTGCGTTGGTGTGTGTCTTGGCGCTTTTCTTGTTGTATGACTGCAGAAACCAAATTTTGTTTGAACTTCATTTGAGGTTCAAATGACAATAAATAAATTGTATTGTATTGTATTGCAGCAGCAGAGTTTGTGCTTACAGCGCCAGAGGCCCGGGTTTGATCCTGACTATGGGATGCTGTTTGTTCGGAGTTTGTACGTTCTCCCTGTGACCTTTTTCGGTTTCCTCTGGGTGCTCTGCTTTCCTCCCACACTCCAAAGACGTACAGGTCTGTAGGTTAATTGTCTTTGAGGGATTAAAACCCGGGCCTCTGGCGCTGTAAGGCAGCAACTCTACCGCTGCGCCACCCAAGTGAAACTCAGGTAGTGCAAAGGGGAAGATACAGAATGCAGAATATAGTTCTAGCATTGTAGCACATCGGTTCCAGAGACAAGTTGGATATCGAAGTATACTAAGTAAGTAAGACATTGGGATATGGAAGTTTTACATATTTACATAATACATTATTAGAGGTTAAGGCCCCAACAAGCTTCAAAGAGGCACGACAGTAAAACCACACCAACCAACACTAGGCGTACAGGTGATTAGTTTAATTGACTTTGGTAAAATTGCCCCATATGTGTGTAGGATCGTGTTAGTGTACGGGGTGATCATTGGTTGTTGTGGACTGAAGAGCCTGTTTCCACGCTGTGCCTCTAAATATTAAAAAAACATCTAATCTAAAAATTCCTGTTTACTTCTCCAAGCCCCATGCTTGAGCATTCTACTTTTGGAGAAGCTGCAGTGTTTTGGGAAGGTTTCCAGTGTGGTTTTACAGTCATGCCTCTTTGAAGCTGCTCCTTCAGTCGGGGCCTTAACCTCTAATAATGTGTTATGTAAATATGTAAAACTTCCATATCCCAGATTACGGGTGCTGTCTGTTTCGGAGTTTGTCCGTTCTCCCCGTGACCGCGTGGGTTTTCTCCGGGTGCTCCGGCTTCCTCCCACCCTCCAAAGACGTGCAGATCTGTAAGTTAATTGGCTTCTGGCATGTGAGATAGCGCTAGTGTACGGGGTTACCGTTGGTTGGCGTGTTTCCACGCTGCGCCTGTAACGTCTCTGCACATGATGGACAATGATGCATTTCAGCTGTTCGTACTGACGTGTATAATATGGCTTTTAAATGGATGTCAAAGAAGGAGCAAACAGTTTAAAATGGCCAACATGGCAACAATGGTATTTATGCTGACTGTCTTGTAGCTTTGATCTGGAATAGCAACGCTTGATGGTTTCCACTGCAGTAATGATGAAAAGGAAAACTATTTCATGTGGTATAAAAGGACAGATGTACGTTGGTGACTAGTTTTACACAGTATGTCAGTGCTCTCAGCGACATGCGATGTCTGGGGAGATGTCGTTGCGAGCAAGATTGCTCATGAGCTCTACTTACTCGTGTCCCCTCCCCCATCTCCTGAACCTGTGGTTTGCCTTACACTAAATGTTATAACCTTCCACAAAACAATTTTACTTTGCACGGAATGTTATTCCATTATCGTGTATCTGCACATTGTGAAAATGGCCCGATTGTAATTGTTTTGTCTTTGACTGGATAGCACGCAACAAAAGCTTTTCACTGTGCCTCAGTACACGTCACAATAAACGCAACTGAACCCCTACACTGTACCCCTTACGTCACCAGGTCAATGGGAGACGGAGACAGGGAGCCGGAGGGGGTAGCACAGGGGATGGGGCTGACGTGATGAAGAGCAGGGCCAGGCATAGCCTGATGGGCTAAATGGCCTCACTGTGCCTCTCGCACCTTGAATCAGCAGATGCACTTCCCGCCCGCCCCCTGCTCGTTGAGGGAAAGACTGGAACACCAATTTCAGACTTGTATAATTACAGGTGTCCTGCCTGTATCTCTTCCATGGTAAAGTTGGTGGTGCCTATGTAACACAAAAGCCAGCATAGGAATTCTTTCCCACAGATGGATGTGGAGGCCTAGTCGATGGATATTTTTAAGGTGGAGATAGATTCTTGATGAGTACGGGTGTCAGGGGGTTATGGGGAGGAGGCAGGAGAATGGGGTTGAGAGGGAGAGATAGATCAGCCAGTAGACTTGATGAGAACAAATGGCCTAATTCTGCACCTATAATTTCTGAACACGATCACATGAACTTTCCTGTCAAAAGGTTGTGGGTTCAATTTCAATTCCACAAATTTGGGGCCGAGAGTCACGCCTGATTTGAACGTGTGAGGAAGCGCTGCACAGTTGTGCCTTGAATGAATCGCGATTGAGAGGCCGTAATGCTGTTTTTGATGAAAAGCAAGGAATGTTTCCCCAGACTCTTGGGCATTGTATTGTCATTCCACCAGCATTTGCAAATCGGATTCCCTGGTCATTGTCGTGAGGCCAAATCAATGGATATTTTTAAATGCGCAGATTAACAGTTTCTTGATTAGTACGGGTGTCAGGGGTTATTGGGAGAAGTCAGGAGAATGGGGTTGAGAGGGAAAGATAGATCAGCTGCAGTTGAACGGCGGTGTAGACTTGTTGGGCCAAATGGCCTAATTCTGCTCCTTTAACTTGTGGATGATTTTAGAGAAGATAGACACAAAATGCTGGAGTAACTCAGCGGGTCAGGCAGCATCTCTGGAGAGAAGGAATGGGCGACGTTTCAGGTCAGGACTCTTCTTCAGACTGATTTTAGAGAGCTTGCTTTGATCAAATTGGCTAGTTAAATGTGTGGGAAGGAACTGCAGATGCTGGTTTAAACCGAAGATAGACACAAAAAGCTGGAGTAACTCAGCGGGTCAGGCGGCCTCTCTGCAGAAAAGGAATAGGCGATGTTTCGGATCTACAAACAAGGGACAGCAGATGCTGGTTTAGAAAAAATACACAAATACTGGAGTAACAGCAGGTCCTTTTCTCCAGGGATGCTGCCTGACCTGCTGAGTTACTCCAGCACTTTGTGCCTTTTATTGTAAACCAGCATCTGCAGTCCCTTGGTTGTAGATGTTAATATTTCTCACCTGAGATGCTGTCTGACCTGCTGAGTTAAATAGCTCAATGGGTATAGTAGGTTCATGAAGGTTCGTTGCAGGGTCGGCCTGGCCATGAGTGTCCGTTGGTGTTCTCCGCCACTCTGTGCTGCTGCAGGCCATGTCCAGTCCGCGTTCTAGGTCTCTGGGAGCGGCGCCCGATCCAGCTGAGCCCCAGGCTGCTGCAGGGCCAAATCCTGGGGCGGGTGAGCCAGGCCTGATGTTGGATATGGCCGCGCCACACCAGGGCGACCGTGCGTCCCCTACAATACGAAGGCGACCATACTGCTGGAACTACATACAGGTCCACCACGGCACGATTTTCCAGCACCCTTGGATCCAGAGCCTCGTCTGTTTTGCCGGACCAACAGAGGTGACGGCCCCTGAGAGCCCAAGGTACCAAGCTAGGCAGTCGGGACACCGGCCCACCCGCAACATTGCCGCGGAGGTCGGCTACGGGACCGGATCTGCCAGCTCTGGCCGTGTGGCAAATTCCACCCGCCAAACGGCCGCACAAGTCCCAATATTCAGTGGGATTTCCAGAGTGCTTTAATAATTTTGTCTGGATTAAAAGAGGTGCCGACCACCAGGTGTTGGAAAACTGGTGCTGGACCTGCACTGGATGTAAAATCCCTTGGAACTCGGTGAGGCCACAGAAACCATAAATGTAGCTCTTCCATTCAGTTTGTTACATTGAGACATGCTTGATGTGAATTATATTCTCTCTGTCGAGGGGGTGTATGCAGTTGTGTGTGGCCCTCAGATGGTTAGGGATTGCTAACAGACTCATAAGCACAGCTGTGAGTGCCTCTGCCACGTAGATTTAAGGCAAGTACAGAAATGTAATAAATCAATACTCGTTTAACCTGCACCGCGGTGGAGTTGCTGCCTTGCAGCGCCAGAGACCCGGGTTCGATCCTGACTCTGGGTGCTGTCTGTGTGGAGTTTCACTGTCCCAGCTGCAACCGGCCTCAAAGGCCCTCTGCAGCCGCCGCCTCAGTCCGGTCGCCCTGCGAACTGTTGACCCCCCTCGCCCGGCCATCTTCAACCTTCGTGCCCCACAAGGGGCGCCTCCCACAGCCGGCCTGGAGGGTGTGGAAGACCCCCACCCCCGGGTTCCTTCCTTGTCCAGCGTCCGCCGGGTCACCAGCTCCCTCCACCTCCTCTCCGGTTCCCAGGGGTGGTTCCCTCCACCCCCCTCCAGGGGTGAGCAGGGGCCGGGCTCAGCAGCTTCCCTCTCCTGGCTGTGCGGCTTGCGCAAACAGTTTGACTCTAAGGAAGGGGAGGGAAGGGACTGAACAGCTGTGATCAGATAACGACAGTGCACGTGGCATCCATGTTCGACACAAAGCACGGGAGTAACTCAGCGGGTCAGGCAGCATCTCTGGAGAAAAGGAATGGGTGACGTTTCGGGTCGGGAGCCTTCTTCAGACTGAGAGTTAGGTGAGAGGGGAACTAGAGCTATGAAACGGTGCAAAGAACAGAACAGATCAGACCTGGCACTGGTGGTCAAAGAGCCCACACTGGTCTATTGTTGGCAGTGGAGGAGGTGATAACAGAAAAACTATCAATGTGTGGTAAGGAACTGCAGGTGCTGGTTTACACTGACGATAGACACAAAATGCTGGAGTAACACAATGGGACAGGCAGCATCTCTGGAGAGATGGAATGGGTGACGTTTCGGGTCGAGACCCTTCTTCAGACTAGCAAGATGACTAGGGTGGGGGAGGGACAGTAAGGGGGAATGCAAGGGTTACTTGAAATTAGAGAAATCAATATTCATGCTGCTGGGGTGTAATCTGCCCAAACAAAATATGAGGTTGTGTTCCTCCAATTTGTGTGTGGCCTCACTCTGACAGTGGAGGAGGCACAAGGCAGAAAGGTCGAGGTGGGAATGGGGGGGGACGGGGGAGTTAAGGGGGATCTGGCCCTAGTACCAGGGGAAGTGATGCTGATCTGCCTGTGACGGGTTGCACTGCATCATCTCCTGGGCATCTCAGTGTGGGGGAGGGGAGGAAGCACACGTTCCAGCAACAGCGTAATGACAGCTACTCGTTGAGACGATTAACGCCTGCTCTTAACAGATTAACAATCACAGTCATGAAATGGGTCAGTTTTTGTTCCTATGTCAGTCCCCAGCCGGGATGTGTAAGCCTGTTGTAAATCACTTTGAATCAACTCCCTAGCTGATTTGGGAATGCACGTTGACCCTCTTTTACAGGGGTATTGATTGTAAAGGCACAAGGCAGATTATTAGGCAAAATAGTCAGAGGGTGACAAATGTGTAGAATTCTGTGGAGGCCAAGTCAGTGAATATTTTTAAGGCAGAGATAGATAGATTCTTGATTAGTACTGGTGTCGAAGGTTATGGGGAGAAGGCAGGAGGACAGGGTTAGGAGGGGGAGATAGATCAGCCATGATTGAATGGCGGAGTAGACTTGATGGTCCGAATGGCCTGATTCTACTCCTATCTTATGACCTTTTGACATAAAAAGCTGGAGATGCTCAGCGGGTCAGGCAGCATCTCTGGAGGAAAGGAATGGGTGACGTTTTGGGTCGAGACCCCTCTTCAGACAGTATCAAGAAGGATCTCGACCCGGAACGTCACGTATTCCGTTCCTCTGCCTGACCCGCTGAATCACTCCAGCTTTTTGTGTCTAGCACCACAGCCAGTGTTGTCGTTCTGCCTTTGGATGTCCTGTCAAGTGAGGTGTTTAACAACAAGAGTGTCTTGTCTGTCAGCAGTTTGATGAAACAATCGCATGCTTTCCCTCGAGCAAGAAGCGGGCGTTGTGAACTTGGCAGGACCCAGCGTTTTGTTTTAACAAGTCGGTATTTGACCCTGAATTCCTTAAAGGACATTCCCCCTCCCCTCCCTCTCACACCACCAGTGTCACCCTTATATTGTGAACATATTCTACAAAACAGGGAGCTACAGAGACAAAACAGACAGCTGGCCCAGGAATAAAAAGAGATCATCACCATCATGGTCTAAAAGTCCTTTCTGTCAGTAATTTTTCCACATAGTAAACACACCTTCTACCAGAAAATGCGATGCGGTGGCGCAGAGGTGAAGCTGCTGCCTTACAGCGCCAGAGACCCGGGTTCGATCCTGACTGCGGGTGCTGCCTGCACTGAGTTTGTACGTTCTCATTGTGACTGCGTGGGCTTTCCCCAGGTGCTCTTATTTCCTCCCACACCCTCTTAGAATAAAGGGGAGGTCATTTAAGACTCAGGTGAGAAAAAACGTTTTCACCCAGAGAGTCGTGAATTTATGGAATTCCCTGCCACAGAGGGCAGTGGAGGCCAAGTCACTGGATGGATTTAAGAGAGAGTTAGATAGAGCCCTAGGGGCTGGTGGAGTCAAGGGATATGGGGAGAAGGCAGGCACGGGTTATTGATAGGGGACGATCAGCCATGATCACAATGAATGGCGGTGCTGGCTCAAAGAGCCGAATGGCCTCCTCCTGCACCTATTTTCTGTGTCTATGTTTCTATTCCACAAATCAGCTGCTTCGTAAGTTAATTCGCTCTTGTAAAAATTGTCCCTATTGTGATAGAATTAATGTTCGGGGATCGCCGGTCGGCGCGAACTCGGTGGGCCGAAGAGCGCTTTCCCACTCTGCGCCTCTAAACTAAACTAAACTAAATCTGTTCATAATATTAAAAGAGGATTAAAATAAATCACGTACCAATTTGCCTTCGATCATTACCTATATGTTTTACTGTCTATTTGCTCACCCTTCCAACAGCTTACAACAGCTACAGACCCAGCAATACAGACCCAGCCTTACAACAGCTACAGACCCAGCCTCACCCTTTGACCCAGCCTTTACAGCTCTTGCTCTGACCCAGTCACCCTTACAACAGCTACAGACCCAGCCTCACCCCCAACAGCTACAGACCCAGCCTCACCCTTACAACAGCTACAGACCCAGCCTCACCCTTACAACAGCTACAGACCCAGCCTCACCCTTACAGCCTCACCCTTCCAACAGCTACAGACCCAGCCTCACCCTTACAACACCGGTCGGTCACATACCGTTGGCTGGAAAGGACCCAAGTTGTGGAATTCCTCCAATGATCCTCCCCATAACTCGCCCACCCAACAGATGCTCCTTAAAACCCTGGCGTTCTGCAACAAGCTTTTGTCATCTGCTCCAGCCCTTCTTTGAGCAGCTCCGCATCAGCTTTTTGTTTGATACTGCTTCTCTGTTTCAACAGTCTGAAGAAGGGTCTCGACCTGTAACTTCACGTATTCCTTTTCTCCAGAGGTGCTGCCTGACCCGCTGAGTTACTCCAGCTTCTTGTGTCTATCTTCAAGAGTTGTTCATCTGCACACATTAGTTCTGTCACCACTGTTATGGAAGTGAGATAAAGCACTGTGTGGATTTTCAATATTGCTGCCTATATTATATAATATGTAGGGATATATTTGGGAGTTCCGGGTGATTCATGTAAACCTTCTGTAAGTGAGTGAAATGCTTATGAGTATAGGAGGAGAAGACAAAAGTTTGAAGTTTGTGTCAGCCCTTATAATTGAACAAATGCTGCAGGGTCTAACTCATTTGCATTTTCTTTTTGTCCATTCCCCGTTACCAAAACAATCCTGTGGGATTTTGACCACAAACTTTAAAGAGCATTAATTGGGACAACGTGTTGGAAGGAACTGCACTGATGATGGACACGAAATGCTGGAGTAACTCAGAGGGTCAGGCAGCATCTCTGGAGAAAAGGAGAAATACCCTCTTTCAGTCTGAAGAAGGGTCTCGACCCAATGTCACCTATTCCTTTTCTCCAGAGATGCTGCCTGACCTGCTGAGTTACTCCAGCATCTATCTCATTGGAAACCTCTTATACTACCTTCAATCGGATTTTATCTTGTGCTAAATGTCATACCCTTTATCTTTAATCTGTACACTGTGTATATGTATCGATGCAGAGTATTTTCTGTGAGTGGATGGCACGCAAAAAAGGCTTTTCATTGTATCTCAGTGCATGTGACAGTTATAAACTAAACTAAACCAAAGAGACTGTACACAGCCTGATCACCGGTCAGTCTGTAAAACAGTATGCTGTAGTGGTATTGCTTTGGCCACTGATTCTTTGATCACAGGTTATCAGGCTTCACATGTTTTCATTATGAACTATTCCACCCAGTACCCCCATCCCAATTCCGGGCTCAGACAATTGGCCTTATGCCAGGCTGGGAGTGTAGGCGAGGGGGGGATAGGGCAGGAAATGTGGGAGGGCAGGGACATCTGGATCAGAAGAGGGGCTGGAGACATTAGGGGAGAGTGAGTGACTCAAGGCGTTGGGTGGGAAAAGGACCACCACCTCTGCTCGTGAAAGGGGGGAGGTGGAGAACCAGGAGCATTTGCACCAGGGGGGAAGAGGGCCCGCAGGCGGGATGAGGAGGGGGAGATTGACGGTGGAGATCTGGGAGAGAGCCGTCAAATGCCTTTGTGACTTCATGGAGACTTTGCCTATATCTATCCCTAGAAATGATCGTCTACTTGCAAGATAGTAAGATAGAACACTTGAACAATATTTACATTGTTCATGCGGACCGAAAGTCCGTGGCATTTGATTTTTTTCAGTCGCAGAGCGAGCGCTGGAAAAAAAGCAAGGCAGGTGATCCAATTTCAATGCACCATGAAGTATGCCTGCAGCTTCATGTGTAGGACGGAACTGCAGGTGCTGGTTTAAACCAAAGATAGTCACAAAAAGCTGGAGGAACTCAGCGGGTCGGTCAGTATCTCTGGAGAACAGGAGTAAGTGACGTTTCTAGTCTTCAGACTGAGAATCAGGGGAAATGGAGGGCTTTTTTTGACCTTGATTGCATTTCATTGAGAGTCCGTTGGCCTCTGGAGAACTTGATCACTGACTCTTCCCATGAACAATGTGACGGTAGAAGGTAATGAGGAGTCACTCGAGTCGATGCTGTTGATTTTGGAATATTGTTGGCTTTGAAGGAGCATCCTTATCGCTCTCTCTCTCTCTCTCTCTCTCTCTCTCTCTCGAGTGAAGTCAGGACAGTGCATCTGGACTGCCAGAATTAGCCAGGGTGTCAAATGATGCCTTTTGTCTACATAACAGGAGATCACGCCTGCGGACTCACAAACCTGCCGGCAGAATTGCCGGAGACCTGGGGAAAGTTAAAATAACTTGGGGTGCAACGGTAGAGTTGCTGCCTTCTAGCGCCAGAAACCCGGGTTCGATCCCGACTGCCGGCATTGTCTGCACGGCAATTTATACATTCTCCCTGTGATCGCGTGGGTTTGCTCCGGGTGCTCCGGTTTTCTCCCACACACCATAGACGTACAGGTGTGTAGTTTAATTGGCTTTGGTAAAAAGATTGTAAGTTATCCCTAGTGTGTAGGAGAGTGTTAGTGTACAGGGTGAGCGCTGGTCGTCGCAGAATCGGTCGGCCAAAGGCCCTGTTTCTGTGCTGTATCTTTAAAGTCTAAAATTCTGGACATTTTGATGCACAGACTCTTGGCCGATGGGTGACTTGGGAAGTTTAAAGAAACTACATGGAAACAGGCCCTTCGGCCCACCTTGTCCATTCGGACCATCCATCACCCGTTCTTGTTATTTCTATGTAAACTCACTTTAGCATCCACTTCCTGCACACTACTTCAATTTACAGAAGCCATTTAACCTAGAGACCAGCACATCTTTGAGATCTAGGAGGAAACTGGAGCACCCTGAGGAAACCCACGTGGTCACATGCAAACTCCACACAGATAACACATGAGGTCAGGATTGAACCTGGGTCTCTGGCGCTGTGAGGCAGCAGTTTTACTAGCTGCGTCATTATTTCACCCTTTGACTAAGCTCATTAAGCTGTTCTCAATTATCATCATAGTTTAATCAGATAACGTGTAAATAATATCCTATTTTGTGTGTTTCCTTCATATATTGTAACTCGAGGGGGCTGTTACGACAATGACGCAGCTGGTAGAGCTGTTGCCTCACAGCGCCAGACACCAGGGTTCAATCTTGACCTCGGGATCTCTCTGTGTGGAGTTTGCATGTTCTCCCTGTGACTGCATGGGTTTCATCCGGCTGCACCTGTTTCCTCCCGCATCCCAAAGACGTGTGCGGGTTTGTACGTTAATTGGCCTCTGCAGATTGTCCCGAGTATGTAGGGAGTGGATGAGAAAGTGGGATAGCACAGTGTGTGGGCCGAAGAGCCTGTCTCAATGATGTAACTCCAAACTAAACTTGGCACACAATTTTAAATATTTACCCAACCTTGAGGAGGTCCATTAAAGATGCCACAAGTTGCTGTCATAAAAACTGATGTTGAACTGTTGAGAATTATTTCCAGTATAATTTATCAATTGTAAAAGTGCTATTTCCGTGAGCAACAGTTGTAACTGCAAGTTTTGGAATCATCTGTTCCGAGGCAGCTTGTTAATGTACCATGAACTTAATGGTCCAGCTGTGAAAAATAACTTGTTGCAGCAACTTAAGCAGAAAAGGATATTTGAACGCTGTAGGAGTCCCTCTCAAACTTGGGCCCAGTCACAGTTACTTTTACATTGATTTTGTTTTTGTGTTCTTGCACAGTTTTAGTGACTACTAGACCAGGGGGACCCGTTGGATCCCGGTTGCGGGGGGTGGGGGGGGGGGGGGCCTGCGGCGTCACACACACACTAACCACCCCCCAAACACACAGGGAGGGGGGGGAGGGGGGTTAGAGGGAGGGGGATTGGGTTCATGGATATTTTGTTTTAAATTTCAAAAATAAGCTTTATTCAGAATAAACAATGTATATGAATTTAAAAAAACTGTACATAAACTCTTCATGCATTCTCATAGTCCAGACCAGTGCTTCTTAAACTATCTCAGTGTCATTCACTCTTGAGTCTTTCACAAAATTTCATTCACCCTCGACTAAATTCTGGTAATTTTCGTCTTGTTTCTCCCATGTGTATATACCATTTATTTTGTCAAATGAGCAAAAAACATAAATTAACTCATTTTTTAAGTGTTTATTTTATTCAACTTTTTGAACATCCTAAAAATATGTGAAGAAAACTCGGAGTGAAAAAAAAAAGTTTAATTACCACTGGAGTTGGAAAATCATTCTATTAGAATGTTTAAAAAAAAACATTCCAACGTCTAAACACGGGGCTTCAGCCCCATCCTACCCTTTCGGGCTTTGATTACTGCAGTTTACTTCTTGGAAAACGAGCTCCAAAAACCACGGTCTTCCCTAAAAGGTTATATTACAGTAAATTTGGGGAATATCTGGCTACTTTGAAATTCGTAAACCATAGGTAGAGGGAAAAAAAGCATCACATTTCCAGCTCCACTGCCATTAAAACCAATGAGCTTACTAACCACTTTAATGGCAATGCCTTTTTTAAGTATAGAAAAAAATATATAAATATCTGAATAAATTAACCTTTCATTCACCCCTTTAGGTTTCATTCACCCCAAAATTATTTATTTCGCAATGGGTGAACCATTCACCAGTTTAACAAGCATTGGTCCAGAGATTCAATAGTGTCTAAGTGGCCTGTCCCACTTTCACGACCTAATTCACGACTTTTTTTACTTGTGGACATTTTTCGTCAGGCTAGAAAAACGGCCCAAACTACTTGATGCCACGAGTACCTATGACTACCATCACGGCCTGCTACCTACCTACGACCTCCTACGACATCGTGACAACCATGCTGCGAGTATGAGTCAAGGGCAAACTCGGCAGAGGTTGCGAATTAGGTCGTGAAAGTGGGACAGGGGCTTTACTCTGCAGTGTTCACATTTATCTTTAAAATAAAGGATAGGAAACCCCTCTAGAAGCACACGGAAGGATATGGGCTAAATGCAGGCAAGTGGCACTAGCTCAAGATGGCACCTTGGTCAGCACACACTTGCTGGGCCAAAGCTATAACTTTTATAGCCATGAAATTCTACCAAATAATGCGTAGCTTGGGCATAAAGAGACACAGGACTGCAGATGAAAGTAATTATCAACTGAGTCTTGGGAGCTGCTAGGAAATACAATGTCCAAGATGTTTCGTTTGGTTTAGAGATACAATGCAGAAACGGGTCCTTCGGCCCACTAAGTTTGTGCCGACCATTATCCCCGTACGCTAGCCCTATCCTACACACTAGAGATAATGTTCCATTTTACCAAAGCCAAATTAACCTGCAAACCTGCACGTCATTGTAGTGTGTAAGAAAACCGGAGCACCCGGAGAAAACGCACGCAGTCACAGGGGAGAACATGCAAACTCCGTACAGACAGCACGCGTAGTCGGGATCGAACCCGGGTCTCTGGCGCTGTGAGGCAGCAACTCTACCGGCTGGCCACCGCGCCGCCTCAAATGCTCACTGTCTGTAAAAATCAACTTTCCCCTTTGCAAAGTCAGGGTGTCTGGAATTGTGAAAGACACAAAATGTATTTATTTGGTAATCTCGATGAACTTGCATAAAAAATTAGGAAGCCGTAATAAAGTTTCACAAGCTGTCACAGCTACAGCCCGTGAAAGGAATTAAACATTCTGACAGCTTTCACTTCATGTTGCCCTTTGGTATTAGAGTTTATGTGTTGTTTTCTGAACTACTTCTGACTGCTCGTCATCCCGTTTTATACTGCATTTTCCTCCTTGCTCTCTTTTAAAATTGGCATCTTTTTCCATATTAGAAACATAGAAACGTAGAAAATAGGTGCAGGAGGAGGCCATTCGAGCCAGCCGGTGCCATTCATTGTGATCATGGCTGATTGTCCCCAATCAATAACCCGTGCCTGCCTTCTCCCCATATCCCTTGATTCCACTAGCCCCTAGAGCTCTATCTAACTCTCTCTTAAATCCATCCAGTGACTTGGCCTCCACTGCCCTCTGTGGCAGGGAATTCCACAAATTCACAACTCTCTGGGTGAAAACGTTTTTTTCTCTCCTCAGTCTTAAATGACTGAGGTGAGAAAAAACGTTTTCACCTCATATTAACAGTCTTGGGAAACATTTAAAACACAGGGTGAATTTTTCTTCACCAAAAGTATGCTTTATTTGTAGAATGGAGTTGTCGGTTTGATTGATATAAACATTCAACATGGAAACAGGCCCTTTGGCCCACCGAGGCCATGCCAACCATCAATCAATCACCCATTCACACTAGTTGATAAGTTCTTAAATCATAGGAGCAGAATTAGGCCATTCGGCCTATCGAGTCTACTCTGCCAGGCACGGAAATCGCTATCAAAACATGGGGGGGGGGGGACCGTGAATATTTCTTGGGGGCCGCGCGCGCATGCACACACTCACACACACAGGTGAGGCTTCAGCTGTGGGCCCTGTGGTGACCCACTGTCAAAGGCCCTCTGTTCATCGGGCGCCCACTCCACGCTGTACTGTATCGCTCCCAAGTCAAGTGGCGCGCTGGGCTGGAGGAGAGAGCGAGATGCATTAGTGCGAGGCTTCAGCCGTGGGCTTGAATCGGCCCGCGGAGGCATCAACGTCGATCGCCTCGATCGCCTCGATGCAGCAGTTTGATTTTAAGCCGCGATGGGCGCTGAAAGGCCCCGCGAATGGGCTGATTCAGTCCTTAGAAAGCGGCTGATAAAGTCCGGATCACAAAACATTGGGGGGATTGTCCCCCACTTCTCAAAGCATGGGGTCCCCCCCCCCCCCCCCCCCCCGTACCCCCCAGGATTTCAGCCCCTGTACTCCGCCATTCAATCACGGCTGATCCATCTTTCTCTCTCAACCCCATTCTCCTGCCTTCTCCCCATTAATCTAGACATCTTTACTGATCAAGAACGTTACTGTCAATCTTCGCCTTAAAAATACCCATTGACTTGCTTCCATGGCCCAATGAATTCCACTGATTCACCACCCTCTGACCTGAGACATTCCTCCTCGTTTCCATTCTACAGATGCATCCTTTTATTCTGAAGCTATTCCCACTAGTGGAAGCATCCTCTCTGCATCCACTTTACCCAGGCCTTTCACTATCCGTTCTGTGTTATCCCACTCTCGCATCCATTCCGTACAATTTGCAGAGGCCAATTAACCTACAAACCCACCGTCTTTGGATGTGGGAGGTGACCGGAGCACTTGGAGGAAACCTGCACCGTCACAGGGAGAGCGTGCAACCTCCACGCGCACAGCGCCCAAAGTCAGGATCGAACCTGGGTCTCTGGCGCGGTGAGGCAGCAGCTCTGCCAGCTGAGCCACGGTGCCACCCACAGAGGGTGGTGAGAAAACTGGAATGCACTGTGGGGGTTGGCGATGATGCAGGCAGATGCCATCGTGGCATTTAAGAGACTTTTAGATAGGCACGTAGCTATGGAGGGGCATGGATTGTGGGCAGGCAGATAAAAACTTGGTCGTGGCATCAAGTTGGGTACAGAAATTGTGGGTCGAAGGGCCTCCACGTGTGCGTTCATTTCATCCATTTGTATTAATGCTGTTTTTTTTCCTTGTGCAACTGAGTGCTCATCATGCTTCCCTCGCCCAGTACTTTCACTTGCAGAATGCCTCGCTAAAATTGGCATCCTTATCTCGATTAACAGTCACGGCAACTCTTAAAACATCGGGTCAGTGTTTCTTCCCCCAAAATGTGCTAGCTAGTCTTGCACCTGTGACTTATGGTCATACATCTCGTTGTGTGTTTGACAAGGATATTTGGAAGGGGACACAGAGGTCTTTGTTGAGGTCCACCCCTAGGCGTTGAGTCGCAGTAGGACTCTGTGTTTTACTGGCTGTAAACTGAGACGAGCTCAATTGGTTGAAAGATCTGCTGTTGTTTGGAGATACAGCGCAGAAACAGGCCCTTCGGCCCACAGAGTCCATGACTGCCGCACACTATCACTATCCTACACATATTAAGGACAATGTTACCAAAGACAAATACCCTGCCAACCTGTATGTCTTTGGAGTGTGGGAGGGAACCGGAGCATCCGGACAAAAACGCACGCAGGTCACGGGGACAACGTGCAAACAGTGTACAGACAGCACCCGTAGTCAGGATCGAGCCCTCGTCTTTGGCGCTGTGAGGCAGCAGCTCGACTGCTGCCGCCGTCCGTGAGGAACCGTCCACAAGCAAAACCTCTGCAAGGGTGGCACGGTGGCGCAGCAGTAGAGTTGCTGCATTACAGCGCCAGAGACCCGGGTTCGATCCTGACTACGGGTGCTGTCTGTATGGAGTTTTACGTTCTCCCCGTGACCTGCGTGGGTTTTCTCCGGGATCTCCGGTTTCTTTCCACGCTCCAAAGACGTACAGGTTGTAGGCTAATTGGCTTTGGTATAATTGTAAATTGTTCCTACAATAGTGTAAGAGTGCGGGGATCGCTGGTCGGCGTGAGTCGGTGGGAAAGGCCCCGTTTCCACGCTGTATCTCTAAACTACTAAACTAAACTAAAACAACACACATTCCTGTACATCCTACGGTTCAGGCGTGTGTGTTTTAAGGGATGTGGTGAATCATGGTGCAGCCAGCATTAGATATGGTCAAATGACAATCTTAATAAATAAATTACGGATGAATTAGGCAATTTTCAAAACTCCATGGACTCAATAATGCACATGCTTATGGCAACGTGAAAGTGACCCTGCTTTGATCCTAACACTAATAACAAGAAACGCCATTAAACTAATAGAACGTTTAACATTAAATGCTGAACCCATTTTCGGAGAGATCTGTATCATATTACACGCAGTGGGCCCTTAGATGCATTAATGGCCTGGTTTAAAGAGTAAATGAATCGTATCTGCTTCTAAAACCATGTAGTGCATCTGTGAAATGAGTCAAACATAGACCATATGGGACCTCTACCAAACATTGACTCTCCTCAGGGAGTGGGACTATATTATTAACTCTTACACAGAATAATTTGGGACCAGCTCTTCTCGTTTAAAGGGCTTTTATTTTAATCATCCACAGTTCCTGTTCCCATGATACTGACTTTGCTTCCTCAGTTCAATTCTAATTGCTTCCATTAACTGGTTTATTAGAGCCCCTTGTAGATTTACAGTCTGTGTATCTACAGGCGTGTCCCTGTGTGCATCCAGTGGACACGGCACCGTGTTTGATCCTTTCCCACGCAGTTAATCCCACAGGTCCTGGTCTTCCTCACTTGCTACTTACTAGATGACAATCAGCGGGCCTTCCAGTGAACCTCTACCAACGTGACTGAGGGGAGTAACATTGAAATGAATTGATTGAAAGATACAGCATGGAAACAGGCCCTTCGGCCCACCGAGCCCCCAGAGATGCTGCCTGTCCGGCTGAGTTACTTCAGCACGTTGTGCCTTCTTTGTAACCCAGCATCTGCAGTATTATTGTTTCTACACTAGTTCTATGTTATCCGACTTTCACAACCTTTCCCTACACACCGGTTCAATGGCACTTTATTGTCACATGTACCGAGGTACGGTGAAATTAATTTTTGGACACAGTTCAGTCCAAGTATCACTATACATAAGCACTTAGATACATGTTAGATAAGCATCTCAGATACAGTGCAAGTGTACCCCTGTAGTACGCCAAGACAGGATACAGAGTCACCAGATGTAGTGCTGTTCTGAAGTCCAAGTTGTTATTGATGTGGAATTCTTAACCTGACCATGACGGCAGGGGTATGAACCAAAACGATTTCTTTCCACAAAGAAGGTAGACAAAAATGCTGGAGAAACTCAGCGGGTGAGGCAGCATCTATGGAGCGAAGGAATAGGTGATGTTTCGGGTCGAGACCCTTCTTCAGACTGATGTGGGGGTGGGGGGGTGGGAAGAAGAAAGGAAGAGGCAGACACGGTAGGCTGTGGGAGAGCAGGGAAGGGGAGGGGAAGGAGGGAGAAGGCAGGGACTACCTGAAATTGGTGAAGTCAATGTTCATACCACTGAGGTGTAAACTACCCAAACGAAATATGAGGTGCTGCTCCTCCAATTTGCGGTGGGACTCACTCTGGCCATGGAGGAGGCCCAGAACAGAAAGACCGGATTTGGAATGGGAGGGGGAGTTGAAGTGCTGAGCCACTGGGAGAACAGGTTGGTTCATGTGAACTGAGTGGAGGTGTTGGGCAAAGCAATCGCCAAGCCTGCGCTTGGTCTCACCGATGTAGAGCAGTTGACACCTAGAGCAGCGGATGCAATAGATGAGGTTGGAGGAGGAGCAGGTGAACCTCTGCCTCACCTGGAAAGACTGCTTGGGTCCTTGGATGGAGTCGAGGGGGGAGGTAAAGCGACAAGTGTAGCATTTCCTGCGGTTGCAAGGGAACGTACCAGGGGAGGGGGTGGTTTGGGTGGGAAGGGACGAATTGACCAGGGAGTTACGGAGGGAGCGATATCTGCGGAAAGCCGAAAGGGGAGGAGATGGGAAGATGTGGCCAGTGGTGGGATCCCGTTGGAGGTGGCGAAAATGTCAGAGGATTATCTGTTGTATGTAACGGGTGGAAGGCGAGGACAAGGGGGACTCTGTCCTTGTTACGAGTGGGGGGGGGGGGATGGGGAGTGAGAGCAGAACTACGGGATATAGAAGAGACCCTGGTGAGAGCTTCATCTATAGTCGAAGAGAGGAACTCCCGTTCCCTAAAGAATGCGGACATCTCCGATACCCTGGTTTGGAACACCTCATCCTGGGTGCAGATGCGGCATAGACGGAGGAATTGGGAATAGGGGATGGAGTCATTACGGGAAGCAGGGTGGGAAGAAGTGTAGTCCAGACAGCCATGGGAATCAGTGGGTTTGTTGTCGATGTCGGTCAGTAGTCTCTTACTGAGATGCTGCTCGACCTGATGAGCCTCCCAGCAGTTTATTTTCTATATGTCATTCATGTTAGCTCATTTTTAAACTAAAGGATGACAAATGAAATCGTGGGGAACAACTAAGGTAACGAGGGGCGTATACGTGGAGACACAAGGAACTGCAAATGCTGGAATCTTGAGCAAAACACCAAGTGCTGGAGGAACTCAGAAGGTCATGCAGTATCTTGGAGGGAATGGACAGGTGACGTTTCAGGTCGGGACCCTTCTTCAGATTCTTCTCCGGAGTCTGGAGTCTGAAGAAGGGTCCTGACCCATCCCCTCCCTGGTTGCTGCCTGACCACTGAGTTCCTCCAGCACGTTGTGCCCTGCACATCATCCATATCCCTCCATTCCCTGCATGTCCATGTGCCTATCTAAAAGCATATGAAACGCCGCCATTGAACCTGCCTCCACCACCATCCATGGCAGCGCGTTCCAGGCACCCACCTCACTGTATAAAGGAAAATGTGCATCTCCGTTAAACTTGCCCCTCTCACCTTAAAAACATGCTCTCCAGACCTTGATATTCCCACGTGGAAAAATGGTTCTGACTGTCTACCTTATCTATGCCTCTCATAATGAAACCTATTAGATCTCCACTCAACTCTTGATGTTCCACAGCATAAGACTGACTTTTCCCATTTTGCCATTGAGCTTCTCAGAATAGCTCTGTCCTGCTCAGTCGTCTCTTGCTTAGTTGGCACTGTGGCGCAATGGTAGAGTTGCTGCCTTGCAGCGCCCAGGGACTCTGGTTCGATCCTGGCCTCAGGTGCTGTCTGTGCGGAGTTTGCACGTTCTCCCCGTGACTGCATGGGTTTTCCCCGGGTGCTCGGTTTCCGCCCGCACCCCAAAGACGTGCGGGTTTGTAGGTTAATTGGGTTTGGTACAATTGTAAATTGTCCCTAGTGTGTAGGGTGGGGCTAGTGTACGGGGTGATCGCTGGTCAACGTGGACTCGGTGCGCCTGTTTCCACGCTGTATCTTTAAAGTCTAAAGTCATAAATGGTTGGAGATCCACCACGGACCATAGACAGGTAGGGTTTTGGGTCCAACGTCTGATGTGGCTTCAATGACCAATCACCCTCGGCACAGACTCTGGTGTAGCAATGGTTAATGGAGGACAGTGTGGAGACCAGAGCGATGAAATGCATAACGGCCACCTTCCCACAGGGTGCTACAATAGCGTGGGGGAAAGTGTCGGACAAACAACTGTCAACGCTTCAGTCCACCCACGCCGTGATGTGTTGCCACTGGTAGGCCAGCTGAAAATTTGCAGAATAATAATAATTATATTTTTAATTGGTTTCTGTTGGAACCACCAAGTGATGAAATTGCAACTGTGATCCTGGCATCAATACTGTTGCCGTTCAATACATGAAAGCTTCAATTAGAGTGCAGCAAAGTCTCTGTTAATTAATCAGATGTAAAGGGAGCATTGAAGCAGAAAGCAGCAAAAACAATATTGATTGATTGAAAGACACAGTGTGGAAACTGACCCCTTCGCCCCCTGAGTCCACGTTGACCATCGATCACCCGCTCAAAGTTATCCCACTCGCTACGCACTAGGGGCAATTTTACAGACGTCAATGAACCTACAATCGAACACGTCTTTGAGCTGTGGGAGGAAACCGGGGCAAACCCAGGTGGTCACGGGGAGGGCATGCAAACTCCATCCAGGCAGTACCCGAGGTCGGGATCGAACCCAAGGCTCTGGGGTTGTGAGGCAGCAGATCTACCAGCTGCGCCTCCGTGCTGCCCCTAAATATTGGCTTGGACTTGTCCTGACAATATACTTGGGCCTTTAAGTCAGTGAGGTAGATTATGAACAGCACACATCCCTTCAGCGTCGGCATAGTTTCAGCTGCTCAACCTAAAAATGATATCTTTAATCTTGCTGAAAGTCAAAGACATTGCAGATGCTGGGGATCTGAAACCAAAGCAGAAAATGGTACAAGTATTCAGCAGGTCAGGCAACATCTGTGGAAACAAAGTTGATGTTTCATGTTGAAGATCTGTCTCATTCTTCCCATTGCTACCTTTGCATGATGTGGACTTTTGCCTGTTTGAATTACCAGGCAGCGGTGCTGATGAAGGGTCTTCAACTTGAAACCATAGTTTTGGTTCCCCTTCCTCAGATGCTGCCTGACCTGCTGAGTAGTTTCCAGATATTCCCACTTCCACATGTCCAAATTGTAGAGCCATAGTCAAACAGCACGTAAACAGGCCCTTCGGCCCAACTTGCCCTCACCGACCAGCATGCCTCATCTGCACTAGTCCCTCCTGCCCCAAATTGGCCCATATCCCGCTAAACCTATCCTATCCATGTATCTGTTCAAATGATATTTAAATATCTATTCCATTCCTAATGTTATGATTTCACCTGCCTCAACAACCACCTCCGGCAACCTGTTCCATATATTACCACCCTTATATGTGTTTAAAAAAAAAGTTGCCCCTCAGGTTTAAATTAAATCTTTCCTCCTTCACCTTAAACCTATCTCCCCTGGTTCTTGATTCCCCAAAGTTTAGTAAAAGCTTTTGTTTAATAATCTCTTGTGTTGCTCAAAGAACACATAATATTTGTAGGATCACGTGGATGATGAATCTGGTATTAGTTTAGTTTGGAGATATAGCGTGGAAACAGGCCCTTCATGCCGACCATCAACCACCAGATCACACTAGTTCGATGCTATCCCATGTTCTCATCCACTTCCTACATGCTAGGTGCAGTTTACAGCGGCCATTTGAATCTTAAAGACCCATCCATCTTAGGGATATGGGAGGAAACTGGAGCACCCAGAGGAAAACCATGCAGTCACAGGGATAACGTGCAAATCCCACGCAGACAGCACCCGATTGAATCCAGGTTCCTGGCACTATGAGGCAGCAACCCTACCAGCTGGGATTATACAAATATTTACTTTTACCAATAAAAATAAAAAACAATCCCAGGAATAAAAGTATACGAAGCAGTCAGATTGCTTCAGTTCACTGCATAAGGAGTCCTATCAAACTAGGACACCAAGTGCTGGAGTAAGTCAGTAGGTCAGGCAGCATCTTTAGAGAACATGGATAGGTGACGATTCGGGTTGGGACCCTTCTTCAGGCCCGACCCGAAAAGATGTTGCCTGACCCATTGAGTTATTCTAGCACTTTGTGTCCTTTGTGTAAACCAGCATCTGCAGTTCCTTGTTTCTACATCCTATCGGGTTAGTTTGTCCAGGTATCAGTTCACTTTTACTTTGTGTCCTGCGGTTTCCATAACTTCCTCCAGAGCCATGAGCTTCAGTGATGAATCTGCTTTCAGTTTGAGTCTGGCAGGATTTTGTTTGATTTATGTAAATCTCCACCTAAGACCTCAGATCCAGTGTCGCCTGATTTAATTTGACTTGTAATCTGTGTTAGATCTGAGAGTGTGTTAAACAGTAAAGGGCCTGTCCCACTTGGGCGTCATTTGCGCGTAATTTACGTGGCATAATTTCCGCGTCACGACGCGCACGTGATGTGCGCATTACGCGCGCATGGTGCGTGGTGACATAGGCAGTGATGGGCGGTCGCCCCAGGATTTTGGGATGTACAAAATCTTTGCCCGCCATCTGCGTGACACGCAAATTACACCCAAGTGGGACAGACCCTTAACTCAGAGTATATTTGCAAGTTGAACTCTTGTAAAATTCTTACTGCTTTTCCAGTGAGACACCCTTCAGTTGCTTTTCCTACTTGCTGCAAAGACAGCAAAAACATTTGATTTTCAAAGCACATCACCTATTCCTTTTCTCCAGACGTGCTATCCGACCAACTGGTCCAGCTTTTTGCGTCTAACTCTAGTTTAGTTTAGTTTAGAGATACATCATGGAAACAGGCCCCGCGACCCACTGAGTCCGTGCCGACCAGCGATCCCCGCATACTAACACTATCCTACTCACACTACAAACCTGAACGTCTTTGGAATGTGGGAGGAAACCGGAGCACCCGGAGAAAACCCGCGCGGGCAGGTAATGGGGGGAAGGTACAAACCATGCAGACAAACTCCGTAGTCAGGATTTAACCCGGGTCTCTGGCGCTGTAAGGCAGCAACTCTACCGCTGCGCCACCCTGCTGTCCAAAGTTAGCCCGCGAGTTGGGATGGAATGATTTACGAGTGAATCAGTTAAAGCTCCTGCACACGCCTCCTCCCCCTGCATCCCACCTGGGCTCCCACAGATCACTCCCCCCCCCTCCTCCTTCCCCATTTGCGCTACCTTCCTCTCTCTAGCTCTACAATCTCGGCCGGCCACCTTCAGCCTTTATGCCCCGGGGGAACCTCCTGCCGCTGACCTCGAGGGCGCAGAAGGTTAAACCCCAGTTCACTCTCTCTTAAGCGACACTTGCAAAAGAAGACACATTAATTGGGCAGGAGAAAACAATTTGAAGGTGGGAGGGGCAAAGTTTAAAGGAGATGTTTGGGCAAGTTTTTTTTACACAGAATGCGATAGGTGCCTGCAACACGTTGCCAGGGGAGGTGGTTTAGGTACGATAGTGGCGTTTCAGAGGCTGATGGATATGCAGCGAGTGAAGAGATATGGATCATGTACAGGCAGATAAGAGTTCGTCTTGGCTTCCGGTCCGGCCTGTACTGATCCTGTTCCTGTGCCGTTCCTGTGCTGTCCTGATCTCCAATTTTATAAATAACATGGCTTGCATTAATTAGTTATTAACCTCATTTGTGGCACGTAATGCTTATGATGGGACTTGCTATTCTGATCATCCTGAGTAACTGAAACTGGGTAAAACTTTAATCGACATCAGACAGATGCTGCTCCCTGTGTAAACAGTGTAAGGAGGCTCATATAATAACACACATTTCAGCAACAAAGTAAACGTGATTAAACTTTTATTTAAAGCCTGAGCTGGAATGATTTAGCGTTTATCATGTTTTTATAAAGGGCGGCACAATGGTTGCTGCCTCACAGCACGACAGACCCGGGTTCGATCCTGACTACGGGCGCTGTCTGTACGAGGCTTGTACTTTCTCCCCGTGACCTCGTGGGTTTTCTCCGGGTGCTCCGGTTTCCTCCCACACTCCAAATACGTACAGGTTTGTAGGTTAATTGGCTTTGCTAAAATTGAACATTGTCCCTAGTGTGTAGGAGAGTGTTAGTGGAGTGATGGTCGGCACGGACTCGGTGGGCCGAAGGGCCTGTTTCTGTGCAGTATTTCTAAATGTCTAAAGTAGAAACATGTCTTTCCCCAGTGAGCATCTTAATGTGGGAGCCCACACCATAGATTAAGATTGATGATGTGCTTGGCTGGTAATTTGAGTAAGATTTGCTTGGTTATATCCTGAAGGCTTCTACTTTGGTTTTTGAGCTTGTCCATTTATCATCCTGTGAACATCATCTTGTTTGGGTTTAATCAGACAGTTCTGTGTCCATGTAGGGCCCCGGACTGTGCCCAAGGTCTGTACGCACATAAACAGTTCATTTAGAACAAAGCAATAACGTGGAGTGCTTAGATGACGGGCGGTGACTTTGTTCCACTGACCCTGGCCCCAGCTCGAATCAGCACCTCCTGACCCCAGGCTGATCCACAGCTTGGAATTTCCTAGTGGAAACACACAGTGGGCAGTTTATGCCTCAGCAATCCCTCCAACACGAAACGCTCCCCAACACAAACACTCTACAGAGCTTCAGGAAGAAAACCACTGCCTGGTCATCTTCAATGGTGCAATGGTGCTTTATTTGT
Organism: Okamejei kenojei; assembly: GCA_035221665.1. Classification (NCBI taxonomy): domain Eukaryota; kingdom Metazoa; phylum Chordata; class Chondrichthyes; order Rajiformes; family Rajidae; genus Okamejei; species Okamejei kenojei. The sequence goes on along the minus strand of CM069152.1, from coordinate 32,435,632 downwards.
CAGATGTACCAAGGTACAGTGCATTTTTGTACACAGTTCAGTTCAAGTATCACTATGCATAAGCTCATAGATACATCTTAGATTAGCATCTCAGGTACAGTAGCAGTAGTACACTGAGACAGTACATAAGAGTCGCCAGGTTTGGCGCTATTTGCAAGTTCCAGTTGTTGTAAGTGGAGGGTTCTTGATCGGACCATGAAGGCCCGTTGTCCTGGCGATGTTGCAGGGGCGGCCTGGCCAAGCGTAGCCGTGGTGTCCTCCACCGCTGTAGGCTGCGTTGGGTCCACGTGCTCGGCTGCTTGGAGCAGCGCCCGGTCCTGCCGAGCCCCAGGCTGCTGCAAGGCCTCCAGCGGCCCACTCTACCATCGAGGCCGTGCATTCCCTCCCGCTGCCGGTCTGGTTACCGGGCCTCCGAACGACTGGCTACACTTTGGCCGGGTCCGTGGTGGGCGAGCCGTGCCGGGCCAGGCTACTGCTGGCTCACAGAGCAAAAGATCTAGGTTTGATCCTTGCATCAGGTAGAGGGTGCAAGTTTCTCCCTGTGACTGTCTGGGTTTCCTCCAGGTGCTCTGGTTTCCTCCCACATCCCAAAACTGTGCAGGTTGGTAGGTTAATTGGCTGCAGTACAGTGAGTGGTAGAATATGAGGGAGGGGTGGAGATGAGGAGAATCAAAAATAGGGTTAAGGTGGAATTAGTGTAAGTAGGGACTCAAGATGTTAATATTTTGGTTTGTAGATGTTAATATTTGTCACCTGTTGCCTTTCTCCAGAGATGCTCTCTGACCTGCTGAACTCTGGAACATTGGGACATGTGGGGACACCTCAAGCAACATCTGCCGGTCAATGAGATTGTGTCTGATCTTAGGTGTAGGTTTATTATTGTCGCATTAGCCCATTGTTTATCGTGTGCAGGAAGGAACTGCAGAGGCTGGTTTAAACCAAAGATAGACAAAAAAAGCTGGAGTAACTCAGCGGGACAGGCTTTTTGTGTCTATCTTTAGTTTAAACATTATGCTGCATAATAAGCATCATATAAGGTTTAGGGTTATTATTGCCATGTGTACCGAGCTAGAATGAAAAGCTTTGTTTTGCATGTTGTTCAATCAAATAATAATAATAATAATAATCATATAATACCTTGCATGCATACAACGAGTTCAATCTCAAGTAGAGCAGGTAGAGTGAAGGGAAAGATGCAGAGTGCAGAATGTCGTTCTCAGCATCATAGCACAAATGTTCAGGAGTAAAGTCCAATGCATGAAATGAGGCCGGTTGAGTTATTCAGGACCGTAGCCTTAAGGGCCTGTCCCACTTGGGGGCGTCATTTGCGCGTCATGTACGCGACATCCTAAAAATTGGTTGGCGCGTCGTGACGTGCGCATGGCGTGCATGGCGCGTGGTGAGGCGTGGTGGCGTATGCAGTAACGCGCGTGGCGCCCCCAGGATTCTGGGATGCTCAAAATCCTCGCGTGCCACCTGCGCGAATGACGCCCAAGTGGGACAGGCCCTTAACTTATGGAAGGATTGTTCAGAAGCCTGATAACAGAGGGGAAGAAGCTATTCCTGGGTCTGGTGGTGTGTGCTCTCAATGTTCTGTATCTTCGGTCCCATGGGAGCGGGGAGAAGGGGGAATGACTGGAGTAGGCAAGGTCTTTCATTCGAGTCGGCTGCTTTCCCTAGGCAACATGAAGTGTAGACGGAGACAATGGTGGGAAGTCTGGTCTGTGTGATGGACTAAACTACATCCAGAACTCTCTGCCGTTTCTTGTGGTCTTGGCTTGAGCTGTTCCCAAACCAAGATGTGATGCAACCTGACAGTCTGGTGCATCTGTGGAAGTTTGCAAGAATCATTGGAGACATGCCAGATTTTCTCAGGAAGTAGACAAAGGAACTGCAGATTCCGGTTTACAACGAAGATGGACACAAAATGTTGGATTAACTCAACGTGTCAAGCCAGCATCTCTGGAGAAATGGAATAGGTGACGTTTTGGGTCTGAAGAAGGGTCTCCACCTGAAACGCCACCCATTCCTCCCCTCCAGAGATGCTTCCTGACCTGCTGAGTTACTCCAGCTTTTTGTGGCTATCTTCGGTGTAAACCAGCCTCTGCAGTTCCTTCCTCCTCATCTCTTCATACTAGTACTTCATCCTTTCAGTCCAGAGGAAGGGTCTCGACCCATATTTAGCCAAGTGTTGCGTAGGTGGGGACGGCTTTAACCCGTGTCTCTTGTCCCACGGCCCATTGACGATGCTTCTGTCTGTGCCTCACCAAACGCTGAGTGTGGCAGTTTTTGTGGTCTTGGCTTACAGCCGACATTCGGAGCGGTCTCGTTCCCCGCACATAACTCGGTGATGTTTGCGTAACATATTGCAAGCTTTGCTTGACTTTTTCTTCATTAGCCTGAAAACACGGCTGAAGCTGGCAACTTAATTACAAGTTGGGGAGATGTGCCGGCTTCTCCGTGTGAGCACAATTGGCCCTTTGTCTCCCGGTCTGTGGGAAAACTGTGTGTGTGGATAGGACACAGACTCTAACTCAGTGAACATGTCGACAAAAGATGCAAGACAGGCCCGCCTGACCTGTCCATGGAAGATAAACCTTCAACAATATTGAGCCAGAAACATTTCTGGCTTTAGGGGACAGAAGATAAATGTGTGGCTCTTGTGTCCTCATGACATTCCACAGTGTTTCAAAGCCAGTGAACTACTTTGGCAGCGTATTCATGGTATTAGAGGCAGGCATTTATATAGAGGATGCTTCCACAGAAAAGATAAGTTAGACTTTACTTTAGGCTTTAGACCGTAGAGATACTGAGCGGAAACAGACCCGTTGGGCCACCGAATCCGCGCCGACCAGCGCTCCCCGTACACGAGCACTAATACTGCGCACCAGGGACAATTTACTATTTTTCACCGAAGCCAATTAACCTACAATCCCGCACGTCTTTGCATTGTGGGAGGAAACCGGAGCACCCAGAGAAAACCCACGTGGTCATAGGGAGAATGTACAAACTCCGTACAGATAGCACCTGTGGTGAGGATCGAACCGGGGTCTCTGGCGCTGTGAGGCAGCATCACTACACCGCTGCGCCACCAGGTTTTCAGTGTTCAAGCCTGCTTCCAAACATGTAAGCATGTCCCACTCCGCACTGCCAAGTCCTAGGGCGGCACGGTGCTGCAGCGGGTAGAGCTGCTGCCTCTCAGCGCCAGAGGCACGGGTTCGATCCTGACCTCGGGTGCTGACTTTGCACGTTCTCCCTGTGACCACTTGGATTTCCTCCCACATCCCAAAGGCGTCATGAATTGAATCAGAGTGATATAGTGTGGAAACAGGCCCTTCGGCCCAACTTGTCCACCCCGGCCAACATGCCCCAGCTACACTAGTCCCACCTGCCCACCCTCCAAACCTGTCTAACTGTTTCTTAAATGTTGGGATAGTCCCAGCCTCAACTACCTTCTCTGGCAGCTTGTTCCATGCGCCCACCACCCTTTGTGTGAAAAAATTACCCCTCAGATTCCTATTAAATCTTTTCCCCTTCATCTTAAACCTATGTCTTCCAGTCCTCGATTCACTTACTCTGGGGAAGAGACTCTGCATCTACCCAATCTATTCCTCTCATGATCTTATACACCTCTATAATATCACCCCTCATCCTCATGCGCTCCAAGGAATAGAATTTCAGTCTACACAACCTCTCTCCCTTCCTCTCTAGACCTGGCAACATCCTTGTAAATCTTCTCTGTACCTTTTCCAGCTTAACAACACAAGTGGGTGTTTGTAGGTTCATTGGCCACTGTAAACTGCCCCTAGTGTGTTGAGAAGGGATGAGAAAGTGGGATAACATAGAGCTAGTGGGATTGATGGACGCAGTGGGCCGAAGGGCCTGTTTCTACGCCTCACCTCTAAAATGAAATTTAACCAGCAGCTGAAACATAGAGCCATTGTGTCATCCAACATGGTAACAGGATGTTTGACCCAACTTATCCATGCCAAACAAAGTTGCAAGCGCATTTGGCCATATCCCTCCAAACATTTACTATCCTTGTACCTGTCTAAATGTATTTTAAACATTGCAGTTGTAGCCACTTTGACCCTTTGTTCTGGCAGCTCTTTCCACATTCCTACCACCCTCTGTGTGGAAAAAGGTGCTTCTCATCTCCCTTTATAATCTCTCCCCTCTCACCATAAATCTATGCCTTTTTGACTCCCTACTCTGGGGACAAGACTGTGAGGATTCACCTTATCGGCACGGTGGTGCAGCGGTAGAGTTGCTGCCTTAACCGTGTTTGCAACGCCACAAACCCGGGTTCAATCCCGACTATGGGTGCTGTCTGTACGGAGTTTGTACGTTCTCCCCGTGACTGCGCGGGTTTTTTCCGAGATCTTCGGTTTTCTCCCACGCTCCAAAAACGTGCAGGTTTGTAGGTTAATTGGCTCGGTGCATGTTTAAATTGTCTGGGATAGTGTTAATGTGCGGGGATCGCTGGTCAGTGCAGACCCAGTGGGCCAAAGGGTCTGTTTCAGCGCTATATCTCTAAAACTAAAAACTAAAACTATATCCCAAATATTATTTATCTCTACAAGATCGACCTTCAACCTCCTACACTACATGGGAAAACGGCCAACAATCCATTCCTCCTTATAATTCAAGGCCTCCAGTCCTGATAATATCCTTGTGAATCTTTCCTGCACCCTCTCCAGCTTCATAATATCCGTCCTGTAATTGGGCAGCCAGAACTGCACACAATACTCCGTGTGGTCTTACCGACGACTGGTACAATTGGAACATAACGTCCCAATATCTGTACTCGTTGCCCTGACCCATGAAGGCAAGTGCACCAAACGCCTTCTGCACCACCCTGTCCACCTTTATTGCCACTTTCAGGGAACCATGTATCTGTATTCCTGTGTAGGAAGGAACTACAGATGCTGGTTTAAACCAAAGGTAGACACAAAATGCTGGAGTCACTTTGCGGGACAGGCAGCATCCCTGGAGAGAAGGAATGGGTGACGTTCCGGGTTGAGACCCTTCTTCAGACTGTCATTTTGTGTCTATGTGTATTCCTAGGTCCCTCTATTCTGGAACACACTCCAGGGCCCTACTCTACTGTGTAAGCATTTCCATGTTTCATCGCGACAAAATGCAGCACCTTGCGCTTATCCGAGTTAAATTCCAGCTGCCATTTTTCTTGGCCTACTTCCCCAGTTCATCTAACTCAAGGGTTCCCAACCTGGGATAAGTTTACCCAGGGGGTAAATTTCGCCTACGCAGGGGGTAACTTGGTGATTCTGGATTTGTACATATTTTTTCTCATTGACTGACTGCGTTTGGTTCTGGTGTACCGGTATCTGTTCATCATTAGTTGTTCATAAATAAGTGAAAAAAAAACCATTGTTATGTGCTAGTACAGTTGCCTGGGGTAAACGGGATGAAAAAGGTTGGGAATCCCTGATCTAAATCCTATTAAAATCTCAGATAACCTTCTTCACACCCCGGAGACATGCGGGTTTGTGGGTTAATTGGCCTTTGTAAATTGCCTCTGGAGTGTTTTATTGTCATCTGACCCAGACAGAAACAATGACATTCCTACTTCCAGCAGCAGCACAGAATATGTAAACACAGTACTCTGTAAACTATATGATAAATAAAAAAGGTTCAGTGTGTGTACACACACTGTTCGCGTGTGTGTATTTATATATACATATATATATAGATACACACACATATGTATACATACACACACACATATGCGAATACATATACACACGCACAAACATGCCTGCATGCAAACACATAAAAACAACAAACAAATTGAACCCAGGTCTTTGAGACTACGAGGCAGCAACTCTATCATCTCGCCACTCTACTGACCCAGATTTGTTAGGCTATTTAGCTTATGGATGTTGTGAAAGATACTGTATAAATCTAAACTTGTTTTTATCCGATCGTCTCTATCTCCCATTAGCTGAGACATGGGCAATGGTATGCACTGGACAGGCTGTCTTCAATACCAAGGTCATCAGGTGTTTACAACAAATATCAGTCTGAATTTGTCAATCAGTGTAAAGAAGAGTCTCGAACCGAAAGCATTATCTCCTTCGCTCCTTAGATGCTGCTGCACCCGCTGAGTTTCTCCAGCCTTTTGTGTACCCTCGATTCTCCAGCATCTGCAGTTCCTTCTTTAACACCTGTGCATACATGTTCTCTAGAGATGATGCCTGACCCGCTGAGTTGCTCCAGCACTCTGTCCTTTTGTGTATGAGCCAGCATCTGCCATTCCTTGTTTCTATGATCAGCAGGTGTAGTTCAGTGCTTAGGCCTTTATTATGAATGCTTCAGCTTGTGTTCTATTGAAGATGTGGTGATGGGCTAGAGCTGGTTTAGGCAGCAGACTCTGCCCTAACACAGCGCAACACGTTCACTTTCACCATTGCACTGTGCCAAGCAGTTTCCGTAAACAGGTTCACAATGTAACCTGTTCTAAACATTGTAATGCTCTTTAGTGCACTGAGCTGAATCATATAAACGGTGTTTAATAATGCATTACATTTGACGTAAAACGTCAGACTTTTGTCCCCAGGGTGGAATTGTCCAACGCTAGAGAGCACAGCGATAAGATGAGAGGGGGAAAGTTTAATGGAGTTGTGTGGGGCAAATATTTTACCCCACACAGCCTGGAACGCACTTGCCAGGGGTGGTGGTGGAGGCAGATACGATAGTGACGTTTAAGAGGCTTTTAGACTGGGCACATGGAAGTGCAGACAATAGAAGGATGTGGGTTACACAAAAAGCTGGAGAAACTCAGCGGGTGCAGCAGCATCTAAGGAGCGAAGGAGATAGGCGACGTTTCGGGTCGAGACCCTTCTTCAGACTGGTCAGGGATCAGGGAAACGAGAGATATAGACGGTGATGTGGAGAGATAAAGAACAATGAATGAAAGATATGCAAAAAAGTATCGATGATAAAGGGAACAAGCCATTGTAAGCTGTTTGTGGTGTGAAAATGAGAAGCTAGTGCGACTAGGGTGGGGGAGGGAGATAGAGAGAGAGGGAATGCCAGGGCCCGAGGGCTGAGGGAGAGGTGGGAAGGGGAGGAGACAGCAAGGGTTAACAGAATTGAGAAAATTCAATGTTCAAGCCCAAAGGATGCAGGCTCCCCAAGCGGAATATGAGGTGCGGTTCCTCCAACTTGCGGTGTTGCTCACTCTGGCCGTGGAGGAGGCCCAGGACCGAGAGGTCGGATACGGAATGGGAGGGGGAGTTGAAGTGCTGAGCCACCGGGAGGTCGGGTTGGTTTTTGCGGACCGAGCGAAGGTGTTCGGCGAAACGATCGCCAAGCCTCCGCTTGGTCTCACCGATATAGATCATCTGACATCTGGAGCAGCGGATGCAGTAGATGAGGTTGGAGGAGGTGCAGGTGAACCTCTGTTGGACCTGGAAGGACTGCTTGGGTCCCTGAAAGGAGTGGAGGGGGGAGGTGAAGGGACAAGTGTTGCATTTCTTGCGGTTGCAAGGGAAAGTGCCCGGGGAAGGAGTAGAGCGGGAGGGGAGGGAAGAATTGACAAGGGAGTCGCGGAGGGAGCGGTCTTTGCGGAAGGCAGACAGGGGGGGAGATGGGAAGATGTGGCGGGTGGAGGGGTCACGTTGGAGGTGGCAGTTTCTGCAGTTTCTTCGTTAACACAATAGAAGGATGTGGATGTTTACAGGCAGATGAGATCAGTTTAACTTAGCATCAAGTTTGGTACAAGGATGGTGGGCTGAAGCCCGTTCCAGTGCCGTACTGTTCTCTGCTCCATGTTTGTGTGCGGCCATTGATGAGGTTGTCTTTCTCAGGTACTGCTCACTTGCTGCATGTGTAAAGAGTCGCAGGAAGTTAGGACATGTATTGGGTCTGCTCTTCCTGGCAGCACGATTGTTTTCTCTGTAACGCGACCAGCACTAGCTCACAATCCAATACTTGCCGTGTACTGAAAACACTGCTAGAGCTTTGACCTTTCCCTGACCAAATTGAGTTAGTTTAGTTTAGTTTTAGAGATGCGGCTGATACACCCATCGGCCCACCGATTCAGCGTCAGGCAGCGAGCACCCGTGCACTAGTTCTATCCCACACGCATTGGGACAATTTTACAGAAGCCAATTAACCTACAAAACTGCACGTCTTTGGAACATTGGGAGGAAACTGGAGCACCTGAAGGAAACACACGCGGGTCACTGTGAGGACGTACAAACTCCGTACAGACAGCACCCGTAGTCAGGATCGAACCCGGGTCTCTGGGGCTGTAAGGCAGCAACTCTGCGCTGATCCAAATCTATTAGAGGTGTCGGGAAGTTCAGCAAATGATTCACCGCTCCTGACACTGCCTTCCTTCCCATTCCATCAACACAGTGAACCTATTGTCTGCTTCTGTTAAGCTGACAGGGCAGTTCACAATCTTTCAACCCAAGTTGTTGGAAGTAATGGTTGGTGGGTTTACAGGAGTCCATTGATAGCGAGAGAGAGACAGCAAGCAACGTTGTGAAAAGAGGACCAAGTGCCAGCAACTCAGGACTTCAACTCGCGTCTCAACAGGAAGAAGTATCTGAGACCATCAGGCAGCACATAAAATCACATTGAGGAGCCGGGGGTTGGTCAGAGGTTAAGTAAAGGTGGAGTGACGGGTTTTTGCACAAATTACAGGCGGCAGATTTATTAGTTCCATGACCAATTGGTCTGATAAAACGACAGTCATAAAACCATAAAAGTCAAAACACAAGGCCGCAGTGACTCAGCGGGTCAGGCAGCATCTGTGGAGAACATGGATAGGTGACTTTTCGGGTCGGGATCCTTCTTCAGACTGAGTGTGTGCGGGGGGGGAAAGCTGGGAGAAAGGAGGGGCAGGACAAAGCCTGGCGGGTAATAGGGTGAAAGGTAATAGCAAGGATAGACGTGCTGGAGTAACCCAGCAAGTCAAGCAACATCCCTGGAGAACATGGAGAGTGGCGTTTCGTGCAGGGACCGTTCTACAGACTGATTGACGTTGGGAAGGGTTCGGACACACTACGTCACCTACCCATGTTCTCCAGGGATGCTGCCTGACCTGCCAAATCATTCCAGCACTCTGTGTCTATCTTAGCTAATAGGTGGGGGGGGGGGTGGGGGGGGGGGGGGGGGTTGATAGGCAGATGGTTAGACAAAGGCCAGAGATGGAAAGACAGAAGGTGTGAGATAAAAGGATTGAAGAACTGTAAATTGTGAAGCTAGAGGAAGGAATGTAGGTGGCAGAGAAAGGGAAGGGGAGAAATATTTGCGAGTCCAGGCGAGGCACAGGGTGGGTGGGGGGGAGGGGGAGGAGGAGCGGGGTTTGAGGGGAGAGGGGGGGGGAGTTTTATTGGCTGTACAACTGTGCTCCGGTTCTGTGAAGGCCAACTACCCACTACCCTCCTCATCCCTTGTACCATCATTCCTCATGAACATACACGGCTGAGTCACTGAATCCGCCCCCTTTTGTTCTAAGAGCTAAAGTTGCAAGAGAAGGAGTTAGTAGTTGAGGCTGGTCCATCATTCAAAAGCATCAGGGCGGCACATGGCACAGCGGAGGAGTTGCTGCCTTACAGCGCCCGAGACCCGGGTTCGATCATGACCTCGGGTGCTGTCTGTGTGAAGTTTGCACGTTTTCCCTGTGGGTTTTCTATGGGTTTCCTCGCATATCCCATAAACGTGTGGGTTTGTAGATTAATTGGCCTCTGTAAAATTGTCCCTGGTGTGTAGGGAGTGGATGAGAAAGTGTGAACGGGTGATCGATGGTTGACGTGCACTTGGTGGGCTGAAGGGCCTGTTTCCATGCTGTACCTATAAACTGCACTGAACTCTGGAAAAACCAAAAACTGGATTGTAAATGATTGGGGAAACATTTGATGATTTTTTTTAAGTCACATTTTTGGTCGGGTTGCTAACGTGGTTTCCTTGTTGCTTTGTGTTGACTTCCACAAACAGACTTGTGAGAGCTCTGTCGACAAATGGACTTGCTGCCTTTGCTGATGTGTCCTTTCTCTTCTCACTCAGGTGAAAGTGGGCTCGGGAAGTCGACCTTGGTCAACACCTTGTTCAAGTCGAAAGTCAGCCGGAAGTCGTGCACGCCCAACTATGTGGAGAGAATCCCCAGGACGGTGGAACTTCAAGCTATTAGTCACGGTGAGTGGAACTGGAACCCGAACTGTGATAGTCCGGGCAGCTCGGCCTTTTCACGGGGTTTACCTGCTGGAAACGCAGCACGTAACACAAAAGTCAGTCTGAAGAAGGGTCTCGACCTGAGATGTCACCCATTCCCTCTCTCCAGAGATGCTGCCTGTCCCGCTGAGTTACTCCAGCTTTTGATGTCTATCTTTGGTTTAAACTAGCATCTGCAGTTCCTTCCTACACATTTTGACTGCACATGTATGTGACTATGTTGTCAGCAGTAAATTTAAGCACTTTATTCCAATAGTATTAGCACATAAATCAAGTTTTGGGTATTAAACGAACAAGCGGGTTATTTCAAAAACATGAATCACGCACGAGTAAAATGTGCGGGGCCTGTTTTGATGTATCCATTTTCAGCGTGCTCTACAATTGGACCCCCCCCCCCCTTTTCCAAACTTCTTCCCCCTACTGCGATCGGTCTGAAGAAGGGTCTCGACCCAAAATGTTGCCTATCCTTGTCCTCCACAGATGCTGCTTGACCTGCTGAGTTAAGGCCCTGTCCTCGTTTCCCGAGTTACTCACGAACTCTCCCGAGTTTTCCCCTTGATTCGAACTCGGAGAATTACGGTAATAGCCGTTCGTAGGTACTCGGGGCTATTTCTTTAACTCGTGGACATTTTTCAACATGTTGAAAAAACGCCCCGACTTACCTGATGCCCCGAGTTCCGACGGCTGGCATTACGAGCCGCTACGAAACATCTACGGACTCCTACGGACACGCTACCGACATTACCCGACATTCCCCGAGTTTCAATCAAGGGGAAAACTCGGGAGAGTTCGTGAGTAACTCGGGAAAGTGGGACAGGGCCTTAACTCCAGCACTTTGGATTCATTCAAGATTCCATAATCTGCTGTTACTTGTGTCTCCATTTTACTGCTCTATCGAGGTCCTTTATTTACAGTCCTATTGAAGCTATGCACGGAATTTCTGTCAATATTTAATCAGCGGGCTAGTTGGATGTGTGGATGTATTTGCATCTGTGTTAAATTTAAAAACTTATTTTGACTTGCAGCCTTTTATTAATGAGTTTCGGGAAAGGAGTCGTACAAAGCTTGGAATGTTTCACGTGGCTTCACTTCCAAGTATTAATTTGTCACAGCATATTTTACCCCATTTGTATTGTTAAACCAAAGTTCCTCTGAGACACCCCTCTCCCCACTGCTTTCCCTGTCATCGCTGGGGTAGGGTCTAGATCCACAGCCCGTGCCCAGACCTCATGCTACAAATGACGTCAGAATTAGTTCACAAGGTGGGAGGGTGAGACGTAGACATGGTGAGGTTCAAAGACCAGATGAGAACATTCAGCGTAGAGTGGTTGAGGGGGAGGACATGATGCCGAGTTAAACTAATCTAATTTGAGGAAGGACATTCTTGCTATTGAGGGAGTGCAGCGTAGGTTTACAAGGTTAATTCCCGGGATGGCGGGACTGTCATATGCTGAGAGAATGGAGCGGCTGGGCTTGTACACTCTGGAGTTTAGAAGGATGAGAGGGGATCTCATTGAAACATATAAGATTGTTAAAAGTTTGGACAAGCTAGGGGCAGAAAACATGTTCCCGATGTTGGGGGAGTCCAGAACCAGGGGCCACATTTTAAGAATAAGAGGTAAGCCATTTAGAAAAGAGATGAGGAAACACTCACAGAAAGTGGTGAGTCTGTGGAATTCTCTGCCTCAGAGGGCGGTGGAGGCTGGTTCTCTGGATGCTCTCAAGAGAGAGCTAGATAGGGCTCTTAAAGATAGCAGAGTCAGGGGATATGGGGAGAAGGCAGGAACGGGGTACTGATTGGGGATGATCAGCCATGATCACATTGAATGGCGGTGCTGGCTCGAAGGGCCGAATGGCCTACTCCTGCACCTGATTGTCTATTGTCTATTGTCTAATTCACAGTCCCTGCACGTGATTCATATCTCTCCATTCCCTGCATATCCGCATTCCTATCTAAAAGTCACTTGAACTCCACTATCGTATCTGCCTCTGCCACCATCCCTGGCAGCGTGACCCATGTCATAAGGAATAGGAGTAGAATTAGGCCATTCGGCCCATCAAGTCTACTTCACCATTCAATCATGGCTGATCTATCTCTCCCTCCTAACCCCATTCTCCTGCCTTCTCCCCATAACCTCCGACACCTGTACTAATCAAGAATCTATCTATCTCTGTCTCAAAAATATCCTCTGATGACCTCTACAGCCGTCTGTGGCAAAGAATTCCACAGATTCACCACCCTCTGACTAAAGAAATTTCTCCTCATCTTTCTAAAGGTACGTCCTTTTATTCTGTGGCCGTGGCCTCTGGCCCTAATCTCTCCCACTGGTGTTAACATCCTCTCCACATCCACTCTATCCAGGCCTTTCACTCTGGATTTAAGAGAGAGTTAGATAGAGCTCTAGGGGCTAGTGGAATCAAGGGATATGGGGAGAAGGCCGGCACGGGTCAATCATTGGGGACGATCAGCCATGATCACAATGAATGGCGATGCTGGCTCGAAGGGCCGAATGGCCTCCTCCTGCACCTATTTTCTATATTTCTATGTATTCACTATCCTTTAAGATTAAAGGCTGTTAAAATATAGTCTTAACCTGGCTTTAAAGGTTGTTTAGAGACTTGAGGTGGGGGGGGGGAACTGTGACTATCTTTTGTCACTTGTCCTGGACGGTGTCTAGGTTTTTAAGTAACGTTCGGTCTGTAATCACCCAGGCCGGTCGAGAGTGGCAATCCGCATTTATTCCTGCTGTAAAGCAAGGAAAGAATTCTTGCACTGGACGGAACTGCAGTTTGCACCAAAGATAGACTCAAATTGCTGGAGTATCTCAGCGGGTCAGGCAGCATCTCTGGGGAAAAAGAATAGGTGACCCTTCTTCGTGCACCTAGCACAACATTCCATAGTCGTAGAGTCAAACAGGCTTCGGCCCAACCTGCTCACTCTGACCAAGAACCCCCATCTACATTAGTCTCACCTGCCCACGTTTGGCCTATATCCTTCTAAACCTTTCCTATATATATGTCCAAATGTCTTTTAAATGTTATCTGACTCAACTACCTCCTCTGGCAACTCTTTCCATACTCCCACCATTCTTTGTGCGAAAAATTGCCCCTCAGATTCCTATTAAATCTTGCCCCTCTCATTCTTAAACCTATGTCCTCTGGATTCTTGTTCCCCCAACACTGGGTAAAAGACTTGGTGCATTTACCCTATCAATTGCCCTCATGCTCTTAAGGGCCTGTCCCACTTACGCGACCTTTACTGGCGACTGCCGGCACCCGTCATAGGTCGCCGAAATTTTCAACATGTTGAAAATTCAGCGGCGACCAAACAGTCGACCCCTGGCGACCCCTGGCGTCTGAAGAAGGGTCTCGACCCGAAACGTCGCCTATCTCCTTCGCTCCTTAGATGCTGCTGCACCCGCTGAGTTTCTCCAGCTTTTTGTGGACCCCTGGCGACATGTCGCGGGTGACCTCTCACAACCATACAGCCTGTATGGTCGTGAGAGGTCTCCAAAGAGTTGTAGCGTCTTTCTGGTCGCCACCGAATTTTCAACATGTTGAAAATTTCAGCGACCTATGACGGGTGCCGGCAGTCGCCTGTAAAGGTCGCATAAGTGGGACAGGCCCTTAAGACACCTCTGTAAGATCACCCCTCATTCTCCTGCGCTCCAAGGAATTAAGTCCTAGCCTGCCCAACTTCTCCCTGCAGCTCAGGCCCTCGAGGCCTGGCAACATCCTCGTAAATCTTCTCATTCCAGCTTAACGACGTCACAGCCCATGGCTTCTGCGGCTCAGTGCCATAACTGTGAGGCAGATGACTGTAACTTCCAAGAAAACTGCTTGGTTTCACTGCTCGGGATGAAATCTTTCCCAGGAGGTACATTTCAAAACCTGTGTACTTCTCACAATTCAGCAGCGTTCCAGGGTGAATATTGAATTCTCTAACATCAAGTAACCCTATCTCTCCATCCCTCCCCACCCAAGTCGCTCCAGGCTCCCATTCTCAACCCCCACAGGAGCTAACTTGTTTCATTTATTATCGTTCCTTTTTTGCATATCTGTCTTTCATTCATACCCAAGCTTGCTTTATTTAGTTTAGTTCAGTTTAATTTAGAAACGGGCCCTTCGGCCCACCGAGTCCGTGCCAACCAGCGATCCGTGCGCATTAACACTATCCTGCACGCACTAGGGACAATTTACACTTATGCCAAGTATACAAACCCAAACCAATTAACCTACAAACCTTTGGAGTGTGGGAGGAAACCGAAGATCTCGGATAAAGTACAAACTCCGTACAGACAGCACCGGTAGTCGGGATCGAACCGCAGTGCCACCGTGTCGCCTCGCGCCAATGTGTGTTTAAGGAGATGCCCGTGTTAACGTGTGGGCATTTGTCAGCTCCTCGGGCACAAGTGCAGAACAGACTGCCCCAGGCCTCTTGTCCTTCATCACGGGCGGATGTTGCCAGCTGTAGTCGGTGCTGTCTGAGTGTTTGTACAGCTCAGTTTGCGATCCCTGCCGTCCATGCGGATCAATCAGCAACTCGTGTTCTTTGGCAAGCACGAGCAACAAGTCAAATTCTGAAGGTGATCAAACCCACGAATGGTTTTAGTTTCTTAAGGCTCTATCAGGCACTGGTCGGACCGTATTGGGGGTACGGTGAACAGTTTGGGGCCCCACACTGATACTCTACTTTATTATCACGTGACATGTCACCGTGCGATCCTTTGTTTTGTGTACCGTAGACAGAGCGTGCCAAGAGTCGCCACGTACAGGGCGCCCACAGGTGCAGAGTGTTCAATGTAGTCCCCATGACCCCTCTTTGTCCACGGCGATCCCTCGTGCCAGGTCCCTCTTGTTGTCCCTGTGCTCCCCCCTCCCTCGCGCCGGGTCTCTCTTTGTTCCCTTGGTGACGGGCCGTCGACCGGCCGCCAGCACGCGTAACTGAGGAAGGACGTGCTGGAGCTGGGGAGGGTCCGGAGCAGGTTTACAAGAATGATCCCAGGGATGATTGGGTTCACGTACGATGAGCATTTCTTAAGGTAATGGGCCTGTAGCCGCTGGAGGCTAGAAGGGTGAGGGGGGGGGGGGGGGACCTCATTAAAACGTACCAAATAGTGAATGGCTTGGATAGAGTGTGTGTGGAGAGGATGTTTCCTAGGTACACGTGACATTGAAGTATCATTGAACCATTGAAACCAGAGCACCCGAAAGAAGTATTTGCGGTCACAGGGAGAACATGCAAACACCACACAGGCAGCACATGAGATTAGGATCAAATCTGGGTCTCTGATGCTGTGAGGCAGCAGCTCCACCAGCTTGCACCACTGGTCTCTAGGCTTTGAGAACTAACTTCTACTCGCAACTGTTGGACCTTGTTAATGGTCAGTGCAGTAGTCTGCACGGTGGCGCAGCGGTAGAGTTGCTGCCTTATAGCGCCAGAGACCCAGGTTCAATCCTGACCATGGCTGCTGTCTGTACGGAGTAAAGATGGCAGTGGAGACCAAGACATTTTAAATGGGAGATTGATAGGTTATTGAGTAAGTAAGGGTGTCAAAGGCTTCGGTGAGAAGACAGAAGAAACGGGGTTGAGGGGGGAAAGTAGATCAGCCATGATCCAATGGCAGAGCAGACTCGATGGGCCGAATATCCCAATTCGGATCCTGCGCCTTACGAACTTATGAGAACGTCACCTATCCGTGTTCTCCAGAGATACTGCTAACCCGCTGAGTTACTCCAGCACTCGATGTCCTTTTTTGTGGGCCTGTCCCATTTAAGGGCCTGTCCCACAGGCGAGTTTTTTGGGCGACTGCAGGCGACTGACCCAAATATTTTCAACGTGATGAAAACGTTTTGGCGACAGTGGCGACACCTTTTGCTGACGTAGGTGTTGTCGTAGGTTGACGCCAGGTGTCCTAGGTGAATTCCCTTAAAACTAGTCCCTGGCAGTCGCCTAAGTGGGACAGGCCCTCTACAGTCACTCAGTTTTAAATCCCTCCATCAAATCTCTTCTCATGTGGTGGCATTAAAGGCACTTTGATTCCATGCTCTTTATTTTCCCTTTCCCAGGGTTTTCTAATGTCTACGGTTTTTCCCTTGAACTTCAGCCATAAAATAAATAGGAAAACAGAGGGAAATAAATATAATTAGCACTAAATAAATGTTTGCAGCCGCTGAATTGGATGGCAAACTATTGGTAATTTGTAATCCTACCGTTACTTGCACTAATGCTAATGAAGTGAGACTGCTGTGACAGTGAAATTAGGCAAGCACACTGCCATGACCACGTGTCAGAGGTTCAAATCTCAGCGGAGCCTTTAACTCTATAATCCATTTATTTAATCTCGGCGCACATTGTGTCCTGAGGGCATTGAGATTCTAATCTTGAGCTACCTGAGCTACATCTCCTGAAGCTATTTCGATACTAGGTGGAATATCTTTGTGGGGAAATGTAAAAAACTGCCGTCTTTTTAGCCGTGGAATCAAGAGGCAGTCAAAGGACAGGGTGCAGCCATTTGGCCCATCTAGTCAATGCCACTATCATATCTGCCTCCTTCACGACTCTTGGCAGTACATTTCAGTCCTCCCCCACACACTGTGTATAGTAAGAACAAGAAGAAAGTTGCATACACATCTTAAACTTTGCCCCTCTCTCCTTCACGCTAGAT
This sequence comes from Okamejei kenojei, assembly GCA_035221665.1. NCBI lineage: Eukaryota > Metazoa > Chordata > Chondrichthyes > Rajiformes > Rajidae > Okamejei > Okamejei kenojei. The sequence goes on along the minus strand of CM069152.1, from coordinate 32,418,758 downwards.
CTTTGGCATTTCCACCCTGGGAGAAAGATTCTGACGGTCTTCCTTATCAATGCCTCTCATAGGTTTGTACGTTTCTGTCAGGTCTCTCCTCAGCCTCTCACACTCCAGGGAAAATAATTCCATTTTAGTCATAGAGTCATGCAGCGTGGAAACAGGCCCTTCAGCCCAACTTGCCCACACCGACCAACATGCCCCATCTCCCCTAGTCCCACCTGCCTGCATTTGGCCCATAACCCTCCAAACCTGTCCTAACCATGTAGGTGTCTAGCTATTTCTTAATCGTTGTGAGAGTACCTGTGCCCAACCATGTCCAGCTGCTCCTTGCAGCCAATATCCTCCAATCCAAGCAGCATTCTGGTAAACCTCCTCTGCTTCCTCTCCAAAGTCCCCACATCCTTCCTGTAATGCGGGCGACCACACCAGCACCCAAATGACCAGAGCTGCACACAATTTGTGAACAGAACAAGGTTTGGCACGGTGGCGCAGGAGCAGAGTTGGAGCAGGAGCAGAGTTGGAGCAGGAGCAGAGTTGGTGCAGGAGCAGAGTTGGAGCAGGAGCAGAGTTGGAGCAGGAGCAGAGTTGGAGCAGGAGCAGAGTTGGAGCAGGAGCAGAGTTGGAGCAGGAGCAGAGGGGCGCAGGAGCTGCCTTACAGCGCCAGAGACCCGCGTTCGATCCTGACCATGGGTGCTGCCAGTACGCAATGTGCACTTTCTTCCCGTGATCAAGTGGGTTTTCTCCCACACTCCAAAGATGTGCAGGTTTGTAGGCTAATGGCTTGGTAAAATTGTAAATTTTCCCTGGTGTGTGTAGGATAGTGTTAGTGTGCAGGGATCGCTGGTCGGAGCAGACTCGGTGGGCTGAAGGGCCTGTTTCCGTACTGTATCTCTGAACTAAACCGAACAAAAAATTAAATTAAATTTAAAATGCTTATAAATTAGATATAAACCAATTCCTAGACTGATCCTACTTTCATAATTTCAGTAAAACTGAAAAAGCGTCATGAAGGCAGATAATTACTCAGAAACATAGGTACGGAGATCATGTGGTCATTTGAGGCACTTTGCTCTGTTGAACAAGTTCTGCCATTTATTTAGATTGACCTGTTCAATGCCAAGTTTATTTATTCATTATTGGCCATGACCCAAGAATAATCAGGATTGGCACTGAGCTGGTTAAAGCCAATTCATATTTGTTTATAAATTGTGTGAATCTCTGGTCAGTGTGTGAGCCTCTGGTCATTGTGTGTCGCTCTGGTCGCCCCATTATAGGGGAGATGTGGAGACTTAGGAGAGGGTTCAGAAGAGGTTTACCATGTGTTGGCTGGATTAGTGAGTAGGAACTACTCTCCCTGCTTCAGGCTTCAAGTAGATGTGGGGAAAACACATGCAGGGGTTTGTGCACCGAATGTACAGTTGAAGGGTGAGCTGGATGTCCACACGGCTGCCGATCGGATCCGAGCATAGAGCTTCCCTCTCACACAGTGGAGAAGTTTGCAAGGTGCAAGCTCTGCCTCAGCTTACACATGCCTCGCATCGAGCGGAAAGCTGTTAAACCATGACTGACTCCAGAGATAAGGCCACCTCTCCGTTTATGGCGGTTCAGTGGCGCCTGCCCTCAGAGTCCGTGGATAACTACACAGGCATGCCTTTCACATTGATGCATCCCCACTGTTGAAAGAGTGGGTGTGAACCCTTGCATTGTACAAAGCTTCCTGTGTTTGGCTGCTAGGTGGTGAGGCAAAGAGTCACATTTATTTATGGATTCGAGGCCCTTTTGCAAATATTGCGTTAAAGTTATTGACAAGAAAGTTATGCCATGTTCTAACTGATGGATAGGTGATTTCAGATCGTCCTTGACATGCTTCTGCCATAGCTCCTTCATCTTGGCAAGTAGTGGCTTGTAAAGTAAGAAAATAAATGCCGTCGATCTTCAAAGTGCCTCTGCGGTAATGTAAGTCGGTGTGTACAGAGTTTACAAAGCTTTTGAATTTAATTGCAGCACGGCCGACTATCTTAATGGAAGTCCCTCGATTATAAATCGCAAAGACGAGAGTACAGCGCAGGAACAGGCCCTTCAGCCCGTCGTGACCATGCTGAATCTTTTTCTGCAGATTGCAAGAGTAACCATAAATGCAACTTTACTTTAGGCTTTAGAGAAACAGCGTGGAAACAGGCCCTTCGGCCCAGAGAGTCCGCGCCAACCAGCGATCACCCCGTACATCCTACACACCAGGGACAATTTACACATTGGTTTTACCAAAGCCAGTTAGCCGGCAAACCTGTATTCATTTGGAATGCGGGAGGAAGCTGGAGAAAACCTACGCGGTCACAGGGAGAACATGCAAACTCCGTCCCGACTCCGTACTGACAGCACCAGTAGTCAGGATCGAACCCAGGCCTCTGGCGTTGTGAGGTAGCAACTCTACTGCTGCTCCACTGTTCCAGGCTTCTGCACAGTCCATCAACGTGGTCCAGCAGTTGCTAGTGGGTTAGTCAGTACTCAAAGCCGAGAGCACAGTGGCACAGCTGGTAGAGATGCTGCCTCTATGTTCCAGGGACACAGTTCGATCCTGACCTCCGGCGCTGCCTGTGTGAAGTTTGCACATTCTCCCTGTGACTGTATGGATTTCCTCCCACATCCCAAAGGCATGTCTGTTTGTAGGTTAATTGGCCTCTGCAAAATGCCCCTCGCGTGTCGACAGTGGATGAGAAAGTGGGATAACATAGAATTGGTGAGAATGGGTTATCAGTGGTCGGCATGGACTCGGTGGGCCGAAGGGCCTGCTTCCATGCTGCATCTTTCAATCAATCAATCAAGAGCGACTTGCAAAATCTTTTCATATTGTGTGTAATTATGTAATTAATTCATAAAACTTCAGTGAAACCGTAATATAAACTTCCTAATCAGTTTCCTGATTGTTCAAAAGAAAATGTGATCAGTGCAGATAAAGTCTGCTTGAATTGTTATGAAACAAAAGCATAATTCATGTTGCGTCATCTTTGGCAAACAACAGATATTAAATCTGCAAAGATTTTCATTTCCACAAATAAATCCTGGCTAGTTTTGATTTTGTTCTAGTATGACTCATTTGACTCTGACAAGATGCCTGAACCTTCCTTTTACAACTTGAAGTAGCAAATGGCCGGTTAGTTTATAGTTGCCTCTTAGACTCTTATGTAAATAAGAGACTTATAGAGCCTCTTGCCTCTTATGTAAATCATTCCATCAACACAGTGACAAATGGCTGAGTGATATATTTGAGAGTGCAGATATCCATTTTGTACTTAACGATAACTATTCCGAAACAACAGTTGTCGAAGACCAGTGGAATATTCATTTCCGTTAGTGTGACCCTTGCCCTCAAAAAGACTGAAGCCAGAATTCACAAGCGTTTTTTTCCACCATTGTGATCGGTCAGCACTCAACAGAAACCAGAATAACAGACAGCTTTAGTTCAATGCGCTGGCCACAGCCAAAATGAAGCTACACGATCAAGACACTTTGTTCACAGCGGTAACACTCATTCCTTGGTCAGAGAGATATTCAGGAGGATTGCTGAGGTCTTGCTAGGTGGCTCTGCAGCAAGACGGTTAAAGCTGAACTATTTTTTGTTTAGAAGGTGGAACCGCACAGCACGGGAACGTCTCGTTTCCCTCTCCCCTGACTTTGTCTGAAGAAGGGTCTCGACCCAAAACGTCAGCCATTCCTCCTCTCCAGAGATGCTGAGTTACTCCAGCATTTTGTGTCTATCTTCAGGAACAGGCCCTATGGTCAAAAGTCAAGAGCGTTTTATTGTCATATGTCCCAAATAGAACAATGAAATTCTTACTTGCAGCAGCACAACAGAATATGTAAACATAGTACTCTGTAAACAATATAATCAATGATAAAAATGTACACACACATATACACACACACAAACACAAACATACACACACACACACACGCATATTTATACAAACACACGCACACACACACGCATGCATGTATATAAATAAACAAACAAACAAACAATAATAGTGCAAAAAGCCAAAACCAAAGAAACAAAAAGGCTCCTATATCTTGTTTCTGATGGCAGGAGTGAAATGAGAGCGTGGCCAGGGTGGTGTGGGTCTCTGGTGATGCTGGCTGCCTTTTTGAGTCAGCGATTCCTGTAAATCCTTCCGATGGTAGGAAGGTCTGAATGACAATAAAGGATACTTTACTTTACTTTACTATCGCTGGTTGGCGTGGACTCAGTGGGCCGAAGGGCATGTTTCCCAACCGTATCACTGAAGTCTAAAGGCTCAATCATGCACCTTTCTGCTGTTTTGCACTCACTTGTTGAAGGGTTGAGTTGATTGATTGAGAGATACAGCATGGACGCAGGACTTTCAGCCCACTGAGTCCACACCGAACACTGATCACCCGTTCACACCAGTTCTACATTATCCCACTTTCACACCTACTCGTTACATACTGGGGGTAATTTACAGAGGCCAATTAACCTACCAACCTGGACGTCTTTGGGATGTGCAGAAAAAATTGGAGCAGGAGTGGAACTCCACAAGGTCACAGGGAGAACATGCAAACTCCACACAGGCAGCACCCGAGGTCTGGGTGGAACCTGGGTCTCTGGCACTGTGATGCAGCTCCTCTACCAGCTGTGCCATGGTGCTGCCTGTTATATTGGTTTGGTTGTATTTATCATTACTATGCCTATATAGTTTACGCTGCAAGCCTCATGTAAGATAGGAATTCTATTGTATCCAGGTGTATACGTCACTAAACTAAAATGGACAGGTGAAGCCCTGATTCGGGATCCCTCTAGACTGAGTGTAGTGGGGGCGCGGGGGAACAGAGTTCCAGGCTCAGTTCCAGGCCAAGAGCCTACACATTGTCAGCTCCAACAACACCACGTGGCCTCTCCTTCAGCGTCCCACAAACTCTTGGTCGCACTGATACTGCAACCAACTGAGTTGCTATGGAGTGTAGTCCCACCACCAGGTTGAGGGGCACTAAGAAACATGTTCCCGATGTTAGGGGGGAGTACAGAGCCGGGGCTCACAGTTTAAGAATAAGGGGTCGGCCATTTAGGACTGAGATGAGGAAAAACTTTTTCACCCAGAGAGTTGTGAATCTGTGGAATTCTCTGCCACAGAAAGGAGTGAAGGCCAATTAACCATATAACCATATAACAATTACAGCACGGAAACAGGCCCTCTCGGCCCTTCCAGTCCGTGCCGACCATTTGTTTTCCCCTAGTCCCATCTACCTGCACTCAGACCATACCCCTCCATTCCCTTCACCGGATGTATTCAAGAGAGAGTTAGATATAGCTCTTAGTGCTAACGGAATCAAGGGATATGGGGAGAAAGCAGGAACGGGGTACTGATTTTGGATGATCAGACATGATCATATTGAATGGCGGTGCTGGCTCGAAGGGCCGAATGGCCTACTCCTGCACCTATTTTCTATGAGACAGAGCTGCCTCTAAGTTGACCATAACTCGGCTATGAAGCCACAGGTATCTGGGTAGGAAATAGTGCCTCTTCCACTTTACACCTCCAGGCTTGGAACTAGGATGCATTGCATGAGAGCTGAACAAAGTGCAGCCTGGTGACAGATCCTTGCTATTGACAGGTATGAGTGTCTGTTGACTTCAGTGAGTTGAGTTTCAGACAGCTGAGATAGCTTTGAGACACAAGGGACTGCAGATGCTGGAAGTCTGCATAAAGCACAGTGCTGGAGTAACTCAGCGGGTCAGGCAGCATCTTTAGAGGACGTGGCTGGCAATGTTTTGGTTGGGACCCTTTTTCAGAGTCACTTGAGTAAAACACAATGCCAGAGTAACTCAGCGGGTCAGGCAGCAACTCTGGAGGAAATGGATAGGCAACGCTTTAGGTTGGGAACCTTCTTCAGACTCTCCTGTAACTCAGCATGTCGGGCAGCATCTCTGGAGGACACACACAGATGATGTTTCAGGTCAGGACCCTTCTTCAGACTCTCTTCAATGAAGTGCTGGAGTAACTCAGCGGGTCTGGCAGCCTGTGCTAGGTCAGGGCTGACCTTTTTAGGTAATATTTTATGTAGGATTGCATTTACTGTAAACAATAACCCAATTGCTGCTCTCCTTGACCTAGCTCGCTACTCCATAAGTCTAATCATGATGCTTTTTTTTTGTTTCTTCTAGTTATTGAAGAAAAAGGAGTAAAGATGAATTTGACAGTTATTGACACGCCCGGATTCGGTGATCAAATAAACAATGAAAACTGGTGCGTACTTGATAACCTGCAGGGTTCAGGTTCAGTGTGTTGAGTTGCATATTCAAGTATTGTTCAGTGTTTGATTACACAATGGTGATTGAACAGTTCACACCATTAAATGAACATCAAATGCTAGAGATGTTTAAGATGGGGAAGGACGGGAATGGCTGGGAACCCTCATTGGGAACCCCCGGAGGAGAAGAGCTCCGGCCCGAGGCCTACAACACCTTGAAGCCGCAGTCTGCGGAGCTTCTAGCCACGGGCGCAGCGGGGACCCACCATCCGGAGCGGGATCCCTCACCGGGAATCCCTGGAGAAGAGCTCCGACCGCCGGCCTGAGGCCTACGTCATCCTCAAGCCGCGATCTCCGGTAGCGAAGCGCCGATTCGGGCCTTAACTTCCAGACGAGAGGGCCTGTACATCTGGCCACCCGCAGCGGCGACTGTGGAGGTTCATGGCCCCGACCACGGGGGAACAATGGAGGAGGACTGACTGCACTTTGTGCCTTCCACCTGTAGTGGATGTTTGCGTTAAATTTTTACCGTGAATTGCGTTAAATTTTTACCGTGTTCTTTTTGATCGCACCGCTGCTGGCAAGTTCATTTCACTGCACTTAAGTGTGTATGTGATGAATAAATCTGATTGATTGGTTGATTGATGGAGGAGGTGTTCCACTCGCTCAACACGAAGAACAGGGAGGCAGGAGTTTGGGAAGGTCACCTCCTTCACACGCCATTCTGCCATGGAAATATATCACTGGCTCTTCATCGCTCAGTTCTTGGGTCTGGATCAGAGAACACTTCACCTAAATGCAATGCAGGAACATCGTCAGAAATAGGATAGCTCATAGAACATGGAACAGTACAGCTCAGGAACAGAGCCCGCAAGATCCAAGTTGAAGCCAAGTTAAATTGATCTCCTCTGCTCACATGCCATCTCTATCCCTCAATTCCCTGCACTTCCATGAGCCTGTCTAAAAGCCTTGGATTCCCCTGTTGTATCTGCCTCCACCGCCACCCCTGGCAGTGCTTTCCAGGCGCCCGCCACTCTCAGTAACAAACAACCTTAACCCGCCTATCTCAGTTAAGCTTTGCCCCCTCACCTCAAAGTTACGTGCTGCTCAGTGGCGCAGCTGGTGGAGCTGCTGCCTCACCCTACCAGCAACAGGGGTTCAATCCTGACCTCAGATGCTGTCATTACGGAGTTTGCATGTTCTCCGTGTGAACGCGTAGGTTTTCACTGGACGCTCCGGATTCCTACTACATCCCAAAGGCACGGGGGTCTGTGTGTTAATTGGTATCGGCACAATGCCCCTACTGTATGTGAGTGGGTGCGAAAGGGGGATATCATGGAACTAGTGTGAATGGGCAAATGATGGTTGGCGTGGGTCGAAGAGCCTGTTTCCATGCTGAATCTATAAACAAATCTAAACTAAACTATGCCCTCTAGTCTTTGACATATCTGCCCTAGGGTAAAGGTTCTGACTGTCTACCCTACCTGTGCCTCTCATCATTTTATATTCTTCTATCGCGTCTCCCTGATAGAAGGTGTCAGGGATTATGGGGAGAAGGCAGGAGAATGGGGTTGAGTGGGAAAGTTAGATCCGCCATGTTTGAATAGCAGAGTAGACTAAATGGGCCAAATGGCCTATTTCTGCTCCTATAGGTTAGAGGGGCAGAATTAGGCCATTCGGCCCACGCATCTCTGGTGCTGTGAGGCAGCAGCTCCACCACAGCGCAAGCAAATTCCCAGGCAAATCAGGAGGGCGTCACAGTGAGAGTCATACAGCGTGGAAACAGGCCCTTCAGCCCGACTTGCCCATGCTGACCAACATGCCCCATTTGCACTCGTCCCACCTGAGGGAGTGGAAGTGGGGAACAAGATATCCAGATAAACCCCCCAGCATCGGGAGGTCGCCACTCGCTGGATTAAACCTTGGGCACCTTTATAATCAAAGCATTTTCTGTTGCAGCTGGGAGCCAATTGTGAAGTACATTAATGAACAGTATGAAAAATACCTGAGAGAAGAGATTAATATCAATCGGAAGAAGAGGATTCCTGACACCAGGGTACACTGCTGTGTGTATTTTGTGCCTCCCACTGGACACTGGTATGTAGACTATGGTCAAATTGTCAATAACCTTCCGTAAAGGTCTGTTGAGATGAAGCCACCTAATGATTATAAACTTGTGCGTTGCTCTTTGAAGATGTGCAATGGAATCTAAAACTGCACTCACTTGATCCCTCTGTCATCCCTCAAATATCGTGCTCAATCTTTCTGACACAGTCCAAAAGATTGAATAACATAGCTGCGGCATTTGGTTGGAATGTGTTTAATTCCCCCTGCAATTGAAGTATGTTAATTGGAAAATAAGTCTAGAGGTCTATTCCCACCTGACCCTCAGAATCATCATTCTGATTGCAAAGGGGGTTTATTTAAAAGGCAGCGACGTTTTGTGTTTGTCTCTCAGTGGGTAGAATTCTTGTCTCTGAGTTAGTTTAAGTTGTTTTTAGTTTTAAAATACAGCGTGCACACAGGCCCTTTGGCCCACCAGCAGTCCCCTGTACACAACACTATCTTGCACACTAGGGACAATTTACTATTTTTTTTTTACCAAAGCCAAATTAATCTACAAACCTGCACAGGATTGTTAAGTGCTTGGACACGCTAGAGGCAGGAAACATGTTCCCGATGTCGGTGGAGTCCAGAACCAGGGGCCACAGTTTAAGAATAAGGAGTAAGAATGGAGACGAGGAAACACTTTTTCTCACAGAGAGTAGTGAGTCTGTGGAATTCTCTGCCTCAGAGGGCGGTGGAGGCAGGTTCTCTGGGTGCTTTCAAGAGAGAGCTAGATAGGGCTCTTAAAAATAGCGGAGTCAGGGGACATGGGGAGAAGGCAGGAACGGGGTACTAATTGGGGATGATCAGCCATTGAATGGCGGTGCTGGCTCGAAGGGCTGAATGACCTACTCCTGCACCTATTGTCTATTGTCTATTATCTTTGGAGTGTGGGAGGAAACCGGAGCACCCGGAGAAAACACATGTGTTCACGGGGAGAACGTTCAAAACTTCGTACAGAGAACATCCGCAAGTCAGGATCGAACCCGGGTCTCCACCGTGCTGCCCTAACCTTACCTGGAGGGCCACCAAGACCTTGGCTGACACCCAGAGCAATAAGACAAGAGATGAAAACTGAGGTCACATCTGCAGGTCCGATCCGGACTACGGGTGCTGTCTGTACGGAGTTTGTACATTCTCCCCTTGACCCGCATGGGTTTTCTCCGGGTGCTCCGGATTCCTCCCACACTCCAAAGATGTACAGGTTTATAGGTTAATTGGCTTTGGAAAGATTGTAAATTGTCCCTAGTGTGTTGGAGAGCGTTAAATGAGGGGATCGCTGGTGGCCCAAACACGGTGGGCCAAAAGGCCTGTTTCCGTGCTGTATCTCTAAACTAACCCAATCTAAATCTGCCTTCCTCAATGCAGCGCTCACTGCAAAGGTTTAATTAGAAAGGACCTTGCTCAGTGTTTAACTCTCAAATAATACCATTCATCATGTAGAGAGTCTGATCATTATCTTACTGCTATTCTGAATTTTCACAGCAAGCAAATTGGATGCTGTGTCCCTGCTTTACAAGGAATTGTGAACAGTTTAGCTTCCTGCACTGTTGTATTTTCCATTGTATGTTGCTTCGCATAGCGTGTAAATTAACAAATGAAGATTTAAAAGCATCAGAAGGTTGCTGAGAAGTTGGATAATGAATCCCTCATATTTATTAACACAACACGAGCCGCCAGAGGTTTGGAGGTGGGGATGCTGGATGTAAAAGCTGAAAGTTGATACTGGTCCAATGCAAGTAATGGGTCGGGCTGCGATTAAGGGTTTGATGCACTTCATGTAATGTCCAGGCTTTGGAGAGGTTTGCAGCAAACGTGTGCTGAGGCAATGCCATCTGCATAATACTTATGTGACTTACATAAACAAAGTGACTTACGTGAGGGTCATGTTCCGTGTACACTTTCCATCAGATTTTACATTAAGTCAGAATCACCATCCCCAACCCCTGCCTGAAATAACTTGCTGAATCTGAAGAAGGGTCTCATCCCAAAACACTGCCTGCCCATGCTCTCCGCAGATGCTGCCTGACCCCCCCCAGTAGTAACTCCAGCACTTTGTGTCCGTCACTGAGAGTATTAACTGTCTCGGTGCCTTAAGGCTGCGTCCAGGGCACTTTCTGCGTCGCACGGCCTTCTGGGTACGCACCTCCGCCATTGCCGGCTTGTGTTCAAAGTGAATTTGAATGCTCCAACAGTGTTGTGGAAATTACAAACCGTCTTGATTGAACTAGCTACTGAGCACAGAATTGTCTACGTAAGTGCGAGTTTATGGAAGTCATCTATTGTGTAAGTCGGGGAGTGTCTGTTGTTTAATGTCTGTTTCAATTGTTGGTCGAGGAGACAATTCCTTTGGCCTTCCTCAACAGGGAGGGTGATAGAAGTGAGAGGAAGTGTGTATGTACTTCCTGCCCACCACACTTGGCCCCGATTGTGCAAAGTATAGTGGAAAGATGTACGCTGTGCAAGTTCACTGTGGTCTATTGACATGTTGTTATAACAAGGTTCATTGCTGTTAGTGTCAGAGGGTGGTGAATCTGTGGAATTGGTTGCCTCAGAAGGCTGTGGAGACCGTCAATGGATATTTCTAAGGCAGAGATAGATGGGTTCTTGATTAGTGCAGGTCTTATGGGGAGAAGGCAGAAGAATGGGGAAAGATAGATCAGCCATGATTGAATGGCGGAGTAGACTTGATGGGTTGAATGGCCTAATTCTGCTCCTATCACAAGAACTTGTGATGTCTCCTGTTAATACCTTACCAAAGTGGGCATCCTTAATATAAGCAAGTTCAACTCTTTGAGATTCTTGTCATCACCCTGATAAATCATTCCTAGACTTCATGCTAACGTAAGGTGTTCAAAGTGGAAGGCAGTGAACTGCGCAGGATAACTCGTGTGGGTGAAGGACGGAGAGAGAGGGAATGCAAGGGTTACTTGAAATTAGAGAAATCAATATTCATACCGCTGGACTATAAGCTGCCCAAGCAAAAACACAAACAAGTCTCCTCAACTTTCCCAGTTCCTTCACCTGAAATCTTGAATAATTTCCTCTTTCCACAGATGCTGTCTGATCTGTGGAGAGTTTCCAGCATTTTTTGTGTTTTGATTTCTTACGCAGTGAGGTTGATCAGAACTGCTGCATGATGTGAATGGTTTTCGGTCAAAATGCTGAGGTGTTAACATTAGTTTTCCATCTGAGATTGGAATAACTTTAGTAAAATAAAAGTCTGCACACTATTGCAGCTGGCGGTAAGAGATTCTGGACTATTCTGGTGTGTTTCATCTGCATCGTTGAGGGGTGCCACAGATGTTACACAATGTCTGTTCTCATTCTCAGAATAAAAGGACACTTCTTTAGAATGGAGATGAGGAGGAATTTCTTTAGCCAGAGGGTGGTGAATCTGTGGAATTCATTGCCACAGACGGCTGTGGAGGCCAAGTCATCGGGTATGTTTAAAAGTGGAGATTGACAGATTCTTGATTAGTAAGGGTGTCGAAGGCTATAGGGAGGAGGCAGGAGAATGGGGTTGAGAGTGAACTAAGGAACAGCTGCGATTGAATGGTAGAGCAGACTTGATGGGCCGAATGGCCTATTTCTGCTCCGATTACTTATGAACTTATGAAATTCTTCTTTTTTTTGTTTTAATTTTATTTTTAAATTTTATAATACAACTTAGGAGATAGGTCCGTGGGTACAGAAAACAAAACTATTCGTCTAGTCCTGGGTTCAAGCTTCCGTCGAGCCTCAGCGCTGGCCCATTCTACCCCTTCAAATAATCTATGAACGGGGACCATATTCTAATAAATAATTCAGGTTTGTCGATTAAGACAAATCTAATTTTTTCCAGATTTAAGGTCTCCGACATCTCCATAATCCACATTTTAATTGTAGGGAATGCAGGGTTTTTCCAAAATTTTAATATTAGTTTTTTCCCAGTTATTATACTATAATCCAGGAAATTTCTTTGGTTTATTGTTAGTTTTAGGTATTGTTCAGATATGCCCAATATTATTAATTTAGAATCAGGATCCAGTTGAATATTAACCACTATGGAAATAATTTTAAAAATATCCACCCAAAATGTTTTAATTTTTATGCAATTTACAAAAGTATGGGTTAAATTAGCCTCAGAGTATTGACATTTATCGCAGATAGGAGAGATATAAGCTTATGAAATTATTCTATTTGCTGGATACTGACAATGCACTAGTTTAGTTCTGGTCATATAATCACTAAATTAAAACATAGTAGTCGTGAGAGGAATAAATTGGGTAGACCACAGTCTCTTGCCCAGATCAGGGGAATTGAGGACCAGAGGACATGGCTTTAAGGTGAGGTGGCAAAGATTTAATAGGAACCTGAGGGTTAACTCTTTCACACAAAGGGTGGTGGGTGTATGGAACGAGCTGTCAGAGGAGGTAGCTGAGGCAGGTGCTTCGCAAGATTTAGGAAACATTTTGACAGGTACTGTGTACAGATAGGGCAGGTTTAGAGGGATATGGGCAGAACGCAGGCAGATTGCACATGTGCAGATGGGATATGTTGGCCGGTGGGCGTTGGGCCAAAGGGCCTGTTTCCACGCTGTAAAACTCTGTGAATCTATGTCTCTAGTAGGATAATGGGGAGAAGGCAGGAGAATGGGGCTGCGAGGGAATTGAATGGATGGGTAGACTTGAAGGACCGAATGGCCTATTTCTGCTCCTGTGACAAGAGTTTATGAACTTATTCTGTATGCCACATACTCACAATTCACTCTTTTATATCTGGTCATAATCACTCAATGATAACATAGGAGTCGATTCAGCCTTTCCTTAAAGTGCTACCCAGTCCCCACAAATGCTGTCCCTTCACGCATTTGATCCCAAACCTTTGTGAACATTAGTAATGAAGTTGCTCCTAAACGCACAGATCCATGGTAAAGGGTGTGATAGATTGCCCTGCTCTAGTCTATCACCTTCCTTGTTGCTTGTTATCTGATATCCTAATGCAGCATGCCCATGTGCCTTGCAGGCAGCTCATTTATATATCATGACAAATGAAGAACAGCTGGATATATCTGCACTAAATATTCGAGCCAACATCCCTAGATCTGGAATTTAATCGGTCTTTACTTGTGAAGACAGCTGTAGAGTATCAGTTTAACACATGTTGATCCTCTTAATTTTTTCATTTCACATTGTCCCTTAAAGAGCAATCAGTTCTTTAATGCACGGACAAGTTCTTGGACATGTTAAAAAGGGAAATTGGATGTCCCTCCTCGCAATCCACGAAGCGCAACACAGTGGTGCAGGGGTAGAGGTGCTGCCTCACAGCCCCAGAGACCCGGGTTCGATCCTGACTATGGGTGCTGTCTGTGTACACTTAGCATGTTCTCCCTGTGGTTTCCTGGGCGCTCCAGTTTCCTCCCACATCCTGATGACGTGCGGGTTTGTACGTCGAGTGTCCTCTGTAAATTCCCCCTAGTGTGGAGGAGAAAGTGGGACAACATAGAGCTATTGTGAATGGGTGATCGATGGTCGGCATGGACTCCGCGGGCCGAAGGGACTGTTTCCACGCCGTTTCTCTAATCTTAAACTAAATCTATTGTCCCCATTCAAGACTACTGCTGCCACAATTTTACATATAATACTTTCCTTGACTCCCGTGACAAAACTTAATGGGGAAAGCTAAGCAATTAACATGCTTATGGCTGGTAAATATGCTAAAGAGGATGTACCATTGTAAATTTATCAGAAATGTTCTTGGTCTCCTGGAGTTCAATTGCCATTAGATGTTTTTACCAACTGGGTTTGTTTAGGCTAAAATTTAAGGGGGTAACTTTGAAGTTTTCAAAATGTTCAGCGGAATTAACACTGTATACAAAGTTGGTTGGCGTGTGTGGGACTGTTCATAAGTTCATAACTATATAAGTTATAGGAGCCTTCTGCCCATCAATCATGTCTATCCATGTCCTCCAAAAATGCTGCCTGACCTGCTGAGTTACTCCGGCACTTTGCATCTTTTTTTGGTGAAAACAAGCATCTGCAGTTCCTTGGCCTACTGTTACCTGAGTTACACCTCCATTCACTCGTGCCCGATCTATCTTTTCCTCTCAACCCCATTCTCCTGCCTTCTCCCCCTAACCCCGTACCAGTCAAGAATCGGTCAATCTGTGCCTCCTGTGTGGCACGTCAACTATCAGAGACCAGCCTATCAGGGAAGATGTTTGATGATCACAAAGGTGTAGGGTCCTTTTTTGCCAAAGAGCAATCAAAGGTCGAAACAAGGAACTGCAGATGTTGGTTTATACCAAAAATAGACACAAAGTCTGAGGGCCAGGCAACATCTCTGGAGAAAAAAGGCTGGGTGATATTGTGGGTGAGTCTGAAGAAAGGTCTCAACCATGAAACATCACCCAGCCTTTTTCCTTGATTCAGCGCCGACCAGCGATCCCCCGTACACTAACCTACACACACTCGGGACAATCCTACAACTTACAAATCTGTACGTCTTTGTAGTGTGGAAGAGAACCGGAGCGTCCGGCGAAACCCCACTCAGGTCACAGGTAGAATGTACAAACTCCATACAGACAGCACCCATAGTCAGGATCGAACCGGGGTCTCTGCCGCTGAGGCAGCAACTCTACCACTGCGCCACCGTGCCGCTCTGCCATCCCATTCTTTGGAACCCGCTTCTTCAAAGGGCAGTGGTAACAGAGGCTTTGAATACCTTTGAGGCAGAGGGAGCTATTTTCTTGATAACTAAAGTGGCAAAAGGTACAGAGGATAAGGAACTGCAGATGCTTGTGTACAAAAAAAGACGCAATGTGCTGGAGTAACTCAGCAGGTCACCCCGCATCTTTGGACGACATGGATAGGTGATGTTTCGGGTCGGGCCTCTTCTTCAGACTGGGTGCGTTTTTGGTCGAGACCCTTCTTCAGTCCCGACCCAAACCATTACCTATACCCCCCTCACCTGTATCCACCTATCACTTGCCGGGCATTGTCCCGCCCGCACCTCTTGTCCAGCTTTTTCCCCCCTGTTACAATCAATTAGTCTGAAGAAGGGTCCCGACTGAATCGGCGCTTATCCGTGTTTTCCAGAGATGCTGCCTGACCCGCTGAGTTACTCCAGCACTTTATTGGTGAAAGGTTACCACAGGGAAAGAGGAGTGCAGAGCCCAGTTTACAATCAGTTCAAACCCATTGAAGCAAGCATATGAGGTTGAGTAGCCTACTGCAAGTTCATGGGTTCACATGTGACCACCTATTCTTTTTATATCTCCATTCTGTTGGTAACGCACCTTCTCAATACTGCGATTCCTTGGCACGGGACTCCCCCTGCAACCTCACAATCCTCCAGTGTTGCACTGTAGAGTCTGCCTCATCTATGTGCTCTGAGTGTATGGGTAATTGTGGGTCAGCATGGACTTGCTGGGCTGAAGGGTCTGTTTCCACGTTGTGTCTCTCATCTAAGTAAACCGACTCAGCACAGACATTGCGGGCCGAGTGGCCTGTTCCAGCGCTGTACTGTTCTAAGTTCTATTGGAAAAGCATAAAATACAAAGGAAATATTAATTTCTATTGATGCACAAGGAACTGCAAATGCTTGAATTTTGAGTAAAATACATAGTGCTGGAGTAACACAGCAGGTCAGGCAGCATTTCTGGTTGGTGCACTTGGATTGGTGATGTTTCAGGTTGGGGCACTTTGTCAGACTGCATTTGGAAGAAGGGACCTGACCCGAAACATCACCAATCCATATTCTCCAGAGACACTGTCTGACCTGCTGAGCTACTCCAACACTTTGTGTCCTTTTATGTATTAACCAGCATCTGCAGTTCTTTGTTTCTACATTTTTAATACAATGTTTAACTGTGTGGTTATCACCTGTCCATTTGTGTTTTTCTCCAAGCTTATTAATGACTTCAAGGTGCTTAAACCCTACCATATTCTCCTGCGATGTTGTCTGACCTGCTGAGTTACCCCAGCACTTTGTGCTCTTTTCTGCAATAAACCAAGTTTTCCGAACACTAATATCTAAGGATAAATACCTTATTTTCCTTACCTTCAATAATTTGAGTTGAATTGAGTTCAGTTCATTGTCGTGTACCGAGATACACCTTTTGACAGTCAGTGCTAGCCAGTCAGCTGAAAGACTATACATGATTACAATCGAGCCATCCTAGTGTACTGATACAGGATGAAGGGAATACCGAATATAGTTCAGTGCAAGATAAAGACTGACCAAAGATAATCAGAGAGTCTTCATAAGGTAGATGGTAGCTCAGGACTGCTGTAGCTGTTGGTGGAAAGGTTCAGTTGCCTGATAACAGCTGGGAAGAAACTGTCTATGAATGTGGAGGTGTGCGTTTTCACACTTCTATACCTTGCTTTTCACACTTGCTTTTATTAAATATAATTCTCTTCCCGGGTATCTGATTCCGAAGTTGTTCTAAATGTAATGCTAATGTTCCACAAATAAAGCGAACCGCTTTACACATAGCATGATAGAGTACAGGAGGAGGTTTCTCATCTAATTACTCCAGTACTATATCATTGAAAATACTTTCCATTTGGCTCCACATCTTGCCACCGCCCTGAGGTTTGATCTAGAAACATTTATTCAGTTGCCATTTACAATTTACGACTGAATCTGCTTCCGGTACTTCTTGAAGGAGACGTCTTCCAGATCACAATAGGGCACTCACAATAATAGGCTTGTCGCATCTGTTTGTTCACTTATTTTCTTACATCTGTCTCCTGCTTGTTGCTTTTTCTGCCTTCCTGTTTCTCCCATGGATTTTCAATGAAACCAGTTGTAATTTTGAACAGCTCCATCCGATCTTCGCTTGGTGCACTTTGTTTCCGAGGCGTCTCGGCTTTGTTCCAAAGATGGACACAAAATGCTGGAGTAACTCAGCGGGACAGGCAGCATCTCTGGAGAGAAGGAATGGGTGATGTTTCGGGTCGAGACCCTTCTGCAGACTACAGGGCCTGTCCCACTGTACGAGGTAATTCAAGAGCTCTCCCGAGTTTAAAAAAAAAATCAAACTCGTGGTAAGCCCGTAAAATGTACGTAGCGGGTACGTCGGAGCTCAGGACGTCTCTTAGCGGCACGTAACGCTAACGGCAGGTACTCGAGAAACGTGGTAAGCTTGTGAAGACTCTTGAAGATTTTTCAACATGTTGAAGAATGTCCACGAGAGCTCCGAGTACCTATGAGCGGCCATTACCGTAATTCTCCGAGTTCGAATCAGGGGAAACTTGGGAGAACTCTTGAATTAGCTCGTACAGTGGGACAGGCCCTTCAGCTCCAGTTTTTACGTATGTTATCGTTCTGGTAAACCTCTACATAGATGAAACATTCCCCCCAAGTGGTGTTACACTTGGCCGCAGTAATCTATCTAAAGTGGAACCTATGCCTCATAACATTGCAACTTGGTGATATTTGTATGTATCAGTTATCTCAATTCATATATTCAAGGATTTCTGATTTTAGCAGTTGTTTTAACATACTCAGCTGCTATCAGGCAACTGAATTGTCCTTTCACCAGATAGAGTGCGGTCCTGACCTCCCATCTACCTCAATGGACACTTCTGAACTATCTGTAATTGGACTTTATCAGACTTTATCTTGCATTAAACATTATATACTTTATCCTGTATCTGTACACTGTGGACAGTGTGACTGTAATCATGTGTAGTCTGTTCTCTGACTGGATAGCACACAAACAAAAAAGCTTTTCACGACACCATGCTACACGTGACAATACCAAACTAAATATTTCAAAGATTGCACTGTCTTTAAGTTCATAAATGCCATTCGTACGGTGCTAGAGGGCAGAGTCATTAGGCACATTTAAGGCTGAAATTGATTTTGGATCACACGGGGTCAAGGATACAGGTCGGTGGAAAATGGAGGTGAAGTCAAAGATCAAATCAGCCATGATCCCAGTTAATGAGGCAGCAGCTCAATGGAGCCTTTGGCAATTCCTGCCCCCTGTTTCCATATCCACTACCTCTCATGCCGATTGCAAGTTTTGAAATTATGCCAAACTTAGTGCATCCATAAGCTAGGGTACTGTCTGATTCTCCTCTACCCCATTGCGGACATTGGACCTCATTTATGGAACTGGTGTGCTACAGAACTGAGAACTGTATTATTATTATTATTATTTTTTGTTTATTTTTGTTAGAAGTAAGTGCAATAGTGTGGTACTTGAGTACCTAATACATACATACATATTTCCATTCTTGTACAACTTCATACTTTTGATTTAATAATAAAAGAACAGTGAGAGAAAAAATAAATAAAGAGTGTCGGAATAGATAGACAAGCGAGTAGAAACAGAAAGCAAAAGAAATAAAGGACAGAGATGAGAAGTTAAAAGATTGAAAGAAAAAGAGAAAGTAAAGAAAAGAAAGATTAGGAGAGAGCTACCTATCTCGTATTTTTGCCCATCCATCACCCGGTTCTAAACCATTTAATTTCTAAGGTTATGTTATGGTGCACCATATGCTCGTAAAAAGTTGATAAAAGGAGACCAAATCTTTAAGAATAGGTCTACTTTGCCTAGTAGGAGGAATCTCATTTCTTCAAGATGTAGCATTTCAGACATGCTTGAAATCCACATTTTGAATGTTGGCGTAGGTATGTTTTTCCAAAATTTGAGTATAAGTTTTTTTGCTGTTATTAGACCGTAATTAAGAAAAGCTTCTTGGAATATAGTTAGTTTACTTCCCTCTTCCATTGATCCAAAGATAATCAGTTCTGTATTGGGGTTCAATTTTGAGTTAAATAGTTTTGTAAAAATTCCAAAAATGTCATTCCAAAATGTATACAGTTTTGTACAAGAGGCAAAGGAATGTGCTATAGTGGCATTTTGAGTTAGACATTTGTCGCAGCTGGGGGAAACATTTGAAAATATTTTATTCAGTCTAGTTTTCGAATAATTTAATCTATGTAAAATTTTAAATTGAAGTAGGTTATGTCTTACATTCATTGAACATTTGTTTACATATAATACATTTTTATCCCATCTATCGTTTGGAATTTTTATCAATAACTCTTGTTCCCAGTCCCTTCTAATTGCCTCTGTCGTTGGTGTTTCTATATTTAGAATTATATTATATAAGTAGGATTTTAAATTGCTTGATTCTGCCTTTCTATTCATTCCTTCCTCCAATAAATCTGGGGTTAAAGTTTGATATCCTTGTATATACTTTTTCAAATAATCTTGAATTTGAAGGTATTTGAAATATTGATTACTTTTCAAATTATATTTTAGTTGTAATTGTTGGAATGATAAAAAAAATTCCCATTTCATACATATCTCCCATCGTTTTAATTCCAATTCTTTCCCAATGGATAAACGTTTTATCAATAATGGATGGTTTGAATGAGGGATTATTAGCTATTGGAGAAAGAAGCAATAATTTTCTTAATTTTAAAGTTAGTTTTATTTGTTTCCAAATTCATATTATACAATGAATAATTGGATTCTTCTTATATTATATTGTTCAGTTTTATTGGGGAAAGAAGGATCGCTCCTACATTATAAGGGGAAGAATCCTCTTTCTCCATTCTTATCCAATCTACCTGTTGGGCAGAACTGTCCAACCAGTAGATTATATTTTTAATATTCACTGCCCAATAATAATACAATAAGTTAGGGAGTGTCAGTCCCCCTGATTCTTTAGATTTACACAAGTGTTTTTTTTTTTTAAATTCTGTGTGATTTATAATCCCATATGAAATTTATAATATCAGAATCTAGTTTTTTAAATAATTTTTAGGTAAGTATATTGGTATTGATTGAAATAGGTACAATATTTGTGGTAAGAAGATCATTTTTATCGCGTTTATTCTGCCTATTAAAGACATCGGCAGTGCTTTCCAAAATTTAATCAACCCATTTAATTTAGTTAATAAAGGCATGTAGTTTGCATTGAGTAATGATTTATAGTTTCTAGTAATTTGGATGCCCAAATACTTAAATTTTTCTGTTGTAATTCTAAAAGGGAATTTCAACAGATGTGTCGACTCTTGAGGTTTTATAGTCATAATTTCGCTTTTGTTCCAATTTATTCTATATCCTGAAAAAGAACCAAATTCCTCTATTAAATTTAGTATATTTGGTATGCTAATTTGCGAATTTGTAATATATAGTAATATGTCGTCTGCATATAATGAAATTTTATTATTTGAGTGTTTGGTATTATATCCATGAATATTTGGATGACTTCTTATACTTTCAGCTAAAGGCTCTATCACTAGTGCAAATAGCAGGGGCAATAACGCGCACCCCTGCCTATTGCCCCTTGCTAATTGGAATTTCGGGGATAATATATTATTAGTCAGTATTCTAGCCGTCGGCTTATCATATAATAATTTTACTCATGAGATAAAATTATCTCCCATGTTAAATTTTTCCAATACTTTGAATAAATATTGCCAGGCTACTTGATCGAAAGCTTTTTTTGCATCCAATGAAATAATTGCTAGTTCTTCTTCAGTATTATGTGAGTACATTATATTAGACAGCCGTCTCAAATTGTTAAATGAGTATCTCTTTGGTATAAACCCTGTTTGGTCCGGATTTATTAGTTTACTAACATATTTACTCAATCTTCTCGCTAGGGTCTTTGCTAATATTTTTTGGTCTGTATTTAGGAGTGCAATAGCTCTATATGAGCCTGGGTCTTCTAGATCTTTATCCTTTTTTGGTATAAGTGTAATAGTTGACTCAGTGTTTCTGGTAGTTTATTTTCTTTAAAAGTGTGTATATATAAATCTTGCAACTGTGGAGAAATTATCTCGTAGAATCTTTTATAGAATTCATTACTAAAGCCATCTGGTCCTGGCGTTTTGCCATTCTTCAACGAACTTATTGTTTCTTCTATTTCCTGTAGTGTAATCTGAGCTCCTAATCCCTCTTGTTCCACCATATTTAATTTTGGAAGATTACAATTGTCTAAGAAATTTGTAATTTGAGTATTGTTTGCAGAGGTTTTCGATGTATATAAGTTTTGATAAAATTGAGCAAATCTTTTGTTAATATCTTTAGGTAGTGTTAGTAATTTCCCTTTGTCTGATTTAATTTTAGTAATTGTATTTTCTGTTTCCCGTTTTTTCAGTTGGCGTGCTAGGAGTTTATGAGGTTTATCACCAAATTCGAAATTTTCTTGTTTTGTAATTTGAAATAATCTTATTATTCTGGCCGATAAAATTTTATTTTATTTATATTTTAGTATTGTTATCTTATTATGTTTATCTATAGTTGGTTCTTTGGCATTTTCTAAATCTAATTGTCTAATTTCTTGTTCTAACTGCAATTGTTTAGTATTATTCTTTTTATTTTGGAAAGCTTGATATGAGATTATAGTTCCTCTAATAAATGCCTTAAAAGTTTCCCATAATAAGGAGGGTGAAATATCTGGTGTATCATTTGTCTCAAAGAAGAACATCATCTGCTCTTTTAAATATGTACAACCTTGTGAGTTGTTTAAGATTTGGGGGTTAAACCTCCAAAACAAATTTTTATCAGGCGTTCCTTCTAATTTTAAAGAAAAAGTTAACGGGGAATGATCAGAAATAATACTATTGTGATATTTAGAATTATATGTATATGGAATTAGTTTTGTGTCCACTAAGAAATAATCAATACGTGAATATGTTTTATGTACTGTTGAATAAAATGAATATTCCCTACCTACTGGGTTAGCGATCCTCCATACATCTGTTATATTAGTATTTTTCATGTATGTATTTAGGAGTTCACTAGTTTTAGATTTTATGTTAGTCCTTTTTTGTTTTGCTGATTTATCCAAATATGGATCTAAAACACAATTTCCCCCTATTATCACATTTTGATGGTTAAGTTCTGAAATTATATTCAAAATTTTACTAAAGAATTGGGGGTTGTCAAAATTAGGAGCATAAATAAGTGGAGTAAGTGGAGTAGAATAAATTTCTCCCGTGACTATGGCATACCTCCCCTCTTTATCTGCTATGGTATTCTTTAATTTAAATGGTATACCTTTACGAATGATAACAGCCGTGCCTCTAGATTTAGAAGTAAATGAAGAGTAGTATGTTTGCCCAATCCAATTTGCCTTCCATCTTATCTGTGTTTGATATTTCAGATGCGTCTCTTGTAAGAAAATGATGTCACTGTTTAAGGCTTTTAATTGGGCAAAGATCTTACCCCTTTTAATTGGTTCATTAGCGCACCTTATATTCCAACTACAAAATGTGATTCCTCCAGTTTTCTTTTGTTTATCGTCTTGCATTGTGAATCATGTTAATACCTTTACTTCATATGATGCAACCAAGAACCTTATAACTCCAGATGAAGGATGGTCATCCCCAGCTGTTAAGTTTTGTTGGCATCTCCCCTTCAGAATAAACCTTGAAAAAGACCAGAAAGTGTAGAGTCGTGAAAAGATAATTAACAAACAAAAAGTGATATTATAATATCCAAAAATAAAGATATTATAATTAAAAACAAACCACCAACAGGTGGTAGAAAAATTCTTATTGACTTCCATAGATGTTTTTATATGTTTCGCTCTGCCCCCTTGACCAATTATTATTAATTGGAAGAGAGAGCGATACAAAGTTCAAAAATATATATATGTAATAAAACGCACTCCAATAACTAGATTAGAAATGTATCTTCAAAGAGGAAAAACAAAATAAAGAATAGTTTCCAACATTAAGTATATACTCAGATATAACTAATTATGTTAATTATATATCCACATCTATCAATATGCCTAGATTTATTACAATTAAGTCTCAAACGTTTGTATCAGACGACAGCAAGTTCCAAGTGGTTAACCAGATTCAGACCCTTGGATAACTTCCAAGTATCTGAGTCTCCACCCCCCCCCTTTACGCGCAATCTAGACTAAGTCTACTATATCCATAAAATTTGTTAAAATTTGTTAAATTTGTTAATAAGTTATTAATACTTATCAATCATATTTAACTCATTCTTATTAGCAATAATTAACACCATGAAATAAACATCAGCTATAGTTAAGCTATGCCTTAATATTACACAATGTGATTAATTATATTTTATGTTAGTATGTAATTATATATTTCTTAAATCATAAATTTCTATATACAAGTCCATTGATAATATTCTATATTACACTATATTCTCAATTTAATTTCCCCGCCACAGTTTCTCTTCTTTGTCAATCCTTTGTTGAAATGAAACATAAAATCCGACCTTGAATTAACAAAGATAAAAATGTCTAGACAACGCCTCGAGGAAAGTTGGCCATTTTAACAAGAGCAATCTTTTTTGTATGTTAAAAAAAAAGACACAATCCTTTCTTTGTCATTTCTCATCAGTGTTATTGTAGGAGACCAACTCCTAATGATCAGTAGTCCTCCTTTGTGATACTTTGTGCATATTTAAATGCCTCTTCTGGATCCGTGAATGCACGTTCAACATAGTTATAAGTAAGTCTCAATTTAGCAGGGTATACTATCCCATATCTTACTCCCTTGACCTCCTTCAGTAGCCTTCTCGTGTTTGTAAACTTGTCCCTCTTTTCCATTATTTCAGCTGGAAAATCACGGAAGAATTTCGTCCGTTTGTCCTCTCCAAACATCAAATTCATTCCATATGGAATCTTTTTCATAATTCCTTCCAGGGTTGAAATGTCATAGAATTTCAGAATAATCTGTCTTGGGGGGGCAGTTAAACTTGCTTGAGTCTTACGTCGGACCCGGTGAGCCATATCTATTCTCGGGGCTTCAGGCAGCTTAAGTACTTGTTTGAGTAAGTTGGCAGCAAACTCCTGAAAGTTTTGTCCACTCTCCTTTCCCTCTTTTACTCCAATTATCCTCAAATTTTGCCTCCTTGATCTTGCTTCCAAGTCCGTACATTTATGCTTCATTTTAGCAAGCTCCCTCCCAGTGCTTTCTTGTTTTTTTAGTCTCTTTATCTCCATTAGCCATCTCAGTTATGTATTGTCCATTCCTTCCATAGTCGCCTCAGTAGATTTTAGCATTGCATCCAGCTTTTTATTACAATCCTTATCAACCCGCTTAATTTTTTTGTTTAAATCCTCCTCAACCTCGACCACACGTTTGGTTAAGTCATCAATTTTCCCCATCAGATATCATTACCTTGTTCAATTTTTTCAGAGAGTCTTTTGTCCAGAGCGACATTCCCCTCTCGTATCACTTTAGAAATAACTTCAGTGACTGAAGCTAATACTGACTTTTCCAGATATTCCATTTGTTCCCTGTGTTCCTCCATTAAAGTCAATTCTGTAGAAGGATTTCGGGAATCAACTTCTTCTTCTGAACTTCCAGCTGATGTTTGAGGGGATTGAGGAGTCTTTTCAGTTTTTTTCAAGTAGGCTCTTGTAGCAGTTCTTGAAGCGGCTTTTGCAGGCTTCTGGCAAGGTTTCTGTTTTTTCATTTAGAACTGCAATTATTCTCTATTATCAGCAGGATTTCTGATAACACACAATTAAATAACAGCTCCGGTAGTTATTTTCAGATCTCCCCCGTCTTCCAACTCATATTTTAGCACATTAAAAATTCTTCAGGAGCAGAGCGAAACAGCGACGTCTCTCACCCCACCATTGATGCCACCGGAAGTCCGAGAACTATATTCTGCCCGCAGTATCTTCACCTTCCCTCTAACTTCTACAGAGGTGCCGTAGAAAACATTTTATCTGGATACATCACAGTATGGTTTGAGAACAACTCCATCCAAGACCGCAAGAAATTGCTGAGAGTTGTGGACATGGCCCAGGCCATCACACAAACCAACCTCCCTTCCATTGACTCTTCCATTGACTCCATCTACACTTACCAATGCCTCACCAGGGTCAGCAGCATAATCGAAGACCAGACTCACTTTGGTCACTCCCTCTTATCCCCCCTCCCATCAAGCAAGAGGTACAGACATTTGAAATTACATGCCTCCAGATTCAGGGAAAGTTTCTTCAGGCAGTTGTTATCAGGCAACTGAACCTTACTCTCACCAACTGGAGAGCGGTCCTGACCTCTCATCTACCGCCTCGGAGATCATCAAACTTGTTTTAATCAGAGTTTACTTGACTTTATCTTGCACTAAACGCTATACCCTTTATCCTGTATCAGTGTACTGTGGGCAGCCTGATTCTGTTATTCCACATCCACTCCCTACACCCTGGGGACAATTTATCGAGGCTACTTTTAACCGACAACCCCGCAGGTCTTTGGAACGTGGGAGGAAACTGGAGCACCTGGAGAAAACCCACGTGGTGACAGGGAAAAACGTACAGATTCCACACAGACAGCACCTGTGGTCAGGATCGAACCCCTGTCTCTGGCACTGTAAGGCAGCAACTCTGCTGCTGCGCCACTGTGCCAGGATGTGGGAGGAAACCAGAGCGCCCGGTGCAAACCCAGGCATTCATGGGGAGAACGTGCAAACGACACACAGGATCAGGATTAAAGCTGGATCTCTGGCACCGTGAGGCAACAGCTCTAACCGCAGCTCCACTGTGCTGCCCTGTCAGACCAGCACCCAGGAAGCACAGATGTTGGGATTCAGTTATTATGCAAGGAAGCACAGATGTTGGGATTCAGTTATTATTCAAGGAAGCACAGATGTTGGGGTTCAGAATGAAAACAAGGGTCGCAGCTTTCTTACTGAGAGAGTGAGGATGGAAAATTGTCAAACAGGTTATTTGCAAAGACTGCAAAATAGTATTTTGCACGCGATTACCCTGCGAACCAAAACATCTCAAGTATTTTTAATGAAAGCTGCTGCAAACCCATTGACATGCTGTGATTTTCTTACTTAATTCCAGTGTGTGATTAAGCAGAGAAGGATTCTTGTTGTCCTCTGAGGACCTTATCTGCCTTCATCTCGTGCCCTTTAACATGGAAACCCTAATAAGCCTTCAATGCCTCAGTGACTTGAGAATGGCAATTTCTAAAGGGATTGAACCTTGTTGAACCCAAATTGTTATCAGTCAGGATAGCTGGAGGCAAAAGGATGTCAGGGCGATGTTGTTCTTAACCTTGTTCAATGCTCGGCTGTAACCAGTTGCCGAAGAATGTCTATCTGTAACCTTTAGGGTCTTCGATGCACTGCAAACATTCCTCGACTGTGGTGGAAAATATAGTAGTGGACTATTTGTCTTTGGCTCCAGTTGATGTTGCCATGTTAAACTTTCACTCATTTAATCTGGATCGAGATGGAATGATTTCTGTTAAATTGAATGACCTTGCTGCTATTAAAAAGGGGATAGCTTACCATATTGAAGTGGAGGCGTATAACGCCAGTCCAATATTGCCTCTTTTGCCAATCTACAACAAGTTTGCAGTCTGAGTAAGGGTCTCGACCCGAAACATCACCCATTGCTCCTCTCCAGAGATGCTGCCTGGCCCGCTGAGTTATTCCAGCATTTTGTGTTTAACTTATGTTGGTTTAATTTCAGTGAACAGTTAGCATCAGCCTATCTGTACTGTTGATTATCAGGTTGCATGTTGATATCAAATGATTATAAAGGGGGCGCAGTAGTGCAGTGGTAGTGTCCGGTTTTCTCCCACATCCCAAATACGCAAGCCTTTTATTTCTTGCTTATAGTTGCACAGCGTGGAAGCCCTGTAAACGTTCCAACTTGACAACCTCTTTCCTGCAACAAGGTGCCCAGAACTGAACACAATACTCAAAATACAGCCTCACCAATGTCTTACATAACTGCAACATGACATCCCAACTTTTATACTCAATATTCTGACTGACGAAGGCCAATGTGCCAAAAACCTTTTTGAACGCCACATTTACTGTGACGCCATCTTCAAGGAACTCCTGCACTCCTAGATCCCTCAGCTCTACAACACTCCCCAGAGCCCGACCATTCACTGTGTAGGTCCTGGCCATGTTAGACTTTCCAAAACGCAACACCTCACATTTCTCTGTATTAAATTCCATCAACTATTCCTGGCCCACCTGGCCAAACGATCAAGATCTTGCTGCAATTTATCACATCCACCTTCACTATCTGAAACACCACAAACTTTGTATCATCTGCAAGCTTGCTAATCTTGCCATTCTCATCCACATCATTGATATAGATGACCATCAGTAACGGGCCCAGCACCAAACCCTGAGGCACACCACTAGTCACAGGCCTCTTTTGGAAGCCAAGATTTCAAATGGAATTAAGTTGTTTGCGATTATCTATAAATGACTTGGACATAACTGTAGATGGGTTGGTCAGTAAGTTTGCGGATTACACCAAGATTGCTGTGGTCACAGATTGTGAGGAAGGCTGGCAAAGTAATAGATCAGCTGGAGAAATGGCAGGAGAATTTAATACCAAGTGTGAGGTTCTGTGCTTTGGGAGGTTGAATGTAAGGGGCAAATATCCAATTATGGCAAGACCCTTAACACCATTGATGTACAGAGAGATCTTGGAGTCCAAGTCCATAATTCCATGGAAAGTGCAATGCAAGTATGTAGAGTGGTTAAGAAGCCATATGGCATGCATGCCGTCATTGATTGGGTCCTTTGAGTATAAGAGTCAGAATGAGACAAGAGACTAGGCGGCACTGTGGCGCAGCGGTAGAATTACTGCCTTACAGCTCCATAGAGACCTGGGTTCGATCCTGACGGGGTGTGGGACAGAGGAGGCGCGTGCCTGGAACGTGCTGCCAAGGGGTGGTGCTGGAGGCACGTACAAAAGTGACGTTTAAAAAGCTTTTAGATGGCACACGGAAATGGAGGGATATGGGTTATGTGCAGGCATCTGAGTAGGTCTTGGCACAGACATTGTGGGCTGAAGGGCCTGATCCTGTGCTGTCCTGTTCTAGATACCAAGTGTCTTTGGCACCATCCATGGTTCGTGTTTCCCTTCCTGCAGCCGTTGGGCATGATGAGAGCACACTTGTTGACAGAAAGGGCACTTGGGAGATAACATTGCCCCTCCGGCTGGTAGCGACCATTTAAAGTGGCCTGTCTGTTCTCCATCCAAACCATACATGAATGCAGAGCAGTCAATGCAGATTTGTAACTAAGTGGCGGTAAGCCCAACCTAAGCTGCAGATATGAGTAACATATGTTGCAGCAGGTTTTTCCTCAAGAATAGATTGCTGCCGCTTGTCAGAGAAGCTTCCTCACGTGGTGCGGGCCGCCACGGTGAGCTTCCCCTTCACTATCAGCATAAATCTCAACCATGAAGCTGCAGCGGTTGAAATCTCACCCGCGTCAATCTGAAGCGTCAGCTTCTCAGCGAAAATGTTCCTTGTTCAGGAGCTGCCTGCCAACGTGATGGATTGGAAAGCTGCTTGCTTTTGAGTGAGGGGGCGAAGAACAAAGCTGGACCTGGCGGGGGGTACTTTGTAACTTTGTAAGTGTTCTTTATGGGCGACCATTTGCATACCTTACGTATGCAATCAACGAATTTCACTGTGACTTGTCACATGTGATAATAATGTATTAATTCATTCATTCATTCCAGTAGAATCTTGTATTCAGCATTGTTGCCAATAATGTGTCCTCCTGACCTATTCGACACTTAAAGCAGAGTTTTCTGTAAATTCACGTTGTAATGTTGGACACTAGAAGGCTTTGTCAGCCCGAAGCTAGCTACTCTAATCTCTTGTGCAGGAAGGAACTGCAGACGCTGGTTTACATCGAAGATAGACACACAATGCTGGAGTAACTCAGCGGGTCAGGCAGCATCTCTGGAGAGAAGGATTAGGTGACCTTTCCGGTCGAGACCCTTCTTCAGACTGAGAGGGGCAGGTTGAGCAGAACGGCCTGTTTCTGTGCTGTATCTCTAAACTAAAAAAACTAACAGACCCCAAATCACGGGTACCTAGTCCCTGCAAAACTCAGGATACCAGGAAATGTAACTTGTCTCTTTATTATGTGGTTTGGTGGTGAATTTTTTTATTGTTTAAATCACTCCTGTGAGGTGTCTTTAGATATCTCTCATTAGAGATTGTATATCAATAGTAGCTGCAAATACGGTGTGAATTACTGGCAGAGAGCAACCAAGTAGTTCAATACAGTTCAATGCGGCTTTTACTGCCACAGGTGCAAAGTACAAACGCACGTGAAATCCTTTTCTTACAAACAGTCCAGTAGAGTATTGCCTTATCTAAGCATATCCCCAATTAACAAATTGTACAGAAATAGTTCCACTGATCCTGCATGCAAGATCACGCATGTTTTGGAGCCATTTTCAAAGTCCAGTCCGTACTCCAGGTATTATGAGCGGCGCCTGTTCCAGGCGAGCCCCAGGCTGCTGCGGGGCCTCCAGCCATCGCCTTCCTTGGACGTGCGGGTTGACCTGTGAACCCACGTCCCTCTCGTCGCCCATCCACCTTTGTTCCCTGGGGGGGGGGGGGGGGGGCTCCTGCAGCTGACCTCAAGGGTGGGGTAGGCCAGACCCCGGCTCCCTCTCCTCTCCGACCGGCCTCGCTCCTCGCCTGTCACGTCCGTCCTCGTCGCCGGCTCCATCAAGTCACTCTGTGCGTGTAATAAAGAGAAGTCGGTAATGGAACTGAAACCTTCAACTCTTGCAGAGGCAAGTAAGTCATGGATTCTTCTGTCTGTATTTTGCAGGTTACGTCCGTTGGATATAGAGTTCATGAACCGTCTAGCCAAAATAGTCAATATAGTCCCTGTTATCGCAAAGGCTGATACGCTTACCTTAGATGAAAGACGAGATTTTAAACAGAGGGTATGTATTTGTTACAGTGACTGCATCAACACGACGCATTGCAAAATAACCAAGTGTGACTTTTTTTGATGATTAATGAATTACTTATTTATAATTGAACTGAACCCCAGAAATGTGCCTGAAATAGTTTTTACTGAGATACCTGAGTAGCAGTGAATCTTTTAAATATAAATTGCAGGAATGATCCTGGAGATGATTGGGTTAACGTATGAGGGGCCTTCAAAGGCTCTGGGCCTGTACTCGCTGGAGTTTAGAAGGATGAGGGGTGGGGGGGGGGGGGGGGTCTCATTGAAACCTACCGAATAATGAAAGGCCCAGATAGAATGGGCTTGGGAAGGATGATTCCAGTAATCGGGGGGAGTCCAAGATGAGAGGGCACAGACTCTGGGGCGGCACGGTGGCGCAGTGGTAGAGTTGCTGCCTTACAGCGCCAGAGATCCGGGTTGAATCCTGACTAAGGGCGGTGTCTGGACGGAGTTTGTACGTTCTCCCTGTGACGACAGGAGTTCTCTCCGGGTGCTCCGGTTTCCTCTCCCACTCCATAGATGTACAGGTGTGTAGGTTAATTGGCCTCTGTAAATTGTCCACAGCGTGGAGGATAGCACTGACTAACTCAACTGTGTAGCACTTTTAAACACTAACTGGGGGTGAGATTCTTGTGCGTCTTGTGCGCAATCTTATGTGGCATTAAGAAATAGTTGTATTTTTTATTGCCAACTTAAAATCTGGCCAATGATCGTGCAATCCAGAGCTGAGGAACATTTTTTACCTCCTTGGGATAGATTTATTTATTAGAAACAGTCACAAAACCGCTTTTCATAAGACGAGGCAAGTTGATGTAACTTTCTCTCCCCTCCTCGCACTTTGATTTGCACGCGTCTGCTCCAGATGTTTTTATTTTTGTGTGTTTGGCCTCGACATTCCAGTTGGCACCGATCCCGGTCCATGGGGAATCCACAGCGTTCAGATAGTGAGGACTAAAGCAGGGATTCCAGGAAGATTGTTTTTATGGGAGTGCCTTTGCCAGTACGGGGATTTAGTTTAGTTCAGAGACAGCGCAGAACCAGGCCGACCAGCGATCCCCGCACACTAACACTGTCCTACACACATTAGGGATCATTTACTATTTTATCAGGCCAATTAACCTGCAAACCTGTACGTCTTTGAAGTGTGGGGGGGAAACCGAAGATCCCGGGAAAAAAAACGCACAAAGGTCAGCGGGGGAACGTAAAGCTCCGCACAGACAGCTCCCTAAGTCAGGATCCAACCCGGTTCTCTGCCTCTGTAAGGCGGCAACTCTACCGCTGCGCCATCGTGCCGCCCCAAATGTACAGGGAGTGGGTGAACCCGGTGCGGTGGCCCGGCATTTAAACTGGCTGACAAAGGGGGACGCAACCCCTGGACACAGGGCATTGAGGAGGCCAGTAACAGGGCTGTGACACAAAATGTTGGAGTAACTCAGCGGCTCAGGCAGCATCTCCGGGCAAAAGGAGTAGGCGGCGTTTCGGGTCGAGGCCCTTCTTCAGGCTGAGAGCCAGGGGAGAGGGAAACTAGTGGTATGAAAAGCTACAAGAAAAAAAAAGTCACACTCGGCACCGATGGCTCAAGAAAGATGGAGACCACAATGGTCCGTTGTTGGCTGTGAAAGAGGTGATAATGAAGGGATACCAACAGTACCGGCAACTAGGGTGGGGGAGGGTTGGAGAGAGAGGGAATGCAAAGGGCCACTTGAAATTAGAGAAATCGATATTCATACCACTGGGTTGTAAGCTGCCCAGAAACAGGCCCTTCGGCCCTACTAGCTCACGCCGACAAAGGTCCTCCATCTACACCATTCCCTTGGTCTTTACATTTCTACATTCCCCCTCACCACATCCGTTCAATAATCTTGGTTAAAATAATCTTATCCATGATCCTGTGACTTGACCCAGTGGGAACACTTGGCCTTTCCACAGCTGGTAGAGCATTGCCTCACAGCACCAGACGCCTGGGTTCCATCCTTACCTTGGCTGCTGGCTATGTGGAGTTTGCACGTTCTCCCTGTGACTGCGTGGGTTTCCTCTGGGTGCTCTGGTTTCCTCCCACATCCAAAAGGCATGTGTGGGTTTGTAGGTTAATTGGCCCTCTGTAAATTGCCTCATGTTTATGGGCAGTGGAAGTGATAGTGGGATAACATAGAATGAGTGTGAATTGCGTGCACCCGGTGGGCCAAAGGGCCCGTTTACATGCTGTATCTTTGAATCAATCATTCAAAAATTGCTTCCACTGTTCCCAGTGCCACTATCCCATGAATTGAAGCCTATTTCACCATGTTTCAGCCACACATTCATTTCAATGATATTTACCTTTTGCCATATGATCAGGCACTAAATTAAATATTATTTCCTATGTAGTTGGGGCATCTTAGTCTGTGTGGGCAAGTTGAGCAGAAGGACCTGTTCCCATTCTGTATGACACTATATATGAGCCTAACACAGGCAGGTGGGGCTAGTGTAGAAGGGGCAACTTGGTTGGCATGGGCAGGTTGGGCTGAAGGGCCTGTTTGCATGCTGTGTAACTTGTTGACTCTGTATATATATATATATATAGACCTATGACACTGGCGCTGCTCTTTAACTTGGGCACCAGCGTCCCATATCTCTCAGCAGAACCATTATCCATTGTCCATAGACCATTATCAAGGTGAATGACTGGACCTGAGGTGGTCAGTGGCTTTAACCATCCACCTCCTCCAAGGGCACGTTACCCCCAGCACCGAGTGTGTGGAAAATGTCTCAATTGCATCGCTGATCCAGCAGCTTCTAACCCCAGCCATCTTTATTGATTTTCAGATTCGACAAGACCTGCGAAACTATTCCATTTGTGTTTACCCCCAGACAGAGTTTGATGAAGATTCTGAAGACAAATTACTAAACGACATTGTAAGAGTAAGTATACATGGTAGTCATTACCCCCCCATCACAACCGTTCCAGGTTCGTTTGGATGTTCTCTCAATTATTTGTAGTCATTTTCCTTCTCTCTCAGAAACGGTGACACTGTCTAATTTGCCTAAATTTGCCTAATTTTACACAATGAAACATCGTACATTCATTGCACTAATCCTGTTTAGTTGATATTTAGTGCAAGATAAAGTCCAGTAAAGTCAGATGGAGCAGTGGTAGAGATTTGGGTTCGATCCAGACTACAGGTGCTGTGTGTACAGAGTTTGTATGTTATCACTGTGACCACATGGGTTTTCTCCGAGTTCTTCTGTTTTGTCCCACACTCCAAAGGCGTTTGTATGTTAATTGACTTGGTATAAATGTAGATTGTCCCTAGTGCGTGTAGGATAGGGTTAATGTGCGGGTGCAGACTGAGTGGGACAAAGAGCCTGTTTCTGCGCTGTGTCTCGTAATCGAAGCTAAACATAGTTTAAAGATCTCCAGTGAGGCAGATAGGAGGTCAGGCCCGCTCTCTAGCTGGTGAGAGGACCATTCAGTTGCCTGATAACCGCTGGGAAGAAAGTGTCCCTGAATCTGGAAGTGTGAGTTTTCACACTTCTTTACCTCTTGTCTGATGGGAGAGGGGAGAAGAGAGAGTGAGCAGGGTGAGGCTGGTCCTCGATTATGCTGGTGGCCTTGCCGGGGCAGCGTGAAGTGTGGACGGGAGCCCATGGATGGGAGGTTGGTTTGCGTGATGCTCTGGGCTACGCCCACAACTCTGCAATTTCTTGCCGACGGCCAGCGCACTCTGCATTTTGTTGCTTGTTATTTGTGTGAAAGTTGCTGTGGAACGCTTTGGTTCTGTAGTCACATGTGAGGGAATTGTGATGAGGATATTGTGACTGTAACAGGATATAGATAGATTGAGGATTGAGTTTAATGTGGGAAAGTGGGCTTCATAAAGAGGAATCATAAGGCAGATTATTATCTAAGTAGAAAAAGACTGCAAGATTGCGATAGAGAATCTGGATGTTATTATTATCGCATAATGTCAACAAGCAGATGTAGCAACTAGTCAGGAAGGCAAGTCAAGTCACAAAAGAGCTTGAGTTTAGAAATAGCCAAGAAATGGAACTGCAGATGCTGGAATCTTGAACAAAAGACAAAGTGCTGGAGCAACTTTGCAAGTCAGGCGGAATCCATGGAGGGACTGCACAGACTATGCAGTACATGATCCATGTTCCGATGCCTCAGGACCTCCTTCAGACTGTCATGTGTTCATCTTCTTCATAGATGCTGCGTGACACACTCAGTTCCACCTGAACCTTGTGTTTAGAAATGGACACGTTTTGTTACAGTTGTACAGTGTCGGTGAGGCCGCACCTGGAGCATTATACACAATCTTGGTTCCCCTACCAAGGGAAAGGATGGAGTAGCATTGGAGACAGTCCAAATGAGATTCATCGGGTATCTTCTGAACTGAAATGTCTGTCCTATATAAAGTCTGGGTCAGTGTTCTTGGGAGCTTAGAAGAATGGAGCATATACGGGTAAATGTCAAAATGTTTTCACAAGGGGTAAAAATCACGACTGTGGAGACATAGTTTCAAGGTAAGAGGCCAAGCATTGAAAACCAAGTTCCAGCCAGGCATTTAAACTGGAGCCCCAAGTCTGAAAGAAGAGCAAGTAGTACTCCATGTACATAGAACAGTACAGGACAGGAACGGGCCCTTCAGCCCACAATGGTTGTGCTGAGCGTGATGCCAAGCTGAGCTGATCTCATCCACCCTGTACATGATCCGTGTCCTTCTATTCCCATGTACCTATCCACAAGCTTCCTCAACGCCACTGATCTTAATTGCTCCTTAATCTGCATGCACCACCACTCCTGGCAGTGCGATCCAGGCCCCCGCCACTCTCTGTGTGAAAAAACCTGCCTCTCACAAATCCTTAAAGCCCTGTCCCACAGTACGAGTTCATTCCAAGAGCTCTCCCGAGTTTGCCCTGATTCGAACGCGGAGATTTACGGTAATGGCCGCTCGTCGGTACTCGGGGCTCTCGTGGACATTTTTCAACGTGTTGAAAAATCTTCACGAGTCTTCCCGAGCTTACCTGCCGTTAGCGAGTCTTCCCGAGTACCTGCCGTTACCGTTACGAGCCGCTAAGAGAGGTCACCGAGCTCTGACGTACCCGCTATGTTCATTCTCCGTGCTTACCACGAGTTTGATTTTTTTTTAAAACTCGGGAGAGCTCTTGGAATGAACTCGTACCGTGGGCCAGGGCTATTACGATGCCAGTGTCCTGTGTTTAACCCTGGCTATGGATTTTGTTTGTACGTTCTCCCTGTGACTGTATGGGTAAACTTTACCCTCTGCCCTCTCAACTTATAGCGAAGCCCTGTAGTGTTTCGTTTAGTCTAGTTTAGAGATACAGCGTGTAAACAGGCTCTTCAGCGCACAGAGTGCGCACAGACCAGCGACCCCCACACATTAACACTATCCTATACACACTAGGGACAATTTACACTTACACCAAGCCAATTAACCTATGGAGTGTGGGAGGAAACCAAAGATCTCGGAGAAAACCCAAGCAGGTCATGGGGAGAACGGACAGACTCCGTACAGACAGCACCCGTGCTGGGGATCGAACTCGGGTCTCCGGCGCTGCAAGCGCTGTAAGGCAGCAACTCTACCGCTGCGCCACCGTGCCGCCCACCAGTGCATGACATTTCCACCCCAAGTAAATGAATCACTCAAATCGGCGTGGCTGAGCTTGGTCATTATCTCGTTATTGTGCGTGGGAGCTGCCTGGATACTAATGGACTGCTGTGGTTGCTGAGTTTCAGCGGTGTATCCATGCACCACGGTCGTGAGCGTGCCTGAATGTCCCTGGAGAAGGAACACTTGATGCCCATTTGCGTGCTGGAGATCTTCTGGGGTTGGTGGGCACCTCAAGGGCCTGCTGTGTTCTGGGCAATTGGGGAAATATTCCAGTTTAAGTTTGGTTTCAATTCAAAACCAAAATAGCCAAAAGGAACCTCTCTCTGCCCAAAATGGGGGCCATATGTTGAAGGCTAAAAACAAAACCACGCACATTTGTCTCACCCACCTCCTTTGTTCCAAAGTTCATTGAGTTTGGTGAGATTACCTCCGATTTACCTCTTTGCACAGACCAGTTCTCGACTGGCAGTGACACAGACTAAACAACATACTGGAATTACTACCCAGGTCTGCCGTGTTATATTGAGCTGAAGTGCTGGAGTAACTCAGCGTGTCAGACCACAACTGTGCAAGGAACGGATGGGGGACGTTTCAGGTCGGGAGCCTTCTGCAGACCGAATTTCACTCCACCTTTGCGTTTTATGCTGGATTCCAGCATTCGCAGTTCCTTGTGCCATCATTGTTACTTAAAGGTCTGACGCGAAATCTTCATCTTGCCTTAAATCATACTGTCTGACTCTGACTATAATTCACTGTTTGATAGAAAAAAAACACAGGTTTATTTCAAGTCATTTATATGCACCACTGCTACTTATCCTTTGGAATACAAAACCCAGCAGGAAAAGGTGCAATAACTCTGCAAAACAGCTTTCAGCTGACCCTCTGTGGAGCTTTCAGCTCTTGTGTCTTCGATGGGGATTGTTGAATTAGCTACACATTCCCTGAGAGATATATGTTGCCGCCCAGAGAGAGTTTTCATTTGCAACATGTCGTGGCGTTTCAGAGTAATTTACAGCCACTCCTGAGGTGCAGTCATGGCTGTTATACGGGGAAGAAACACTTGTGCTAAAACTTTAGCAATAGAAGGCATCAAATGTTTCTCATCATTGTAATAATACTCAATCCATGGACTATCAAAACATTGGCCCTTCAGACTGTGTGCTTGATCTTTGCAATGCTGGATTCCAATAAGCAGAGTCAAGAGTCAAGAGTCTTTCATCGTCATATGTCCTGAAACGGAACAACTAAATTCTTACTTGCAGCAGCACAACCGATGGGTGAACAGTTTTCACAGTGTAGGAAGTACCTGCAGATGCTGGTTTACACCAAAGATGGACACACAATGCCTGAGTAACTCAGCAGGACAGGCAGCATCTCTGGCGAGAATGAATGGGCGACATTTCCAGTAGAGATCCTTCTTGAGACTGGCTGAAGAAGGGTCTCGATCCGAAACGTCGCCCATTCCTTCTCTCCAGAGATGCTGCCTGTCCCGCTGAGTTACTCCAGCATTTTGCGTCTATCTTAGATATGGTTACATAGTACTCTGACCATAGTAAACATAGGGCACAGGTACAGAGCAAAGATATTGGCTTCCAGTTAGCAGTGATTAGCATATAAAATCTGCCGATGGCTCTACAATGTGGAAACAAGGGACGACAGATAGTGGTTTACCAAGGAAAGACGTAAAATGCTGGAGTAACTCACAGGTCAGACAGAGTCCCTGGAGAACATGGATAGTTTAGTTTTGTGTATTATTACCAGGTCTACCAAGGTACGGTGAAAAGTTTTTGTTTGCGTGCTACCAAGTCAGAGAAAATACTATACATGAATACGATCAAGCTGACAACAGCGCACATATCAAGGGAATAATATTTAGTGCAAGATATAACATTGAAGTCCGATAAAGTCTAACTGGACTGGAGACTCTGCAGACTGTGGAAGGGTCCCGACCCAAAATGTCACCGATCCATGTTCTCCAGGGATGCCGCTTGACCCGCTGAGCTACGCCAGCACTTTGTGCCTTTGTTCTCAAGAGATGACAGTCAGAATGACACATCTTCATGAGAAAAACACTGCAGTTCACACCAGTCTCATGTTAATCTCACTTTTGAGGTTAAAGTTTGACAGTCAACAGAAACAGAGATAGGGAAGGATGAATTGTGAATTAAACACATAAATGTCCAGCAGTCAGACACAAAATACTGGAGTAACTCAGCGGGTCAGGCAGCATCACTGGAGTAAAGGAATAGGTGAAGTTTTGGGTCGAAACCAGCATCTGCAGTTCCTTCCTACACGCAAATGTCCAGGCCAATATAGTTTCTATAGCGAGTTTGCAAAATAAATTTGGCACCAGGTGTTGAGAAATCCCAGTAATATCCCTGCCAGACTCCGTCATCTACAATGATTAATGTACATATCTCTTGGCTCTCCCGAGAAGAATTCAGTAGAGAGATAATAAATACAGACTCTCCATATCTACAAATCTCTTCCCAGCCAGTAAATATATTACTCTGCAAAATGCCAAACTTACACCTTGAGGTCATTCATTTTGAAGAATTCAACATGCATTTGACAAATTTAAAATCAAATACCATTAAAAAATCTGAAACTCCCGTACCTCATGCAGCTGAATAGCTCTCCAAAGTAAACACAAACTGCAACCAAAAGAGCTCTCGCATATTTTGACGCTCTCACCTCCTTAATTCCACCTTGTTAGGTGAGATTAGTTCTGATTTGCCTCTTGGCACAAACCTTGCAGAAATACAGAGTAAACAATATGTTGGAATTATTGCCCAAGTCTGTCGTACTATGCTGAGCTGGATTGCCAGTCTCTCTTTACCATTTCTCTGATGCAATAACACGTTACAAACATTAGAAATGTGGACACATATATGGGATCTGGAGGTTCTACACCAAATTCCTCTGCTCTATTTCCAGAGCTGCCACCTTCTCAGATCATTGCCCTTCTCCTGTTTTCACCTTTTGCAGTTGTACTTTCAACCATGTGTAGGTTCTTGGCAATGGAATTCCTTCCCTGAACCTCAACAGCTCTCTCTGCTCCTTCATGTTGATCATTACTTGGCACCTTCTCATCGCACGCTGTCACTTGGTATTAACGTTATAGAGTCATACACTGTGGAAACATGCCCTTCGGCCGAACTTGCCACACCGACCAACGTGTCGCATCCGCACTGGTCCCACCTTGCCTTATCCCTTTTGACCTGAAGACCAGTCCTATCCATAACCAAGACACTCTGGAAACATAGAACAGTCGATCACAGGAACAGGTCCACAATGCCCTTGCTGAGCATGACGCAAGACCAGGGTGGCACGCTTGAAGCAGCAGTAGAGTTGCTGCCTCACAGCGCCAGAGACCCAGGTTCGAGCCTGACTGCGGGAGCTGTCTATACGGAGTTTGTACCTTCTCCCTGTGACCGAGTGGGTTTTCTCCGGGTGCTCAGTTTCCTCCCACACCCCAAAGACGGACAGGTTTGTAGGTGAAGATTGTAAATTGTCCCTAGTGTGTAGGATAGTGTGAGTGTGTGGTGGTCGGCGCAGACTCGGAGGGCCGAAGGGTTTTTGCGCTGTATCTCTAAACTAAACTAAAAACAAATGTAAACCAATTTGCACATAATCCACATCCCATTCATATTTGTTGAATACAGCAGATATATACCCTTGAACATTTGACTCATCATCATCGTTGAAAACATCTACGGGCACAGTGCCTTACAATGCTGTGTACAACGGTGATCTCAACTTCTACTGAAGTGTGGATGGTCGTTGGCTCACTAGGAGCTCATCCGCCCTTTGACAGGCCTTGTTTTTGGTCCTGCTGGGGGTCCACAGCCCCCTCCTCACCTGGCAAACCAGGTGGGGGAGACGGTTTAGTTGCCGACTGTCCGACCTGCAACCGGTAGCGCGGGATTACATGGTACCCGTGGCACCCCCCTCCCCACCCCCCGACATTTTACTACTATGTAAAAAACAAATGATGAATGAGCTTCTTGCACATCAGCCATTTAACATGACAACCATTACCTTATAGTGGTTTAGTAATACATGGAAGGATTCTTGTCTGGGCTAATTAGTGTGACGTGTGTGGATTCAAACCTTGCATGAGAAAAAGGTTCTATCCTTAAAGGTTATTTGTATTCGATTCTCCAGGGTTATTCCAGGGATGAGGAAGTGCAAGGAAAAAGCAAGTTATTACTTAGATGAAGTGGGGAGAGGGAGGGAATTGGGTGATGTATATTTGGCCCATGGCATGTAAGGCGTGGATGAGAAAGTGGGATAACTTAGAACTAGTGAACGGGTCAGCATGGCTTTGGTGGGTCGAAGGGCCTGTTTCCATGCTGTATCTATAAATGAAACTAAACCTGCAGCAAGCATCAAGGTTATAAACAGATGCATTCCCACTGGCATCATGAGATAAGCAGAAATGATTAGTGTAAGTAAAGTAATCATTGTTTGTGGTTCCTTCCTACAGGAAAAAATTCCCTTTGCAGTGGTGGGCACTGACCAGGAGCATCAAGTGAATGGGAAGAAGATATTAGGGAGGAAAACCAAGTGGGGAATTATTGAAGGTAAGGAAAAGAAAGTATTGACCCATGGCTTCTGGCGTTAAGGAAACATGATTGTGGAAGAAATGGACACAAAATGCTGGAGTAGCCCAGTAGGTCAGGCAGCATCACTGGAGAACTGCTTTGAAGCAGTTATTAAGCTTGGAGGAAAACATGAATTTACAGGTGATAACCATACAGTCAAACATTATATTAAAAATGTAGAAACAATGCACGAAAGGAAAAGATGTGTGAATTCATTTAAAATGAACATTGCCATCTTAATTAAAAAGCAGAGATTGGGAATGTGATGTATACGTGTTACATACTTGTACATCAATTCCAAACTAATTGGTTAATGGAAAACTTCATAATCTATATAACTATTAAAAGGCTGATCTTGTATATTTATCTGTGTGTGTGTTTGTGTATAATCACATCTTCGCAAAAAAACGACGCGGTGACGGTAAATGTTTAACATATTCCGGTAGAGATTTTCCCAGCGACGTCAAAAATCACCTTATCTAAAAATGTCATGCTTTATTTCTCGAGTTATTAATGAAAATGTTCAAAAATCTGACAAAACGTTGAAAAAAAACGACTGTCTTTCGCTGATGTCACAATTGATTTGCGTGCCGTTCTTCCTCGTGCTACGAGTGATGTCCCCCACCCCCCCCCCCCCCCCCACCACTCCTCCCCCGTGGCTCTGGATTGAAGCTGAACTCGCAGTCCTTTGGTTGACGCCCGCCCCGCTGCCTGCTCCTGCTGCCTGCTGCCCCCCCTCCTCTCCCCCCACCTCCTCCTCCTCCCCCTCTCCCCTCTCTCCCCCCACCCTCCTCTCCCCCATCTCCTCTCCCCCAACAACTCCTCTCCCCCCCACCTCCTCCTCTCCCTCTCCTCCCTCCTCTCCCCATCCTCTCTCCTCCTTCTCCTATCCCCTTCTCCTCCTCTCCCCTCCTCTTCCTCTCCCCACTCCACTTCTCCCCCCTCTCTCTCCCCCCCTCTCTCCCCCCCTCTCTCTCCCCCCCACTCTCCCATCCTCTCTCTCTCCCCGTCTCTCCCCCCCATCTCTCCCCCCTCTCTATCTCTGCCTCTCTCACTTTGTCTCTGCCCCTCTCTATCTGTCTCTTCCCCTCTCTGTCTCAGCCCCCTCTCTCTGTCTCTGCCCCCTCTCTCTACCCCCCCCCCCCCTCCCTCTCCCTCTCTAGACGCACTTGCGAGTTGGGGGCTATGCGTGAGTGGATAGTGCGGGGATGGGGTAAAAGGAGCGAATGAATAATATTAATATAATATCAAGTGTGGGGGTGGTTAGTGTGTGTGACGCCGCAGGCTGCCCCCTCCCCCCACCCCCGCATTGAGGGGATGGACCCAACGGGTCCCAGTTGGTCCAGTTCATCATAAAAGCCAGAATATCGACCTAAAGATGTCCATTGCTGTGGTTTCAAACAAAGAAATGACACAGTCACCCTGATGTATTTAAACAGCAGTACTCAAGGATCTTAGGTCACACATGATTTTTTAAATCACTCTCTCGTCTCTATTTCTCTACATTTCCTTTCTTTATCCCCTCTCCCTCACTGTTTTCCATTTGTACTCTACCTCCCTACCCCTTCATTTTGCTGCCACGTTTTGTTCTCATTCCCCACACCCCCCTCCATCTGTGTTGTGCACAGTCTCCTCCCCCGCCCCCCCGCCCCTCTTCCTCGCTGTTCCCTTTCCATTTGCAACACAGTTCTACACCTGGTAGAGTTGCTGCCGCACAGCACCATTGACCCAGGTTGAAACCTGACCTTGGGTGCTGTTTGTGTGGAGTTTGCACTTTGTCCCTATAATCTCGTGGGTTTCCTTCGAGTTCCCGGCTTCCTCCGGGTTCTCTGATTGCCTCCCATATTCGAAAGACATACAGATTGTAGATTAATTGGCCTTTGTAAATTGCCCCTTTTTGTGTAGGCAGTGGATGAGAAACTGGGATAATTTAGAACTAAGTATGAACGGGGAATTGCCCAGTCGACATGGACTCAGAGGGCCGAAGGGCCTGTTCCATGCTGTATTTTTTTAAAGTTTTAGTTCAGTTCCTGTTTTTAGATACAGTGTGGAAACATAACTTCTGCCCGCAGAGTCCATGCTGACCAATGATCACCCATACGCGAGTTCTATCTTACACACAAGGGAAAGATTTACAGGAGCCAATTAAGCTACAAATCTGCACGTCTTTGGATTGTGTGAGGACACCGGAGCACCCGGAGAAAACCCACACGGTCACAGGCAGAATGTACAAACTCCATACAGGCAGTACCCATAGTCAGGCTTGAACCCAGGTCTCTGGCACTAAAGCAGCAACTCTACATCTGCCCCACTGTGCCACCCTCTAAGCTCTAAGTTAAGCTATCTCTAAACGTTAGGAACAAGGAACTGCAGATGCAGTTTTACATGGAAGGATGCAAAGTGCTGGAGTAACTAGGCGGGTCAGGCAGCTGACCAACTAAGTTACACAGTCTGAGGAAGGGTCCCAGCCCTAAAGGTCATGTGTCTACGTTCTCCAGAGGTGCTGCCTGACCTGCTCAGTTGCTCCAGCATTATCACTAAACATTTCTCCTCATACAAGCAGAGAGCGTGCTGACCAGTGACTAAGTGTGCAGGCTACCGAAGATGGACACAAAATGCTGGAGTAACTCAGTGGGTCAGGCAGCGTCTCAAGAGAGCAGAGTCAAGAGTGTGTTATCGTCGTATGTCCCAGATAGAACAATGACATTTTTGGTCGCAGCAGCTCACCAGAGAGAAGGAATGGGTGACGTTTCAGGTCAAGACCCTTCTTCAGGCTGA
This sequence comes from Okamejei kenojei, assembly GCA_035221665.1. Classification (NCBI taxonomy): domain Eukaryota; kingdom Metazoa; phylum Chordata; class Chondrichthyes; order Rajiformes; family Rajidae; genus Okamejei; species Okamejei kenojei. The sequence continues at coordinate 32,375,670 of CM069152.1, read as the reverse complement.
GAGTCAGTGGGAGAGGGAGATATGGAAGGGTAAAGTGTGAAGTAAGGAACTGCAGATGCAGAGGCGCCAGACACAGGCTGCCAAATGTCACAGCTATCGCATTCCAGTTACTTTGCCAGCAATAATGCAGCAATATTGCGTGAATGCAATGAAAGAAGGCAGGGCTTGGGATCTGTGTAGGAAGGATCTCGACCCGAATCCTCACCCATTCCTTTTCTTCAGAGATGCTGCCTGACCTGCCGAGTTACTCCAGTCTATCTGGGGCGTGGGATCTTTGGGCAGCCTAATGTTTTAGTGCCCCCTGAGCGAAAGCCCAGGCTTCATATAAATCTCGAACCGACTAGACATTCTTCAACACAGCCGCTGTTTTCTGATTAGTTCCTGCTCAATACCCAGATGTCTCAGTACTTTATATAACAGGCTTATTCTGGAGAAATGTAATAAATGACTTACGGCTGTGAAAGCGATGAAACGGATTGGAAAACATTCAACCCGACAAAGTGATTGGACTTGTCGGTAGTGTTAAAGTTGCGCTCATTCCCCACTAAGCAGTTTCCAACTGTAATCAGCAACCTTGAGGAGAAACACCATATGTTGGGTCTGCAAAATGTAGAAAATGTACTGAAGACATTAAAGCATGTTACCCAACATGCCTGAAATGTAAGATGTGTGCAATGAGTTATTTTATTATTGCAGGGAGTTCACTCACTTAGAACCATTAAAAAGAGTTTATTTTCCAAAGAGATCCAAGCCCCATATGTGTAAAATATGTAAAACCAATGTTGCCCCTAATTCATCAGCATCCGGGGGTCCCCAGTCCAAAAATGTAACCAAATCACCATATGAAGACAGGATAGACACAAAATACTGGGGTAACTCATTGGGTCAGGCAGCATCTCTGGAGACAATTGGATAGATGATGTTTCAGGTCAGGACCCTTCTTCAGTCCCGACCCACAATGTCACCAATCCATTTTCTGCAGCATATTCTATCTTTGGTATAAACCAGCATCTGCAGTTCATTTTTATTCCATAAGTACATTGGTTACAAGAACAGGTCGGGGGTATCCTGGAACTTGCATCTTGGCAGTCTAAAGCCTCTTCAACAGTTTAATGGGACCTTATTCTCATGTGTATCTCGGTAGAGTGAAATTTGATTTTTGCATACAACTCAGTAAAATCTTACTGTACATGAGCACATTCATACCCAAGTATGAGATTGTCAGTATTGTGGATTATACTGAGGTAGCACACAAGAGTAGCCACGTTTCTGGTATCCTTCATGTTCCAAGGTTCTTAAAAATATTTGTGTCTCAACCTGGTGTTAAAGACCCCGTGTTCCCCATTCCATCCAAAAGCTCATCGCTGTTTAGTTTAGTTTGGCGTCAAAACAGTCCCTTCAGCCCACCTGTCCTTTGGAATGTGGGAGGAAACCTGAACGTCTGGAGAAAACCCTCATGGGAGAACGTACAAACTCTGTACAGACCGCACCCATCGTCAAGATCGAACCCTGGTCTCTGGCACTGTCAGGCAGCAACTCTACTGCTGCGCCACTGTTCATTTTGAATTGGAGACTCCCAGAATGGGGATCGAGACTCAGGAACTGTAGATTGACCCTTTACCGTAATATGCAGAAACGTGAAAGTAAACTCTCCATGTTTCCCACATCTGGGATAATTTGCTTCCACTCCAATGCCAAGACCAATGTGGGAACTGCGGGATCTTCCACAGAGGGGGCAAGTGGATGGGTTGGATGGGAAGCCGTGTGTTCTTTGTGAATGGACCCCAGGTTCTGAACATCATCCCAAGTTCTCCTTCCAGACTTTGACTTCTCACCAGGTTCCCATGATGATACCCCCAAAGCAGCATCAAGAAAGGCCTCTGGCTGCCTACTGATCTTCTGGAATAGAGCTTCTGTTTTGAGAGTCCGGTGTCAGGCATGCAAGCACGATGGCCAAAGCAAGAGAACTCCCAGATTGTAATGAGAAACTGGATGCTCTGCACGTCAACCTGGGTGCAGATGAAGAAGTTGATTTGCTTATCCCAACTTAAATATCTTGGGCCTGTGTCCTGGGTGTTTAGAAGATTGAGAGAACATAGAACAAAGCAGAGGATAGACACAAAATGCTGGGGTGACTCAGTGGCACAGGCAGCATCTCTGAAGAGAAGGAATGGATGGCGTTTCAGGTCAACACCCTTCTTCAGACTGTCTGAAGAAGGGTCTCGAACCAAAACGTCACCCATTCCTTCTCTTCAGAGATGCTGCCTGTCGCGCTGAGTTACTCCAGCATTTTGTGTCCATCTTCGATTTAAACCAGCATCTGCAGTTCCTTCCTGCATAGACAAAGCGGAACAGGAGCAGATCATTCAGCCCACAATGTCAGTGCTGACCACAATGCCAATTTAAAGAGCAGCAGAGGTGATCTCATTCCAGCATAATAGAGAGGTAATTGCTTTAGAATGGCAATCTGTTGTCTGAAAAACGGTCCCGTCCTGAAACGTCACCTATCCATGTTCTCCAGAGATGTTGCCCGACCCACAGAGTTACTCCAGCACTTTATTCTACACAATATTCCAGCATCTGTAGATCCATGTGCCTGCCAATCCCTTTGCTTTGATTATGACTGTGTGAACATTTGTAACGTTGTTTAGTGCTGTTTGACACTATCAGTAATTGTGCTGGTACCCTGGATAATATTAATATGTTGTCTCTTCATATTCCAGTTGAGAATGGGGCACACTGTGAATTTGCAAATCTAAGGGATCTACTGATCCGGTAAGATGCAACGCTTTCAGTTTTTACGCACCACTGTTTTACTTGTCGACACGGGCAAAATTGCAATAAATGTCTTCAATGTTTTCAAACTAAGCAAATTAAGTAATTGAACTTACTTACGTTGCACAGTGGTTCGCAGCGGTAAAGTTGTTGCCTTACAGCGCCAGAAACCCGGGTTCGATCCTGACTAAGGGCGCTGTCTGTACGGAGTTTGTATGTTCTCCCTGTGACCGTGATGCTCCGGTTGCTCCCACACTCCAAAAACGTACAGGTTCGTAGGCTAATTGGCTTGGTAACATTTGTAATTGTCCCTAGTATGTGTAGGGTAGTGTTAGTACCTGCCTCAACCACCTCCTCTGCAGCTCATTCCACACACCCAACACCCCTTGTGTGGAAAAAGTTGCCCCTCAGGATCCTATTAAATCTTTCCCTCTTCACCTAAACCTATGTCCACTGGTCCTCGATTCCCCTACACTAGGCAAGAGACTCTGTGTGACTGACTACCCGATCTGTTCCTCTCACGATTTTATGAACTTTGAGTGTAATCGAGGCAGGCGTCAGATCAGAAGAGGAGACTAACAAAGCCACCAAAAAAAAACTATTTTATACTTAATGGTCTGTAATATGTAGTGTCATTTCCACTTTAATATCCTCCAACTCACTGTGAGTGGAACCGCAGGAGACTGGCTAGTTAATATTGGATTTCATCGACAATCACATGGCGGAAATGTCTTTGCTCTGTAGGAGTGAATAACGTCATTATGGTTTTATTTGCACCTGATGGTATTTATGGAGCAGAGACTCCAGCAATAATAGAACTGTTGCATCAGGAATTGTTAAGTGCTGGCACAATGTTAATGAAACTCTCAAGTATTGTTTTAGTTTAGTTCAGTGTATTCTTTTTACGTGTACCAAGGTGCAGTGTAAGGCCTTTTTGTTCATAGGTTAATAAGTGACAGGAGCAGAATTAGGCCATTCTGCCCATCAGGTCTACTCCGCCATTCAATCATGGCTGATCTATCTCTCCCTCGCAACCCCATTCTCCTGCCTTCTCCCCATGACCCCTGACACTAATCAAGAATCTGTCAATCTCTGCCTAAAAAATATCCACTGACTTGGCCCCCACAGCGTTCTGTGGCAATAAATTTGACAGATTCACCATCCTCTGCCTAAATAAATTCCTCCTCATCTCCTTCCTAAAGGAACGTCCTTTAATGCTGAGGCTATAACCTCTGGTCCTAGACTCTCCCACTAGTGGAAACATGTTCTCCACCTCCACTCTATCCAGTCAGCGAAAAGACGATACATGATCACAATCACACTGCACAGATACAGGATAAAGGGTATAACATTTAGTGCCAGATAGAGTCCGATTAAATAAAAAGTAGTTCAAAGGTCTCCAATGAGGTAGATAGGAGGTCAGGACCGCTCTCTAGCTGGTGAGAGTTGGCAAGAAACTGTCCCAGAATCTAGAGGAGTGCATTTTTAGACATCTGTACCTCTTGTCTGATGGAAGAAAGAACAAGAGGGACTGACCGGGGTAAACTGGTCCTTGATTATGCTGATGGCAGCATGAAGTGGAGCTGGAGTCTGTAGAAGGGAGGTTCGTTTCCATGACGATCAGGACAACGTCCACAAATACTAATGCAAAGAAAAATTTTGACGTTCCTCATTATCCAAGTTGCCTAATTAAAATAGGACATAGAGGTGGAGTTTAGAAAGATCACGTCTAATTACTTTAATAATCTTGTCCTATGATAATTAGATGATTTAATATATAAAACTCAGTACAGCAAATGAGGTTAATATTCTGTTGATTTTGCATTATTCCAATAAGGTGAGAGTATTTCAGGTGAGAGGGGAAAGATTTAACAGGAATCCGAGGGCAACTGTTTCACTCAGAGGGCGGTGGGGATGTGGAAGGAGCTGCCAGAGGAGGTCATTGAGGCACATACTTGGATAGTTAATACTTGGGCACAAACATGGATGGGGAAAGTTAAGAGCGATAAGGGCCACACATGGGCAAATGGGACCATTTACTCATCCAACAATCCTAATTTGTTCTGCCTGGGTTTCCCTCCCCACCCCATCTCCAAGGCTTGGTCATAGAGTCACACAGCGTGGAAACAGGCCATCCGGCCCAACTTGCCCACACCCACCAACATGCCCCATCTACACTAGCCCCAATATCCCACTAAACCTGTCCTATCTATGTACCTGTCTAATTGCTTCTTAAACAATGCGATAGTGCCTGACCCAATGTGGTCACAGGCTCGGCAAAACCTCTCTTCCATTAATATTAGTGTTAACTGAGACATTTGCCAACAGTAGGCAAACCATCCCTGTGTCTAGAATGAATAGAAAAGACCTTTGACCTTATACCCTTCCTCGTATTTGGGGCAGCACAGTGGCGCAGCGGTAGAGTTGCTGCCTTACAGCGCCAGAGATCCGGGTTTTATTCTGACTACGGGTGCTGTCTCCACAAATGTTCTCCCCGTGATCTGCGTGGGTCTTCTCTGGGTGCTCCAGGTCTCCCCCCCCCCCCAATACTCCAAAGACGTACAGGTTTGTAGACTTGGTTCATAGGTGTTCATCAGTAATTAGGCCATTTGGCCCATCAGGTCTACTCTGCCATTCAATCGCGGTAAAATTGTAAATTGTCCCTAGTGTGTAGGATAGTGCTAGTGCGCGGGGATGACTGGTCGGCTCGGACCCGGTGGGCCGAGGGGATCCGTTCCCGCGCTGTATCTCTAAACTAAGCTATTACACATGATGGGAATAACTCAGCAGGTCATGTCGCACCTTTGAAGAACATGATAGGTAACATCTCAGGTTGGACCCCTCCTTGTGTCCTCATCTAGCTTTAATTAGTGATTTTAATCTGTAACTGCTTCTTCATTGAGGCAACACGGCAGTGGAGTTACTAGTCTGAGTCCTGGCGTAGTGGAGTCCTGAGAGATATGATTGAACAGAATGGGTTGCATATAACCCAACCATTGAATTCTCCAACTTTTGGTAACATTTAACACCCCATCCCCCCCTTTCTTCTGCATTATGGGTATTAGTTACAGGGAGAGGTTGGACAGACATGGATTGTTTTCTCTAGAACACCGGAGATTGCAGGGAGCCCTGAAAAAACGTATATAAACTTATGAGTGGCGCAGATACGATAGACTGTCCGAACCTTTTTCCCAGCATTGGAAAATCAAATGTTTGCAGGCATGGCATTAAGGTGAGAGGGGCCAAGTTTAAAGGAGATGTGTGGGGCAAGTTGTTACAAAGGGTGGTGAGTGCCTGGAATGCACTGCCACGGGTGTTCTCTAACTTCAAATAACCCTCTCTCCCCGTCCCTCCCCAAACCTAGTTCTCTGACTAGTTTCACTGTCCTGATTAATTTTACTGTTTGTACGCCTCGTTGTCACCTTCCCCTCAGCCAGCAATGAACAATTCTACATTTCCTTGATCATCGTCTGCTTTGATGTCATTTTCACACCTTATATTCTCTTTGTACCCTTCCATATCTCCAGTTTACCTCTCCCCTGAGTCTGAGGAAGCGCCTCGGCCCGAAACGTCACCCATTCCTACTCCCCAGAGATGCTGCCTGTCCTGCTGAGTTACTCCAGCATTTGGCGTCTACCTTCTGTGGTTTTGTTAGTTTCGTTTAGAGATGCAGTGTGGAAACTGGCCCTTCGGCCCATTGAGTCAGCATCGACCAATGATCACCCATTCACACTAGTTCTGTGTTATCCCAGTTTTGCTTCCCAGAAATCAAATTAAGCCACAAACCCGCTCGTTTTTGGTATGTGCTTGGAAACCGGGGAACCCGGATAAAAATCCACGCGGTCCCAGGGAGAACGTACAAACTCCATACAGACAGCAGGATCGGACCCGGGTCTCTGGTGCTGTGAGGCAGCAAATCTATCGCAGTGTCGCCATGCCGCGGGTGTTGTTAGCTATATGGATATGCAGGGAATGGAGGGATATGGATTAATGGCAGGCAGATAAGAGATGGACTCGGCACAGACACTGTGGGCCGAAGGGCCTGTTCTTGTGCTGTACTGTTCTATGTTTTATCAAGATCCCGATTACATTCTGTTTGGTGATAGATTTACACACAGATGGAGTTCGCCTCCCTTTAGAGGGAGATGTCGGATGCTGTCAGTAATATTTTAATTGCTTTCTCTTTCACTGCAATCTAATCCCTGGGATATCAGATTTCATTTGCCTAATGCTATTATTTAAAATTGATAGCGGTATTATGAATCTTATTTCAAAATGCATTTTTTAATTCCATTCCACAAACGCTTCTATAATTTTACATTTGCCAATTAGTTAAGTAAATCCACTTGATATACTGCCACACAACCCATTAACTGCTGTTTACATGTACCTGTCACCCAGTCCTGTAATTAACTACACCAGTGGAAGTAATTAAAACCCTCACATGTACACATGAACGGTACACAGTGACGGGGACGGCCCGGTGGCACAGTGGTAGAGTTGCTGCCTTACAGCACCAGAGACCCGGGTTTGATCCTGACTACGGGTGCTGTCTGTATGGAGTTTGTACGTTCTCCCTGTGACCGCATGGGTTTTCTCTGTGAGGTCGGGGTTGCTCCTACACTCCAAAGACGTGTGGGTTTGTTGGTAATTGGCTTCGATAAAACAAAAAAGGTAAATTGTCCCTGGCGTGTATGATGGCGCCAGTGTACGGGGTGATCGCGGGTCGGCCCGGACTCGGTGGGCCGAAGGGCCTGTTTCCCCGCTGTGTGTCTAAAGTCTACAGACAGTGGTCCGAATGTTCAGATGGGGTGGGAGGATCGAGCGTAAATTTTATTGGAGATGAGGCAATTCTTCCTGCATGTTCTTCCTCAGTTTCCAAAGGAATGGCAGAGTCATTCAGCTGTTGAGCTCATTTACTGGCCGTACTTTGTAATTGGGACTGCAGTGAATTGGCATCCAGCACAGTTCACTGAACATCCAGTAGCAAGGCACCTCATCGACCTCTGCATCAGTTTAGTATTCCAAAAGTCATTTTTTAAGTACTGCTTTTTACACTGATCCATGGGGGGTGGGGGGGGGGGGGGGAATGTGTGGGAGCTGAGGAGGATCCCAGAGGCATCGTACGTTAGGCAAGAGATGAAACAGGCAGTACAAACACACGGTTGATTGTTTAAGTTTTTGGTAGAGATACAGCGTGGAAACAGGCCCTTCGGCCCTCTGAGTCCGCACCAACCGGCTATCACCTATACACTAGTTATTTCCTAAACACTAAGGACAATTTACAGAAGCAAATTAACCTACACACCTGGACGTCTTTGGAATGTGGGAGGAATCTGGAACACCCGGAGAAAGCTTGTGCAGTCACAGGGAGAACGTACAAACTCCGCACAGACAGCACCCGTAGTCAGAATCAAACCCGGGTCTCTGGCGCTGTAAGGCAGCAACTTGACCGCTGCCGCCTTGTTTATTTTCAGACCAGCCAGAGACAGCTCCACAAAAAGGATTAAATATGTTGCTGCACCCGCTGAGTTTCTCCAGCCTTTTGTGTCCCCTCCGCAGAAAGGATGGCTGGTTTGTTAACTGCAGTGATGCAATGTCATATGGCATGGTGGGCCCCTTGTCGTCCTGCCAGCTGCGAGATCTCCTGACACGCCAGGGCTAGATAGAGGTTTAGGTTTATTAGTGTCACGTGTATCGAGGTACGATGAAAAGCTTGGTTTTGCCTTTCACCCATTCAAATCAGATGGTACTGTACCCCTGAATAAAACCAAGCCCAACTCAAGTACAATAGGTAGAGCAAAGAGAAAGATATTGAGGGCAAAATATAGTTCACAGGATTACACATCAAATGTACTACACAACCAGGCCAAACTCAAGTACAATAGGTGCTGCAATCTTCTTCTTCTTGCCTTTGGCACGCACAGCCTAAAGTTGTAAGAAACTTGTTCTGTTTGATCTTCTGTTTGTGCGCACCAGGTTGGTTGCATTTGTTGAAACAGGGCGGGACCACGTGAAGGTTGCAATCTCCCACCCCGGTACTGCAATGAGAAAGATAGAGTGCAGAACATTAGTATTACAGAATTATCAATATTAAAGCACATCAGTATCACAGACAAAGTCTGATGTCCGAATGGGATAGAGGTGAATGGGACAGTGCCCTACCTTATGGAAGAACAGTTCAGAAGCGGATAGCAGAGGAGAAGATGCTCTTCCTGAGTCTGGTGGTGCGCGCTTTCATGCTTCTGTACATTCAGGAGTGGGGAGAAGAAGCATTGCGTTGGCTGCTTTTCTGAGGAAGTGTGAAGTGTACACAAAGCAAGCGATGGGGAGTCTGTCCGATGACAATAGACAATTGGTGCAGGAGTAGGCCATTCGATCCTTCGAGCCAGCACCGCCATTCAATGTGATCATGGCTGAACATCCCCAATCAGTACCCTGTTCCTGCCTATCTAGCTCTCTCTTGAAAGCATTCAGAGAACTTGCCTCCACCGCCCTCTGAGGCAGAGATGGACTTGACCACAGCTGCAACTCTCTGTTATTTCTGGTGTGCTTGTTCCCAAAGCAAGCTGCCATGCGACCAGGCAGCATGCTGTCTATGGTGCATCTGCAGAGGTTTGCAAGTGTAATTGGAGACATTTCCTCAGTATCCTTAGGAAGTTGATCGAGAATCTGGGAGCTTCTCACACGTCACCGGACTGATCCCCTCTCACTTTACTGCAAATACAAATTGGCCTTCGAGTTGGAAAATGAACCAGTGCTCTGTGTATAATATCATGAGAGGAATAGATCGGGTAAATGCACAGAGTTTTTTATCCAGAGTTGTGGAATTAAGAATCAGAGGACATGGGTTTAAGGTGAGAGGGGAAAGATTTAGTAGGAACCTGAGGGGCAACCTTTTTTACAGAGGGTGGAGGGTATATTGGACAGGCTGCCAGAGGAGGCAGTTGATGCAGGTACTGTCACAAGGTTTAAGAAATCTTTGGACAGGTACATGGGTAGGAATGGTTTGGAGGGATATGGGCCAAACACAGGCAGGTGGGACTGGTGTAGATGGGGCGAGTTGGGCCGGAGGGCCTGTTTGACGCTATGACTTGCCTCGATGACTTAATGGGACTGTAAAGCTACTTTTAATAATTTGTGAATTCAATTATCGATGAAAATGGACCTGCTGCTCAATGAAGGTTTATGTTCACCATTGTTAACGAAATTATCTGCAAGGTAATTTCCTTTCACATTCTACCTCCAACATAAATTCCTTGCAGAGTTTCCTCACTCTTTGCTCTCTGTTTAAACATGCGCCCACTGATACAATGAAGCAGCAAGGAAACTTCTTGCAGCCTACTACATCTTACATAGAGAAATAATTCTTGTAAGAGACACGGTGGCTCAGCGATCAAGTTGCTGCCTTATAGCGCCAGAGGATCCGGTTCGATCCTGTCTATGGGTGCTATCTGTATGGAGCTTGTTCGTTCTTCCCGTGGCATGCGTGGTTTTCTACGGGTGCTCCTGTTTCCTCCCACACTCCAAAGGTTTGTAGGCCAATTGGTTTGGTTAAATTGTAAATTGTCCGCAATTTGTATAGGATAGTGTGCAGGGATCGCTGGCCGGCAAGGACTCGGTGAGTCAAAGGGCCTGTTTCCACGCTGTATCTCTCAACTAAATGTTAAACTAAACCAAGGTCACCAGAGACAATGAATATCTAATGGATTGAATTAGCAACAAATACAGAGAGTAGAATTACAACCAGTTTCACCCATTTCCAGTCTCGGAAATAAATTTAAGTGATTTATTTATTTTCAGCAAGAATTGCAAGAGAATAAAATAATTAACAAATTGAATAGAACTTGGTGCATGAAAAGTTTGAACTTACCAAAAATAAAATAGTACAACATGGCAGCGAACCTCAATCATGTCACAGGGTGATTATTAGAGACAGTTATTTGAATACAGTTATGACTTTCAAAAGACATTTGGACAGATATAGGAATGGGCCAGAGGGATGCGGGCCAAATGCAGACCAATGTTGCCAGCTCAGAATGCCAACTTAATTGGCATGGGCAAGTTGGGCCCCTTTCCATGTTGTGTATAACTTCATCACTTTATGAAACACACTTGCACTCTAAACTCAGACTTGCATGTTAGATACAGGATTTAGAAGGATGAGGGGACCCTTCATTGAAACTCACCGATAATAAAAGGCCTGGATAGAGTGAATGTTTCCACTAGGGGGAGAATCTAGGACCAGAGGGCACAGCCTCAGAATAAAAGGACGTACCTTAAGAATGGAGATGAGGTGGAATTTCTTTAGCCAGAGGGTGGTGAATCTGTGGTTTTCATTGCCACAGACGCCAAGTCCCCGGGTATTTTTGAATCGGAGATTGACGGGTTTGGGTGTCAGGTGTTAAGGGGAGAAGGCAGGAAAATGCGGTTGAGATGGAAAGATATGATTGAATGGTGGTCGACTTGATGGGTCGACTGGCCTAGGTCTGCTCCCATAACTTATGAAGGTTCTTGACTAGTAAGGGTAGATGGAGCATCTTCGGCGGCATGAGCACGTTGGGCCGAAGGGCCTGTTTCTGTTCTGCATGACTCAGTGACTCCATTAGAAGATAACTAGCGCAAAAGGTGGGTATGTGAATGTGCCGGTCTGCCATGCCTGTCAGAGGGACTTATCTGGACCTCCTAATGCTCCCCTGCTGGGCTTTGACTCATTCTTCTGTCTCTTCTACCCTTCAAGGTCCCACCTGCAGGATCTTAAAGACGTCACACACAGGATCCATTACGAGATCTACAGGGTGCGGAGACTAAACGAAAGCAACGGTATAATCAAGGGCTTGCCAAAAGAGAACTATGTAACCAGCAAAGAAAACCTGGAAAATAACCACTGAGACCCAGCACCGCCGGCCAGCAATAAACTTTGCTTTTCACGTCTCCTGTGCATTGTACAGATTTTGTATTTTGAATAGAACTGGAGTCAGAAGTGTTGTCTGTGTGGAAGCAAGGCCATGGGAAATAGAATTTATGTCGATCTTTTTACAGGCGCTGGGGTGGATAAGGGTTGGGGGCGGGGTGGGGGGTGGGGTCGGGGGGTGGGGGGGGGGGGGGTAGGAAGGGTGGGATGTTTGTTAGAAGTATGGTTTGGAGAAAGTATTGTTACCGGCTGCAAGATGATGATCATGGTGTCTGGAATCCTGTCTGTCAATAGCACAGGGGAGCTCGAAACCTAACGCTAGCATACTTAGATAATCAGTAGATGTCAAAGTTGGTCCCTTGATTTGTGTTCATCTGCAACATTGCACAATGAATGTCTTTTACTCTGAATGGGTGGAGTTTGATGAACCGGCTTGTTCAGTGAATGGTGTAGTGTTAATGTTCACAAAACTAGAAGACACCGTGCTTTTAAGTTAGTTTTTTTTCCCTTTGGGATAGAAGACTGTGCAGTGTCGTTGTAAGCTGGCAGCCTTGACTCGCTACCTCCCCCTCCAGTTTGAAAAAGGGGGTGTTGTTAGCTTGAGCAAGGGGCAGTGATGGTATTTTACTGTGTAGGAAGGAACTGCGGATGCTGGTTTCGCACCAAAGATAGAGACACAAAAAACTAGAGTAACTCAGCGGGACAGGCAGCATCTCTGGAGAGACGGATCTCTCAGTCCGATGATGAGTTTTGACCCGAAACATTGCATTTTCTCCAGAGACGCAGAGTTACTCCAGCATTTTGTGTCTATCTGTGGTATTTTACTGTTCTATCTCCCTGGTAGAAAGTCCATGGTCAGGCCAGCAAGTGACCACAACATGACTGCTTGAGGAGGTGGGTGAAACTCATTCCATGAAGCTCTGAGTTTGAAATCAGATCAAAAGACAAAGAAGCCTTCCCGCTTTCATGCTGTATGAAATGCGTAGTTACTGCACTAAATGGGTGTTGTTCAGAGGTACTTGTTGCTGTCAACCTCTATGCCAGAACAGTTTACACAGTAAAAAAAAAACCCATCACTTTCACAAACCCACCTACAGTTTTGTGCTGTTAAGTGCCGATGTGTATTATGAAAAGATACGTCTTTGAATCACCTTTGCAATCGTTCGCAGTGCATTCAGTTATTATTGCCAAACTTTTTTTAAAGTGAAGTGCCATTTTCCAGAGCGTGACACAGTGGGGTGATAAAGGATGTCTGTCTGACTGTGGTTAAATAAATAGGACTGACTGGTGATGGTCTGACTCGCGTGGAATTTATGTGAACACAACAAAAAAAAATCACGTTATGAACTTCATTTGCCCTTGGACAGATATAGATTCTCGGAGGTAGACGCAAAATGCTGGAGATACTCAACGGGACAGGCAGCATCTCTGGAGAGAAGGAATGGGTGACGTTTCGGGTCGAGACCCTTCTTCAGAGAGTGGTCTCGACCCGAAACGACAAACCAGCATCTGCCAGTTCTTTCCTACACATCCTATCGATTCTGGGAAGCATCTTTTTGCATGTTGTAGAATGGTAACGTTGCAGTGAGACAGAAGGAGTTATTTACGCTGTTGAATCCACGCAGGCTCCATAGACAGTAATCTTTTTAGCCATCTGGCCATCACCAGACCCTGACATTTATATAACGTGCATCAGAGGCTGGGATGCAACACTGAGACAGAGCATTTGAGGATTGATCAAGATTAATTATATTTTCTAGAATTTTGAAAATGAAAGCCTTTCACTTTGTAACTGCATTTCAGCTTTGGCAAATTATTTTTCCACGCCTATATTTCAACCGGGGGCTTTCCTGATGGGAGTTTATCACCAGAAACAAATCTGCAGTGCCACAAACTGTAAGGGACTGACAGAGTCATAGGGAGTTGTAGAGTCGTCCACTGTGGACACAGGTCCCTCAGCCCAACTTGTTCACCCTGACTAACATGTCCCATCTGCACTAGTCCCACCTGCCTGCGTTTGACCCATATCCCTATAAACCTGTCCTATCCTGTCTAAATGTTTCTTAAACGTTGCGATAGTCCCTGCCTCAACTACCACCTCCGGCAGCTTGTTCCATACATCGACCACCCTTTGTGTAAAAAAAGTTACCCCTCAGGTTCCTATTAAATCTTTCCCCCCTCACCTTAAACCTATGCCCTCTGGTTCTTGATTCACATAGTCTGGATAAAAGACTGTGCACTTACCTGATCTATTTCTCTCATGATTTTATACACCTGTATAAGATCACAGATGGAGTTTCATCTTTGGCACGGTGTAAATTTGCAGCTGTCCTAACTGGATTGTTTAAATTTAGCAATGACAAAATGCAAATTTTAACAAATCCTATTTAATTAATTGCATTACCCCTCCCCCCCCCCCCCCCTCCCCCAGTCATTCCACAACTGTTCATGCATTAAGTTGCCAACTTGAGGTTATTACACATAGGCAGGTGTGTGTTAGGTAATTTTTTTAAGATTCATATCTCTTAATTAAACCACTTAGCTGGTGAGGAAGTTCAACTTCAATAACTGACGTCCATAGACATGTTGAACTGTAGGCTCACAAACATGTTTCAGTATATTCTTGCCCACATTTGTGGACACTTTGAAATGAAGTAGATAATCTACTGTCAGGTTTCAGTGTAAACCATTTTTATTAATCAGAAAGATCATAGGGTGCAGAGAAAGGACCCTATGGAAAAGAATAAAACTGAAATATAATCTGTCAAGAAAGACTCTGAGGGAAAACCTAAACCGATGAAAGACTCAAAAGGCTGGTGTAACTCATTGGTTCAGGCAGCATCTCTGGAGAGAAAAAAAGATTAGGTGACGATTTGGGTTGGAACCCTTCTTCAGACTTAAGTCCAACCCGAAACGTCACCTATTGTTTTTCTCTCGAGATACTGCCTAACCCGCTGAGTTACTCCACATTTTGTGTCTATCTTCGGTATAAATCAGTATTTGCCGTTCCATCTTGCACATAAACTTAAATCGATTATTAATATTGTGTATTAGTAAGACCAATATTTCTGAAAAGGGCTTATCTGAGCAATCTCACTCTTTTCCTGGACACTCCATGCGACCTGGGAGCAGAATCAAGCAATTCGGTCCATCGGGTCTGCTCCGCTATTTTATCATGGCTGATCTATTTTTCCCTCTCAACCCGGTTTTTCCCTCCTGCATTCTCCCCGTAACCTATGACGCCCTTACTCTTCAAGAAATGGACAATGCAGATGCTGGTGTCCTGAGCAAAACACCAAGTGCTGGAGGAACTCAGCAGGTCAGGCAGCATCTCGGGAGGGATTAGACAGGTTTGATTTATTGTCCGGTGTACCGAGGTACCGTGAAAAGCTTTTTGTTGCGTGCTATCCATTCAGCGGAAAGACTATGCATGATTACAATCGTGCCTTCCACAGTGTACAGTTGAAGAATGGAGCACTTGTAATGATTGCAGACCAGCACTTATCACCTGGCTTGGGCGCCATCTTACTCAACAGATAAAGTTTTGAGTCGGTAATTTTTACTCAGATGTCCTGGCTCACAACCGAAGCTGGCAGACTGAGGAAGGGTCCCTAGCCAAAACGTGGCCTGTCCATCGTCTCCCCAGATGCTGCTTGACTCGCTGTTGCTCCAGCACTTTGTTTTGCTTGGTCTTCCAAAGGTGTGTAATCCCTTAGAATCTATTCCATCTCTGCATATCCACACTGGATAAAACTTACTCTGGCGTCTAGAGCATTTCTACTTAAATCCCTGCTGCAAATCTCCGCGCATCCTCAATGTTCCACCACAGCCTGGAATTGAATTGCAAATAAAATCTATGAATAGTAAGTTCTTCTGCCCTGTAACTCTGACATTCATAGGCACGTTGCAGAACTGGAATATCTCCTTCTAATTATTCATAATCAAGCATAATCAAAATCATTCGCCAGCACAAGACCCTGCAAACATGCTCAACGTGTGAGCTGCAGGAACAAGGTGGGGCACAGTGGCAGAGTTGTTGCCTTACAGTGCCACAGTTAAATCCTGACTACGGGTGCTGTCTGTACAGAGTTTGTACGGTCTCCCTGTGACCGCGTGGGTTTTCTCAGGTTGCTCCAGTCCCCCCCCCGATCCCACATTCTAAAGATGTGCAGGTTAATTGGCTTCTGTAAATTGTTCAATTGTGCTAGTACTGGGATTGCTGTTTGGCATGGATTCACTCAGTGGGCCAAAGGGCCTGTTTCCACGCTGTATCTCCAAACTAAACTATTACAAATAAAGATACAAAGTGCTGGAGTCTCTTCAAGCCTTTCAGCTCACATCTGTTTTATTCTCCGCCCATTAACCCCCCCCCCTCACCCCCAACTCCCACGTACAGGAAGAAGGGTCCTGACCCGAAATGTCGCCTATCCATGTTCTCCAGAGATGCTGCCTGACAAGCTGAGTTATTCCAGCACTTTGCAACCTTTAAAAGTGTGAGCTGATATGAACAACTGCGCCTCATGATATGAACTTTCAACGTAAATGAAACTGAAAACCAAACGCAGTGTCTAAAGATCTCACATGTCCTTAAGTTATACCTCTGACTGTCCATTTGAACCTGTCGGAATATTTTAGCTACAAAGGTTTATTGCGGATGGGAGCCCATCAGTGAGGCAGTCCTTGGTGTGGGGTTGTTAACAGAATGCGATCAGTGTCTTAAATAAACTTTCATCATTTTTTCCATTATGTTTTAATTGAAGCGTTCAATTAAGCGTTCAATGGCAACATTTCGTCTCGCGTGTCAATTGACAACAAAGTTAGTTTATAGTTTTAAAGAAGGAACTGCAGATGCTGGAGAATCGAGGGTACACAAAAAGCTGGAGAAACTCAGCGGGTGCAGCAGCATCTAAGGAGCGAAGGAGATAGGCGACGTTTCGGGTCGAGACCCTTCTTCAGACTTTCTTCAGGTTAGTTTATAGTCACGTGCTCTGAGGTACAGTGAAAAACTTTTGTTGCGTGCTAACCAGTCAGCGGAAAGACAATTCATGATTACAATCGAGCCGTCCACAGTGTACAGATACAGGATACATGATAAAGGGAATAACATTTAGTGCAAGATAAAGTCCAGTAAAGAATGATCAAAGATGGTCTGAGTGTCTCCAATAAGGTAGATAGTAAGTAGCTCGTGACCACTCTCTAGTTGTTGACAGAATGATTCAGTTGCCTAATAACTGCCCCTGAATCTGGAGGTGTACATGTTCACACTTCTGTACCCCTTGCCTGATGGGAGAGGGTGAAGAGGGAGTGACCGGGGTGAGACTGGTCCTTGATAATGCTGGTGGCCTTAACGTGGCAGCGTGAGGTGTAAATGGAGTCAGTGGAAAGGAGGTTGCTTTTTTTGGTGATGGTTTGAGCTGCGTCCGCAATTCTCTGCAATCTCTTGCAGTCTCGGATGGAGCTGTTCCCAAACCGTGCTGTGATGTATCCCGATTACATGTTTTGTACAGCGCATCTGTAGAAGTTTGAAATGTATCATTTGTAAAAGCTAGAAACGGTTGGTGTGGACAATCCTAACATGGTACGTACGTAATTGTTTCTCCAATGTATCTATCACGTCCTGATTACAACTTACGTTTGAGATTTGCTATAAAACTTTCTTCCCATGCTTTGTCACACACTGCCTGAGGGAAATCAGTCCCCTTGACCTTAAGACCTTTACATTGCTAGTGTGCACGAGGATTATTGTGTTAAATCCAGATTTTCTATGTGACTCAGTACCTATGTTAAACAAAAGCTTTACCAGCTTGCCTAGAATTAAACACCTTTTAACCCTCTGTATCAAAAAAAATTCTCGGCGGTTAAATCCTTGTTTGCACATACAGTAATGTTTTACTTACACTCCATATTTATCAAAATTTAAGCTTTCTCTTACAATTTATGGGGAATAAAATCTGAAAAAAAATAGATTTTATATGTTCATTTTATGATCAAAATAAAGCTATCTGCTAGTTAAGTCTTGTATCATTTTCTTGAAACTTGGTTTGTACTCACAATCTCTGTTTCAGCAGGTCACCTCCTTAATAGACGCAAAATGCTGGAGTAACTCAGCTTTTGTGTCTATCTCTGCCTTCAACGTCATTCCTTCCTTTAACTAGCATTTCTGTTGGAAAATGGATCTGTATCAAGTAGATTCACCAACTTCCATCACAGTTCAATGGTTCAACGGTCCTTTACTGTCACGTGTACTGAGGTGCAGTGAAATTTGATTTGTCATACATAGAAACATAGAAACATAGAAAATAGGTGCAGGAGGAGGCCATTCTGCCCTTCGAGCCAGCAACGCCATTCATTGTGATCATGGCTGATCGTCCCCTATCAATAACCCGTGCATGCCTTCTCCCCACATCCTTTGACTCCACTAACCCCTAGAGCTCTATCCAACTCTCGCTTAAATCCATCCAGTGACTTGGCCTCCACTGCCCTCTGTGGCAGGGAATTCCATAAATTCACAACTCTCTGGGTGAAAAAGTTTTTTCTCACCTCAGTCTTAAATGACCTCCCCTTTATTCTAAGACTGTGGCCCCTGGTTCTGGACTAGCCCAACATTGGGAACATTTTTCCTGCATCTACCTTGTCCAGTCCTTTTATAATTTTATATGTTTCTATAAGATCCCCCAGTCATCCTTCTAAACTCCAGTGAATGGAGGGAATACAGTCATACATAAAAAAGCAACAAGATACATAACTACATACAGATTAAACATAGACTTAAACATGTTTATCCGTATTTTTCTGTATCGTATCTCCGTTCACATTGCGGCCTAACATTGAGGAGTTGGCGGCCTCTTGCTGAGGATCGACTATGAGAGCTCCAACCGCGAAAGCCTGCAGCACTTAATATCGTGGAGCTGGCGGTCCCTGTCGGGGATCGATACTGGAGCTCCGACCGCGGGAGCCCGCGGATTTTAACATAGTGGAGCTCGCGGTCCTTGGTTAGGGACCAACTTTGGGAGCTCCAACCGCAGGAGCTTCGACCGCCCTGACTGCGGATGGTTTGACTGCCCCGTCCGTGGGAGAATAAAGAATGAAGATTGGACTTTATTGCCTTCCATCACAGGGAGGAATGTGGGGATCCACTGTGGTGGATGTTTATGCTAACGTTTGTTAATTGCTATAGTGTTTGAATTGTATTACAGTGTGTTCCAGTATATCACCTTGCATTATAGCGCAGAGTAGGGATTAACAGGTCCCTTTCAGAATGGCAGGCAGTGACTAGTGGGGTACCGCTATTTACAATATACATCAATGATTTGGATGAAGGGATTCAAAGTAACATTAGCAAATTTGCAGATGGCACAAAACTTGGTGGCAGTGTGAACTGTGAGGAGGATGCTATGAGAATACAGGGCGACTTGGACAGGTTGGGGGAGTGGGCAGATGCATGGCAGATGAAGTTTAATGTGGATATCCACTTTGGTATCAAAAACAGGAAGGCAGATTACTATCTAAATGGCGTCAAGTTGGGAAAAGGGAAGTACAACGTGATCTGGGGGTCCTTGTTCATCAGTCTGTGAAAGTAAGCATGCAGGTACAGCAGGCAGTGAAGAAAAAACGAATGGCATGTTGGCCTTTATAACAAGAGGAGTGGAGTATAGGAGCAAAGAGGTCCTTCTGCAGTTGTACAGGGCCCTAGTGAGACCACACCTGGAGTATTGTGTGCAGTTTTGGTCCCCTAATTTGAGGAAGGACATTCTTGCTATTGAGGGAGTGCAGCATAGGTTTTCAAGGTTAATTCCCGGGATGGTGGGACTGTCATATGCTGAGAGAATGGAGCAGCTGGGCTTGTACACTTCTGGAGTTTAGAAGGATGAGAGGGAATCTTAATGAAACATATAAGATTGTTAAGGGTTTGGACTCACCATGTTTCCAATGTTGGGGGAGTCCAGAACCAGGGGCCACAGTTTAAGAATAAGGGGTAAGCCATTTAGAACGGAAACAAGGAAACACCTTTTCTCACAGAGAGTTGTGAGTCTGTGGAATTCTCTGCCTCAGAGATCAGTGGAGGCCGGTTCTCTGGATACTTTCAAGAGAGAGCTAGATATGGCTCTTAAAGATAGCGGAGTCATGGGATATGGGGAGAAGGTAGGAACGGGGTACTGATTGGGGAAGATCAAGCATGGTTACATTGACTGGCGGTGCTGGCTCGAAGGGCCAAATGGCCTACTCCTGCACCTATTGTCTATTGTCTATGTTTATTATGTAGTTGTGTGTTTTGTTTTTAGTACGACTGTATGGTAAATCGAGTTTCGCTGTACCTTAATTGGTACAACAATAAAATACCCTTTGAACTATTTCCTCTGACAGCTCCGAGCATATGTACAACCCTCAGGTTCTTACTAAATCTTTCCCTGCTCAATTTAAACCTTTGCCCTCTTATTCTCAATTCCCCAAACCATGCAGAAAGGACTCTGGGCATTCACCCCATCTATAACCCTCACCTCTGTCTCGAATGACTGACTCCCTATTCTGATTCTGGGTCTAGACATCCTAGTCAGTTGCTCAACTCATTCTTCTAGACTTGAGTATATGAACCCCCTTTGCTTAATTTCTTCCCCTTTAGGCTTCCCCTCGCTTGGAAAGAGATTTCATATCTGGGTATAAATGTCTACTCTTAAGCCAGTGGTCTGAAGCTCCTTTGGAAAAGATTTACACCTGTCACACACACAGGATGTTGTAAAGTGTTCTATGGCCAGCTTTGAACTTTAGTCGCCTTTGCATGAAGTGCAGCAGCCAATTAACACATAACAGGTTGCCACAAATTTCAATCTGATAATGGTCAGATATGTACCTTAGCCAAAAGATCAATCTTAAACAAAACATTAAAGAAAACACCAATAATATCCCAAAGTTGCTTTTACATTTGGACATATTACACACTATAACACAATATAATACTTTATAATACATTATAACATCTTACACTACACTATAATAAATACACTTTAGCACATTATAATATACAATATAACACACTATAATGCAATGTGATACACTGGAACACACTGTAATACAATTCAATACACTATAGCACCCTGCATACACTATAAAACTGTGACACAATATAATACATTATAACATCCTATAATACACTATAATACCCTACATACACCATCACATCCTATATTACACAACACTGTATAATAAAATGTAATATACAACACCCTATAACACACTGTAATATACTCTTACACCTGAAAGTGCTATATAATATAATATAACACACTATAATACAATGCAATACACTGTAATACCCTCTAACATACTATAATATCATGTGATACATTGATACACTATAACACTATCTACAATTGTACAATATAATAGCCTATAACACACTAATGCACTATAAAACACTATCATACAATATAATTATAACACCATATAAAACACTATAATACACTAAAATACCAAATAACACACAATACACTAGAATACTCTACAACACCCTTTAACACATTATAATACACTAATATACTAACACCCTATAATACAATATAACACCCTATAATGCACTATAATGCAATGTACATAACAACCTATAACACATTATAGCACACCATAACACACCATGACACCCTATACACATCATACAATTTAATAATTGCATACACTATAACAACCCTTTAATCCACAACACCCTGTAATATGATGTAATACACTACAACATCCTATTACACACTACAATACACTATAACTCCCCATATTACACTATAACACCCTATAATAATAATAATATTAATAATAGTAATAATAATAATAAACTTTATTTCGGACTCAAGGTCCAGACAAGGGACAACATTACATAAAAATACATTGCATATAAAATCATCAAACATACATATACAATCTTAGTATATCACTTATAAAGGCATCATAAATTATATCTTAAAAAAACGCAATACGTGATTTAAAATCCAGAATAAAAAAGAATGATCAATGTCCTATAACAAGACGGTGATAGCAGTGTCTCCACAACTGGGATTCATAGCGTGTAGTGCAAAACCTTATGTTTGACAAGGCCACGATATTTATATTTTTAGAGTCATTTATCCTGCAAATGAATTTATACACATGATTTCTTAGGATAGCTTCTAAAGTACTGACTCCTGCAGCCACAAACATGTTACTAGCACTACACCATCTAGGTTTCCTTAGCAGTGTTCTCATGTCATCATTATAGGCCACCTTTAGTTTCTGAAAAGTTGTCTTTCCGTAGTTCGACCACAGGTGCGCAGTATAGAGTGGTGTACAATATGCTCTAAACAGCGACATCTTCACCACATCTGTACACGCACCAAACTTACGCAAGAGAATATTCACCTGTACATACATCATACACTATTGCCTATAAATATCCTCATCATCTGTCATTTGTTCTGTAATAAAATGGCCAAGATATTTTACCTTATTACAGACTCTAAGATTATTGTCAGACAATTTAAAATCAGGAAATTTTAGACATTTATCCTCTTTGGTTCTACAGATCATAACAGCATTCTTACAAGCATTATATTAATATCATGTTCCACACCATACACAGAACATATAGTGAGGAGCTGCTGGAGACCAGCGCCAGATGGACTAAAGACCACAAGATCATCTGCATACATAACATGGTTCACTAAAATATTACCAATCACGCACCAGGTATTACAGGCTTCCAATTGTTTGGACAGATCATCAATATAAAGATTAAAAAGGACTGGGGACAAAATTCCCCCTTGTCTAACACCATTGCTAAGCCCAAATGGGGCTGAGACCCTATTGCCCCATTTTATTTGCATAGTCTGGTGGGCATACCAGTAGGCCAGAATTCTCACAATGTATTTAGACACCCCTCTTTGACTCATTTTAACAAACAGCTTTCTGTGATTAACACGATCAAAGGCTTTGGAAGCGCCAATAAAGCACATAAGAATTGAAGAGCTTTTGCCTCTATATTTGTTTAAAATCTCCTTTTGGGCATATATGCACAAGTCAGTGCCATGTTTAGCTTTAAAACCAAACTGGTTATCTGTGGAGTTAACAAACTTATCTACGCTATCCAGCAGAACTCTTTCTAATACTTTTGACAATATGCTGGCTAAAGCTATGGGCCTGTAATTATTTAAGCTGCCTACTTTACAAGCTTTGTCCTTAATGACCGGCACTAACAGAACAGACAACATTGAGTGGTAACAAGCCATGAATCATAAAGCCAGTAAAACAAAGAGCAAGGAGAGGAGCTATCCTCATACTCGCATACTTAAGATGTTCAGCAGAGATATGATCCAACCCACTTGCTTTGTTGTTGGACAGCTTGTTCATGGCATGATGCACCTCATGTGACATAACACACTCTAATACAATGTAATACACTATAACACCCTGCATACATTGTAACACCGTAACACTATGATACAATATAATGCACTATAACATCCTTTAATGCACTAGAACATCTATAACACACTGTAATACACTATAACGCACTATAATACACTATAACATCCTTTAATACTCTATAACACCCTACAACATACCATAACGTCCTATAATACACAGCACCATATAATACCAGCGAATGGTATGTTAGCTTTCATAGCAAAAGGATTTGAGTACAGGAGCAGGGAGGTTCTACTTCAGTTGTACAGGGTCTTGGTGAGACCACACCTGGAGTATTGCGTACAGTTTTGGTCTCCAAATCTGAGGAAGGACATTATTGCCATAGAGGGAGTGCAGAGAAGGTTCACCAGACTGATTCCTGGGATGTCAGGACTGTCTTATGAAGAAAGACTGGATAGACTCGGTTTATACGCTCTGGAATTTAGGAGATTGAGAGGGGATCTTATAGAAACTTACAAAATTCTTAAGGGGTTGGACAGGCTAGATGCAGGAAGATTGTTCCCGATGTTGGGGAAGTCCAGGACAAGGGGTCACAGCTTAAGGATTTAAGACCGAGATGAGAAAGACTTTTTTCACACAGAGAGTGGTGAGTCTCTGGAACTCTCTGCCACAGAGGGTAGTTGAGGCCAGTTCATTGGCTATATTTAAGAGTGAGTTGGATGTGGCCCTTGTGGCTAAGGGGATTAGAGGGTATGGAGAGAAGGCAGGTACGGGATACTGAGTTGGATGATCAGCCATGATCATATTGAATGGCGGTGCAGGCTCGAAGGGCTGAATGGCCTACTCCTGCACCTAATTTCTATGTTTCTATGTTTCTATACAATGTAATACACTATAACAGCCAATAAAACACACTATAACAACATGTAATACACGTAATACAATATAACACCCTATAATACACAATAACACACTACTACACACTATAATACAATTTAATACATTATATCACCCTGCATACATTGTAACACCCTGTAACACTATGATGCAATAAAATACACTATAATGCACAACACCCTATAATACAATGTAATGCACTACAACACCCTATAACACACCGTAATCTACCATAACACACTATCGTACAACATAACATGCTATAACACCATATGACACACTATAATACACCATAACACCTGAAAATATAATATAATATATTATTACCCATATCACACATCTGAGGTATGCTGTTACAAAATTGTATTCCCTTCGTTTTTATGCCAGCAGCGCTAACAGGGGAATATTTTCTTATATTCCCCTTTCTAGCGAACGCCTATGGACTTTACCTGTTTAAACAGCGGGGAATATAGTCTTATATTCCCCTGGTCTCACATCCGGGAACTTGGCAACGTGACGGCAACGTGACGGCAACGTGACGCTGCGTGCGAAATTTAAAATTTATTCTCAAAACAAACAAAATGGCAGCCGGTTGCGAGAAGAGGTTCGCGATTTAAAAGTTCGACCTTCACATTGTCACATAAATGAATTACATAAATTACATAAATGAAACATAAATGTTACATTGTTTTAGTACCCTTATTTACAATGTTGCAATGGTTTTTAGTACCCTTATTTACAATGTTGCAATGCATATTGCAAAATGTATAGATACATTCATATCATATGAGATGTTCAGATTTTCCTCTAGATGTCTGATTAATGGGTAATAATAACAATAGTGACTGTCCTCTTTCGGGAGATACGACATATATTGCCCTCACTAGATCCATATTGCCCTCGTCTTCGACTCGGGCAATATGAATCTACTTCAGGCAATATATGTCGTATCCCCCTCAAGGCCAGTCAATATTCTATTAATATACCAGCCTATAACACCCCATAATATAATACAATGTGATAGACTATAATAGTCTATCACAATAATATAGCACCACGTAATATACTACAACACCGCCTAACACACCATAACACCCAATAATACACTATTACACCCTATACACTATAACACACTATAATACAATGTAATACACTATGATACACTATTAACACCCTATAACACACCATAACATCCTATATAATACACACCATATAATACAATGTAATACACTACTACACGACAACACCTTAAGACACACTGTAATACACTATAGCACACTATCATATGATATAGTACACTATAAAACCCGAAAATACAATGTAATACAATATTAGATCTGATAACAAACTATCATACATTGTACTGCACTATAACACTCTTTGACAAACTATAGTACACTATAACACCCCAAAATACACTAGAACCCCATAATACACTATAACACCCTATAATATAATATAACATTCTATAGTGCACTATAATACAATTTAATACACCATAGCACCCTGCACACCCTTCCAGCTGACTGTGCCTGAACCCCTCTGTCAGTGGATCACCAACATCCTGACAAACAGGAAGCAGCATGTGAGGCTGGGAAAACACATCTCGGACCTGTAGGCCCTCACCATAGGAGCACCTCAAGACTGCGTTATCTTTCATCTCCTTTACTCTCTCTACACCAACGACTGCACCTCCACAGACACCTCTGCGAAGCTTCTCAGGGATGACACAACCCTGATTGGACTGATCCATGAGGGGGAGGAATCTGCCTACAGACAGTCATAGCTGGCTTCCTGGTGCCTTCGTAACAACCTGGAGCTCAATGCTCTTAAGACGGTTGAATTGATTGTAGACTTTAGCAGAGTTCCCCCTCCCATCCCCCCACTCACCATCAACAACACCACAGTCACATCTGTGGAGTCTTTTTAAGTTCCTGGGAACCATCATCTCCAAGGACCTGAAATGGGGAGCCACCATTGACTCCACAGTCAAAAAGGCACAACAGAGGATGTACCTCCTGCGGCAGCTGAGGAAGCACAATCTGCCACAGGCAATATTATCGTAGAGTCTGTCCTCACCTTCTCCATCATGGTCTGGTTTGGATCAGCCACCAAGCACGACATCCGGAGGCTGCAGCGAATCTTCCCATCAGCTGAGAAGATTGTTGGCTGCAACCTTCCCTCCATTGATGAACTGTACACTGCAAGGGCCAGGAAACGAGCGGGCAAGATCATCTCTGACCCCTCTCACCCTGGCCACAAACTCCATTGAAGCACTTCCCTCTGCAAGGCGACTACAGACTGTCAAAGCTGCCACAGCCAGACATAAAAACAGTTTTTCCATGAGTAACCATAAGTCTGTAGCCTCATTTTGTGCTGGTATTATATTTCATTCACATGTTTAAACTATAAAGTTTTATTATTAATGTTTAATGTTTTATGTGTCATTCTTAATTGCGAGCAGAGCACCAAGGCAAATTTCTTGTATGTGTACATACTTGGCCAATAAAGTTATTCATTCATTCAATCACACAATGTAACACCCTGTAACACTATGATACAATATAATACAATATAAAACCCTATAACACATTATAATACAATGTCATACACTATAACACCCTGCATACATTATAACACTATAATACAATAGTGTATGTAGGATGTGTGAAGTGTTCTCTGGCCACCTGTAGTCACCTTTGTATAAAATACAGCAGCCAATTAGCACAGAGCAGGTTGCCACAAATAGCAATATGATAATGTTCAGATGTGTGCTTTAACTGAGAGATAAATCTTATCCAGAACATTGAAGAGAACACCGATAATATCCCAAACTTGCTTTTACGAAGGGTTTCGGCCCGAAACGTTGCCTATCTCCTTCGCTCCATAGATGCTGCTGCACCCGTTGAGTTTCTCCAGCATTTTGTGTACCCTTGCTTTTACATTTGCCTGAAACAGCAGATAGGGTCCCCACATGGACCAGTTAAGCTTTCAAAGAAGGGTTGCAAGCCTGCAAATTTCATGCAACTCAATTCCATTTTAAGGTGCTTATTATTGTTTGAATTTGTTGAGGTTTCGAACAGATTTTATTAATGAACACATCCAAAAAGCAGCGAGGTGGTGGTGGAGGCAGATGCAATAGTGGCATTGAAAAGGCTTCTGGATATACAGGAAATAGACAATAGACAATAGGTGCAGGAGTAGGCCATTCAGCCTTTCGAGCCAGCACCGCCATTCAATGTAATCATGGCTGTTCATCCCTAATCAGTCCCCCGTTCCTGCCTTCTCCCCATATCCCCTGACCACTATCTTTAAGACCCCTATCTAGCACTCTCTTTAAAGTATCCAGAGAACCGGCCCCCACTGCCCTCTGAGGTAGAGAATTCCACAGACTCACAACTCTCTGTGAGAAAAAGTGTTTCCTCGTCTCCATTCTAAATGGCTTACCCCTTATTCTTAAACTGTGGGGGGGATATGGATCTCGATCCAGCGGAAGAGATTAGTTTAACTTGCCATTTTACTTCAAAGTCAGGTGAGTGACTACGTGAAGAAGCCCGCCAGCCGCTTGTGCGTCAATACGTCTAACACATGGCGCACGACTGGCTGGCAGGAGCATCGCTTCTCCAGCGGTAAGTTTAAAAACCCTGCAGATAAGTTTCAAACTTATTCTGAGGTTGTATTTTTTAGTTGGGAAATCTCTTCTACAGAGTTTGCTGTGGGTATGGAATCCAGGGCAAAATCCAGGCGGGCCGCGGGGAAACCGGCTAGGGAGGACCATGGAAGTGCGGGTAGCCGGCGGCCGGCGATTTCGCCGCCCGAGTCGCTGACAGTGCGGTCAGCAACTTCAGACTTGGTGCTGGCCCAAAGCACCTTGGCAACCCCAAAAGGAGGGAAAGCCATAAGGAAGTCTGACAGGCCTGTTTACTCAGACGAGTCAGGCCAGGAGGAGTCGCCTCCTACTGTCATGGATAACGTTTTCAGGCGTTTATCCCGGATGGAGCACCTTATGGAAAGGATGCTCCATCATGATATGCTCCGTGAAACGGAACCATATCAGCGCAGGTCTCCTCGGGGGCCTGCGGCAGCGCCTGGCCCAGGGCTGCATAATGTCTCCCACTCTGAGGAGGGGAGCGTAGGGGGTCAGTATTGGACTGACTCTGAATTCGGAGGCATGTCTGGGGTACATAGCAGGATGCACGACACACGTGAGGTCCAGGAATTGCCAGCCATGGCATCAAGATTCGCGATACCCTCCCAAACCGGGGAGGTGCTGCAGGAAGAGCGAGCTGTCAGCATAAACTACCTCACGTCGTACCAATTGCAGGAACAGGTGATGGTGGAAACAACTACAAAGTACCATACACCCACAAATTGTGCGCCCCTGAAAGTGCCGGCTGTGAACAGGTCTATCTGGGGATACATTGGAGGGGTATCAAAGCCCAGGAGATGAAACTCCAAAGAATCTTAAAATTTCTGGCATCAGGCATTACGGCATTCTCCAGATCTGTGGATGGGGAACCCTTATCGGACGTGCAGCAGGATGCCTTAGCGTTGATGTGCAATGCGCATTTCAAAATAAACTGTTTTCAGAAGAACGCCATCAGACCTGTCTTGAACCCCAAATTTGCAGGCTTATGTAAGCCCAGCAATGTCCAGCCGCCGATTCTTCTGTTCGGAGAAGATCTACCGAAGCAGGTAAAAGTCCTGGATGAAAAAGCAAAAGCTGTCGGGCTGACTAATGATGAGCAAAGCTTCACCGTTTCGGCAGCAGCGCCCCTACGCTTCCATCAGCAGTAAGCGGTTCACTGAAGCTGGTGGCGGTTCACTGAAGCGGAATTCTCTGGGCAGAGGTCTATTTTAGGCCAAGGCCCAAGCTTTTAGGCCTACCATAAGACCACCGGTAACCATGGAGGTAGGTGGGTCTGGTTCCTTCCGGAACATGGGGCGTGTGGACCAGTTACAAGTTGGTGGTAGATTTGCATGAATGGCGTTTGATAACATCAGATCCGTTCATACTGCAAATAAGGGTTCCAAATTGAATTTCTTCCCAATTCATTGCCACCCACACAGCGTACACCAAGCCAGACGTTTGTTCATTCCCAACAGGAAGGTTTGGATATACAAGCCAAAATTCACACATTATACACAAAAGGGGTAATTGAGTAGTCGAGTCATGAACATCACCAATTCGTCTCTAATATATTCCCCAGACAAAAGAAAGATGGAGGGTTTCAAATCATCCTTGATTGAACAAAGCTTAACTCTTATGTGCAGTATAGACATTTCAAAATGGAAAACTTTGTTACTGCCAAACTGCTGATTTCCAAAGGATACTTTATGGCATGCATCGATCTCAAAGATGCATACTATTTGGTGCCCATTCACAGGGATCACCGTAGATATTTGAAATTTAGCTGGATGAGGCAACTGTGGCAGTTTAAAGCACTGCCTAATGGGTTAACTTCAGCCCCCAGATTGTTACCAAATTATTGAAACCAGTGCTTGGGCTACTTAGAGCTCAAAAACACATTGTTATGGCATATCTGGATGATATTCTAATCATGGGGAAAATGCTGAAATGAGCTAAATTAGCTATTTCAGCCACAAAACTCACATTTAAGAAATGGGGGTTTCTCATCCATCCAGTTAAATCCAAAATGATACCAACTAGAGTGATTAACTATTTGGGATTTACCATTAACTCTATCAATATGTCTGTGACACTGCCCTGGGGCAAGAGATTGGAGTTAATAGAAGCCTGTAACAACCTTGTGGTTATGGAGCAGCCACCTATTCAACAAGTGGCCAGTGTAATAGGTAAATTAGTGGCTGTTTTTCCAGCTGCACAATTTGGGCCTTTGCATTATCAAAATTGACAACGTGCAAAGGAGCAAGTACTCAAATACCATTTAGGTCATTTTAACAGACCAATGCAGTTACCAGCTGAAGCTATATCAGAATTACAATGGTGGACAACCAATATTCGGCATTGCTCCAGTAACATTTTTGTCAGCAAACCTTCAGTTATATTACAAACTGATGCTAGTGCTCAAGGATGGGGGGCTACTAATACCATCTCTAGTTGCGGGGGCAGATGGGATATGCATGAGTCATCAATTCTTCAGTTACATGGTATTAGCTACCTAGAGATGCTGGGGGAATTCTATGGGTTAAAAGCTTATTGTGGGAATATGCATCATTTGCATGTTCAACTACAGATTGACAACACTACAGCGGTGGCATATATTAATCACATGGCTGGAATCAAGTCAGTATCCTGTAATAATTTAGCTAACCTCATTTGGCATTGGTGTATTGAAATAAGCATTTGGATTTCAGCTACCTATTTGCCAGGTAGGTTCAATATGGTGGCGGACACCAGGTCACGAAAATTCAATGAGAACACAGAATGGATGTTGGATCATAAAGTATTTAACAACATTGTTGCTCGGCATGGAACACCGGATATCGATTTGTTTGCATCTAGGCTCAATCACCAGTTACCAGTATGTTGCACGGGAACCAGACCCTGGGGCAGTGGCGATAGATCCATTCTTGCTACACTGGGGAGGAATGTTCTTTTATGCATTCCCTCATTTTGCCCCATCAGTCGGTGCTTTCAAAAAATCCAGCAAGATTACACTTCAGGCATTTTGGTAGTACCTGACTGGCCTACGCAGCCATGGTTCCCACTGGCAAAGGTAACAGAACCTTATATGGTTGTTTCCAAATGCAAAAATTTGCTGGTACATCCCGTAACCCGGGAAGGCCACCTGCTGCATGATCGAATCAATTTATTGATTTGCAGACTTTAAGAAGACCTTTCTGGGGCTCGGATTGCCAGACCGAACTGTGGACGTGATCACTGCAGCTTGGAGGGATAGCACCAAGAAGCAGTACATCTCTTTCATCAGGAGATGGGAAGTTTTTGTTTACAGTCTGGCATAACGTATGATATGGCATGTATAACTGACGTCTTGGAGTTTCTCTCAAAACTGTTCTTTGATGAATGATTGAGTTATAGTGCCATTAATTGTGCCAAATGTGCCCTGTCATCATACTTGTTGCTGGGATCGGGACACCACTCTGTCGGGTCTCACCCGCTGATATCCAGATTTATGAAGGGTATCTTTAACTCAAATCCCCCCAGGCCCAGGTACACGGAGGTATGGGATGTTAACATTGTATTAACACTGCTTTGCCGGTGGGCTCCAGCTACATCCTTATCTTTGGTCAGGCTCACATATAAAGTTATTATGTTCATGGCGCTGGTTTCGGCGCAACGGGTCCAGTCGTTGCATAAGCTGTGGTTGAACAGAATGGTTACATCAACCAACAAAATAAAGTTTTATATACATGAGCTAATTAGA
Source organism: Okamejei kenojei (assembly GCA_035221665.1). Classification (NCBI taxonomy): domain Eukaryota; kingdom Metazoa; phylum Chordata; class Chondrichthyes; order Rajiformes; family Rajidae; genus Okamejei; species Okamejei kenojei. The sequence goes on along the minus strand of CM069152.1, from coordinate 32,344,329 downwards.
CAGAGCAGACAGGGGTGTCAGGTCTAAAACTGGAATTTATGGCATACCCTATAGACTATAGATTGTGTGTGGTCACACATATGCAACAGTATTTTAAGGTTACAAAGAGCCTTAGAGGCACTGAACTGGCAATGTTTATTAGTTATAAAAAGCCACACAAGAGGGTGTGAGTGCAGACCATCTCCAGGTGGTTAAGACGAGTATTGGCTAGTGCAGGAGTGGACACTGATGTTTTTAAATCTCACTCCACCAGGGCTGCAACAACATCAGCAGCGAGTTTTATGGAGGTTCCGCTGGACCACATCCTAGCAACTGCAGGATGGTCGAATGAGCGAACGTTCCAAACTTTATTATAATAAACCGATTGCCAGGCCAGGGTTGTTTGGCAACTCAATTTTAAGTTCTGTTCTATAATTTGCTCCCGGATGTAAGGGGCACTATCACTTTTATTATCATTTGTTTATTAAAAGCATCAGCATGTTTTAAATATATGTCATGTCTAAATGCATTATCTTTTCACTCATGTCTGGTCAACTAATGCAGTGTGTTGCATGGACGCGTGTTCACGGCATGAAATCACAGAGCTTTAAAGTCTTCATGTAGTCACTCACATGACCTTGAAGTAAAATAGGAAATTGAATTGAAATAAAATTGAAGTGAAATTAAACGAGGACTTACCAGTTTGAAGTTTGATCTTTACTTTATGAGACGTTACGATGAGGGATTACGTGCCCTCTGCTCCCAACCCTCTTCTCATAAAGGTCAGCTGGTAGTTCTAGTTTCTCGAATCTTCCTATAATCAGTTCAGCAACTGGTTTCTGTGATTTCACACTGCTGCTTTGAAGGTTGACGCGCATGCGGGCTGGCGGGCTTCTTCACGTAATCCCTCATCGTAACTGCTCATAAAATAAAGATCAAACTTCAAACTGGTAAGTTCTCGTTTAATCTTCCTATCATATTTGGCATTGTGGGCCGAAGGACCTGTTATACTGTTCTGTGTAACTGTTGTACTGTTTTTTTACGTAACTTTTTTTATGCACACTTTTGAATTCTGTTGAAGAAAGTGGATCATGATTTAAACCAAGGTTGGTTTGAATGAGTCGAAATAATGAACAAAAATTGAATGAATGAATGAATGAATGAATGAATGAATGAATGAATGCTTTATTGCCACATGTGACAAGTCACAGTGAAATTTGTTGATTGCATACCCAAGGTATGCAAAGAGTCGCCACATAAAGGACACCGACAAGCGTAAAGCTCATCCATCATTAATGATCAAATTCCATTAAATATGGGAAACAATCATATTCCATTCTCTGCTGTTCCTCATTCTGTATAGCACTTGCTCTGTGAAGGGCATTGTACACAGGTGCCCATAAATCAGTCCTCCTTCTTCCTGAACTAAGGCTTTCCCTGGACCATGGAGAACACCTTTGCTCAATCCGACTGAACCTACCTGATCTCCCGGTTGCTAAACACTCTAATTCTCCTTCCCATTCCCCACACTAACCTTTCTGTCCTCAGTCTCCTCCATTGTCAGAGTGAGGCTAAATGGAAATTAGAGGAACAGCATCTCATCTGGGTGCTCCAGTTTCCTCCCACATTCCAAAGAGGCGCAGGTTTGTAAGTTAATGGCTTTGGTAAAAGTGTGGATAGGTGATTCATTGTCAGCATGGACTTGGTGGGCCAAAGGGCCTGTTTCCAAGCTGTATCTTTCAATCCATTTTAATCAATCAAGTGCATAGTGTCGTTCTCAGCATTGTAGCACACCAGTTCCAGAGACAAAGGTTCTTCCATCCGATTGGACATAAAGTGCAGGAGTAACTCAGCGGGTCAGGCAGCATCTCTGGGGAACACGGATAGATGACATTTTGAGGTTGAGATCCTTCTTCAGATTGGTTTTGACCCGTGTTCTCTGGTGATACTGTCTGACCTGCTGAGTTACACCAGCACTTTGTGTCCCTTCGTATCTCAATCAGTATTTGCAGTTCTTTCTTTCTACATTTCTTCCATCCTGCCCAGAGGGCAGTTAATATTTCACCCAAAATACAGGCAGCATTGCCCAGGGGCATTTAACCTCTGTACTCAATCTGTTGGAAGTTGGAGGAATTTAAGTTCAAAGACATTAGGTTCAAAGTCCAATTTATTTTAGTCTGAAGAAGGTTCCCGATCCAAAACGACACCTATCCATGTTCACCTCCTGCACTGTGTCTTTATTTTTTGTAAACCAGCATCTGCAGTTGCTTGTTTCTCTGTTGAATCACATGTCCTACAACTTTACAGTAGCCCTTCACCAGCTGTAAGTCAGGAAGTAATAAAGATGATCTGAAATGTGTCCCCACCCACCCCCCCCCCCCCCCCCCCCCCCCATAAATTCAAGATATCTTTACTCATTGAATAATTTCTTTACTACATGAATACAGTTCACAACCGCGTGGCCCTGTTCCACCACCAGCAGTCTGTTGTCATCTGTGATCGTATCTGGTTGAACTCCAAATATGTATTGAATTAATAAACTTTGCTAATTTGTGTGAATAGGTGGCTGTCTTGTATTAATATTAGGACAGAAATAATATTTTACGGTGAGAAGAGAAAATTCAATAGTAACCCGAGGGACTACTTTTTTTTTCTACAAAAGGCAGCATGGTGGTGCAGAGATAGAGTTGCTGCTTTACAGCACCAGATCCTGACTATGGGTGCTGTCTGTATGGAGTTTGTACATTCCCCTTGCGACCGCGTGGGTTTTCCCTAGGTGTTCTGGTTTCCTCCCACACTCCAAAGATGTACAAGTTTGTAAGTTAATTGGCTTTTGTTAATTGTAATTTGTCCCTAGTGTGTAGGATAGTGTTGGTGTATGGGGATATTGCTGGTCAGCAAGGGACTCAGTGGGCCAAAGGGCCTGTTTACACGCTGTATCTCGATCTCTATGGAACAGGCTGCCAGAGGTGCTAGATGAGGCAGGTGTTATCTCAACGTTTAAGAAACATTTGGATAGGGACATGGATAGGAAGGTTTTTGGAGATATAGGGGCCAAACGCAGGCAGGCGGGACGTGTAGATGGGGAAAGGTTGTCAGCATAGGCAAGTTGGGCCTAAGGGCCTGTTTCCACGGTGACTCTAAAAAGACTCCCAGTAATTCACATCTTAATTGAAAACACTAAAACCACACACAACTGCCACATATTGTGCATGTAACAATGAGATTGTCACGGTTAGCAGAACACACAAAAAAGTCAAGATTACAACTGTTCTTCAAAATCACAAAATTAATATTTATAACCATCTGTATTTCCATCTGAAACTTATATTTGTATTTATTTTCCCAAATGTCATAAACACTGCAAAGTCAAGTTGAAATGAGCTATAACACAAGTAATATCACAGCAGATTGTATTACATTTTTTTATTTCCTGAAAATTAGCCTGTAATCCAACAGGTTTAATCAACGAAGCTTTGGAGACAGTGCAGAGGAGGTTTACCAGAATGCTGCCTGGATTAGAGGGTTTATACAGGAGAGGTTGGATAAACCTGGATTGTTTTCTCTGGGACGTCGGAGGTTGAGGAGAAAACTGATAGAAGTACATAAAATTATGAGGGCATAGATAGGGTAGACAGTCAGAACCATTTTCCCAGGGGTGGGAATGTTCAACACTAGAGAGCATAGAGGTGAGACTTACTTACTTAGTTACTGCCTATGATGCCTCCTAGCATGTAGGGCAGCTACGAAGGTCTTCCACTCAGTAGTGTTGATTCCTTCAGTTGCTGTCTCCGTAACATATGTGTTTTACGAGACAGGGTTGTTAGCCCCTGTGCTCAACCTCCAACCTGGAGGACCAGTGGATCGCTCTTCGTCTCGCCTCAACCCAGCATGGGAGACCCTAACAGGAGACGAATCTCCCGCTGGCATAGCATAGAGGTGAGAGAGGGAGAGTTTATTGGGGATGTGCGGGGCAAATTTATTTTTACACAAAGGGTGCTGGGGGTATGGAGCGCATTGCCAGGGTTGGCGGTGAAGGCAGATATGATAGTGGCGTTTAAACGGTTTTTAGATAGGCTCATTGGATTACAAGGAATAGAGGGATCTGGATCGTGTACAGACAGTTTAACTTGGCATCACGTTCGGTGCAAACATTGTGGGCCGAAGGGCCTGTTCCGGTGTCGTACTGCTCTATGTTGATGATGCTACCCATTAGAACAGAGATGTGTGACATTTTCCACAAGATTCCAGCTGTGAATCTGTCTCATTCGGAAGAAGGGTGTCGGCCCGAAACGTCGCCCATTCCTTCTCTCCAGAGACGCTGCCTGTCCCGGTGAGTTACTCCAGCATTGTGCGTCCGTCCATTTCCTGAGATGTTCATCTCCATCCGACTACTGGCCATGTGATGCTGTTCTGATCAGGGATTGGTTATTGGGCACAAAATGACATCGCCTAAATTCTGTGCCGCTCATTCACAAAACGTGGCAGTGGCTAAAAAAGCTCAGCATTCCTAGGCCACCCCTAGCTGCAATTGTGGCGGTTTGTTGGGCTACTCTGGGCAGCACGGTGGCGCAGTGGTGGAGCTGCTGCCTCTCAGTGCCAGACACCCGGATTCAACCCTGACCTCGGGTGCTGTCTGTGCGGATTGTGCACATTCTCCCCGTGACCGCGTGGGTTTTCTCCGGGTGCTCCGGTTTCCTCCCACATTCCAAAGACCTGAAGGTTTGTAGATTAATTGGCCTCGATAAATTGCCCCTAGTAAGTGGGATACAAACTAGTGTACGTGTGATCGATGGTCGGCGTGGGCCTGGTGGGCTGATGGGCCTGGTGGGCTGATGGGCTTGTTTTCATGCTGTATCTCTAATGTTTAGATTAGTTTAGTTTAGAGATACAGCGCGGAAACATGCCCTTCGGCCCAACTAGACCCCGCCGACCAGCGACCCCTGCACATTAACACTGTCCTACACACACTAGGGACAGTTTACACATGCACCAAGCCAGTTGGCCTACATACCTGTACGTCTTTGGAGTGTGGGAGGGCAACCGAAGATCTCGAAGAAAAGCCACGCAGGTTACGGGGAGAGCGTGCAAACTCCATACAGACAGCACCCGCAGTCAAGATCAAACCCGGGTCTCTGGCGGCTGTAGGCAGCAACTCTACCATTGTGCCACTGTTGCTGCCCTAGCTCCATGTGTCTAAGCTATGGAGCTTTCATACTTCCCAACGAGCTTCAACCCTTGAAGTCATGATTCGTTAATTATACAAGGATGAGCACTCGTTCATTTGTTACGCTGCAGAGTAACAAATGGAACATTCTACCAGCCATCCTCCAGATTAACAGTGAACCCAGGCTGTAGGGACCGGACGGCCATGCAGGTATTCTAAGTCATGAGGGGCTTTGACAAAGGAGATGCTGAAAACATCTTTCCACTGGCAGCATCATTGGTAATCAAGAAAAGTCTTCTGGGCACTTAGTATCCCAGAGTAGGTTCTGGATGGAAGCTGGTTGGATAATGATCAAAATGAAATTGAATAGATGGCTCCCCAGCCAGGCGGCTCTTTGTGCGCTGGTGACAGAAATGGATCTGCAATCATGTTTTACAATCGCTCCACTCTTTTAAACCTCTCCTCCCACAGCAGCATGTCTCACTTTAAATGTGCTATTCCCTTCATCATGTATCTGTGCACTGTGGATGGCCCAACCGTAATCACATATAGTCTTTCTGCTGACTGGTTAGCATGCATCAAAAGCTTTTCACTGTATCTCGCATCACATGACAATAAACTAAACTAATACTCGATGGGGAAACATTACTGGGGTGAGGGGGAGAGAGGGCAGCAGGGAGGCTGCGTATACCAAGTGGCCCCCTTTCTGTGTTGCATTGGTTAGTGATTAAATACAACAGGTTGGTTTCTCACAGCTACAGACAGCTCTGTTGCCGCCCGCATTGCTTGTAACCCAGACGGAACTCAAAGGCCGTCCTCTTGTGCATGGTCGTGGGTGGCCATCCCCTCCGCACACTCTGTGGATCCATGGAACATCAGGTACGTGGCGTTGCTACTGACCAGCTGCTTGTTGGGGTTGGACTGCACCTGCTCCAGCTTCAGCGAGGCAAAAGGATTTGTCCCGTAGCTGATGATCCTGGTTTCCAGTTCGTGCAGGATCTGCAGGGAATATTTCAACTCCTGGTCACTGCAGACGGGGGGAAAGGAAGAAAATCAAAGCAGTCAGCATTTCAGATGTGTGGAGGAGATTGCCTTCACATAATGTCTCACACGATGGCGCAGCAGTAGAGTTGCTGCCTTACTGCGCCAGAGACCCGGGTTCGATCCTGAGTATGGGTGCTGTCTGTACAGAGTTTGTCTGTTCTCCTCATGACCACGTGGGTTTTCTCCAGGTGCTCTGCTTTCCTCCCACACTCCAAAGACCTGCAGGTTTGTAAGTTAATTGTCTTTGGTAAGATCGTAAATTGTCCCTCGTGTGTAGGATAGTGCTGGTGTACAGGGTGATCGCTGGTCAGTGCGGACTCAGTGGGCCAAAGGGCCAGTTTACATGCTGTATGTCTAAAGTCTAAAGTCGTTTCATTTTCAACTCAAGAGCCAGCTCTTTAGTTTAGCAATCATGTCCATTTTTAACTCAAGGAAACATTTTTGATAATAACATTTTTATTCTTTTAGAGAATAAAGGCATAACTGCAAGAACAGCATTTATTGCCCATCCTTAATCACCCTTGAGAATGTGGTGAGGCGATTCCTCCTTATATCCCAGTGAAGGTGCTCTAACAGTGCTGTCGTGGGGAACATTCAGGGACCACTCACGCCTAGTATTCTCTCCCCTCCTCTCTCCCATCGGGTATAAGATACAAAAGCATGAAAGTGTGCAGCGGCAGATTCGAGACTCGAGCAAATTTCTCTTTTTTTTAGTTTACTTTAGTTTAGTTTAGAGTTGCAGCACCTGAGTTGAAGAATAACTTTGTAAAGGATGGGGAAACAAAACCAGGAAGCAACATCATCTCAGATGTCATCTGGTGACAAAGATTCCACCTGACCATGATTGACTGAAGGATGAACTGCAGCAGTTTTGGGGAAAGAATACCAACCTTTATAAATGGTTCAATGGTGCTTTTACTGTCATGGGTGCGCAGTGCAAACGCACAGTTAAATTATTTTCTTACAAACAGTCCAGTAGAGTGTTGCCATCCCCAAACACATGCCCTGATTAGCAAAGTGTACAGAAATAGTTCCACTGATCCCACATGTACGAGACTCCATGTTTTGGAGCCATTTTCAAAGTCCAGTCCGTACTCTAGGTATTATGAGCGGTGCCCGTTCCAGGCGAGCCCCAGGCTGCTGCGGGGCCTCCAGCCGTTGCCTTCCTTACACGTGAGGGTCGACCTGTGAACCCACGTCCCTCTCCTCGACCGTCCACCTTTGTTCCCCGGTGGGGGGGGGGGGTGACCTCAAGGGTGGGGTCGGCCCCGGTTCCAGTTGGAGAGCACGGGTCGGCTCGGTGGGCTCCACCTGTAGGGTGCGGTCCCCTGCTTCCCGCTTGTAGGCCACCGCACTCCAGCACACCACCAGTTGAATTGGTCCAAGAGCGGAAGGAGGAATTAATTGAGGAGGCACAGCACCTTAGCACTGACTAAACACGAGGTCAACTGGTAAGAGTGCCTGAACATGTGGAGAAGGGTCGCAATCAGAAACGACACAAATCCCTTCTCTCCAGAGATGCTGCCTGTCCAGCTGAGTTACTCCAGCTCTTTGTGTTATCCTGAACATATCTGAACCATGTACCAACAATATTTACCTTCGCCAGACTGCAAAGGAGCAAAGATCCAGTGTGACAGGCTCTTACGCCCAACCCTTACGTTCCATGGAATTGGAACGATAGAAATGAACAGCTCGGAAGGTGACAGCGCAGCCCATCGTGAATGAACTAGTGAAAGTGGGCATTAGGTTTGTCACACTTTGGTTCCAGCAGTACAACCAACGCTGCATAGTGGAGACTATGGTGTCGCTGGATGGATGGAGCGCTTACCTGTACATGGTGAAGGCAGCGGGGATCTTGTAGTCTCTGAGCAGCAGGAGGGTTGGCAGCCACCCTTCCGTCAAGCCTTGCGACGCGTGGAACCCTGGGCGTGGAGAGAGCGGGCTGCAATCACACACTGAGGTCATCCTCCAGCAACGTGTCCAATCCACCGCCTACATCTGCTCAACCCTGCGTATCAGCCCCACGCAGCAGATGAAGTACCTAGCTGCTTCCACTGGCGTCTCCCAGGCACTGCTGCCCGTTAAACCGGTCAAAGTTCTTGGCAGACTCCCCTTCCCATTCCCACACTGACATTTCAGTCCTGGGCCTCCCCCACTGTCAGTGTGAGGCAGCACACAAATTGGAGGAAGAGCACCACATATTTCGCTTGGGCAGCTTACACCCGAGCGGTATGAACATTGATCTCTCTAATTTCAAGTAACCCCTATCTTCTCACTCTCTCTCTGCCCCTCCCCCACCCTAGTCATCCTGCCACTTCCACTATTCGCATCCATATACCCTTTTGTTATCACCTCTTCTTCAGCCAACAATGGACCATTGTGGGCTCCACCTTTCCTTGGCCATCGGTGCCAGCTCTGATGTTCTGAACCTTTTCATACCTCGTGTTTTCCTTCCCCCCCGACTCTGTCTGAAGAAGGGTCACGACCCAATAAATCACCTATTCCTTTATCTACTCTGCCATTCAATCATGGCTAATCGATCTTTCCCTCTCAATCCCATTTTTCTGCCTTCTCTCCATAACCTTTAACACCCTTACTATTCAAGGACCTGTCAATCTCTGCTTTAAAAATACCCAATGACTTGATCTCCACACCCATCTGTGGCAATGAATTCCACAGATTCACCAAGCAGCTCACAGTATACAGATAAGGGAATAATAATATTTAGTGCAAGATGAAGTGCAGTTGAGTCTGATAAAAGATAGTCCGAGGGTCTCCAATGAGATAGATGGAGACTTCGTAATAGGATGGTTCAGTTGCCTGATGACAGCTGGGAAGAAACTGTCCCTGCATCTGGAGGGTTTAAGAAGGAACTGCAGATGCTGGAAAATCGAAGGTAGACGGAGGGAGCGGTCTCTGCGGAAAGCCGAAAGGGGAGGAGATGGCTTTCCGCAGAGACCGCTCCCTCCGTAACTCCCTGGTCAATTCGTCCCTTCCCACCCAAACCACCCCCTCTCCTGGCACTTTCCCTTGCAACCGCAGGAAATGCTACACTTGTCGCTTTGCCTCCCCCCTTGACTCCATCCAAGGACCCAAGCAGTCTTCCCAGGTGCGGCAAAGGTTCACCTGCACCTCCTCCAACCTCATCTATTGCATCCGCTGCTCTAGGTGTCAGCTGCTCTACATCGGTGAGACCAAGCGTAGGCTTCGCGATCTCTTCGCCCAACACCTCCGCTCGGTTCGCAATAACCAACCTGATCTCCCGGTGGCTCAACACATTAACTCCTCCCTCCCATTCCGAATCCGACCTTTCTGTTCTGGGACCTCCTCCATGGCCAGAGTGAAGCCCACCGTAAATTGGAGGAGCAGCACCTCATATTTCACTTGGGTAGTTTACACCCCAGCAGTATGAATATTGACCTCCAATTTTAGGTAGTCCCTGCTTTCTCCTCCTTTCACCTCTCCAGCTCTCCCACAGCCGTCTCTGCCTCTTCTTTTCTTTGAGTTTCTCCAGCATTTTTGTCTACTTGAATCTGGAGGGACTAATTTTCACACTTTTGAACTTCTTGCCTGATGGGAGAGGTGAGAAGAGAGGACAAGCGGGAATGACCCAGTTGAGAATGGTCCTGGATTTGGCTGATGTCTTTGCTGAGGCAGGGGGAGGGGGAAATGAGTGCCAATCCATTGACAGGGGCACAGGGAAGAGAGGGTGAAGGGGAAAGAAGGGGGAAGGAGGTTTTTTTGCAGGTTAGTTCCCAAAAAATGATGAAGAAACAGTTGTGGGAGCTACCTTTCCCAATCAGCGGGGTTTGTGGTCTGGAGGAAGAAGAGTGTGATTGCTGCGCCCTCTAGTGGTCGTAGTCTTGCTGCCCTTGTTCTTGGTGCTTGAGTGTGGGTTTGCTGGAGTAACTAGGGTGAGAGGCTGCAGTTGGTATTTTGTGGAAGGTGCACACTGAAGATCACACCTGGAATATTGTGTGCAGTTTTGGTCTCCAAATTTGAGGAAGGACATTCTTGCTATTGAGGGAGTGCAGCGTAGGTTCACCAGGTTAATCCCCGGGATGGCGGGACTGTCATATGTTGATAGAATGGAGTGGCTGGGCTTGTATACTCTGGAATTTAGAAGGTTGAGAGGGGATCTTATCGAAACATATAAGATTGTGAAGGGTTTGGACACGCTATAGGCAGGAAACATGTTCCCGATGTTGGGGGAGTCCAGAACCAGGGGCCGCAGTTTAAGAATAAGGGGTAGGCCATTTAGAACGGAGACGAGGAGAGTAGTGAATCTGTGGAATTCTCTGCCTCGGAAGACAGTGGAGGCTAATTCTCTGGATGCTTTCAAGTGAGTTTGATAGAGCTCTTAAAGATTTGCGGTGTCAAGGGATATGGGGAGAAGGCAGGAATGGGGTACTGATTGTGGATGGTCAGCCATGATCACAGTGAATGGTGGTGCTGGCTCGAAGGGCTGAATGGCCTACTCCTGCACCTATTGTCTATTGAAATGGTGGTGGAGGGAATGCATGCTTAAGGTGGTGGATGGACCCAGATTCAAGAACAGCCTTTTCCCCTCTTATATGACCCTCGCGTTACCTAACAATATCTTCCTGATCTAGACTTTTATCTCTGGAACTGATGCGCTAAAATGCTTCAAATCATATACTGCACTCTATGTCTTCCTTGTTACTCTACCCATTGTACTCGAGTTTGACGATTGTATTTATGTATAATCTTATCTGATCTGAAGATAGACACAAACAGCTGGAGTAACTCAGCGGGACAGGTAACATCTCTGAGAGAAGGAATGGGAGACGTTTCGGGCCGAGACCGTTCTTCTGAAGAAGGGCCTCAACCCGAAATGTCACCCATTCCTTCTTTCCAGAGATGCTTCCCGACCCGCAGAGTTACTCCAGATTTTTATGTCTACCGTCGGTTTAAACCAGCATCTGCTGTTCCATCCGACAAATATCTGATCTGATTGGATAGCATGCAGAGCAAAGCTTTACAATTAGCCTACAAATCTGCATGTTTTTGGAGGGTGGGTGGAAACCGGAGCTCCTGGAGGAAACCCACGTGGTCGCATGGAGAACATGCAAACTCCCTACAGACTGCACCGGTAGTCAGGATCGAACCCGGGTCTCTGGTGCTGTAAGGCAGCAACTCTACCGCTGCGCCACCGTGCCACCCTCTGGCACTAGAGCTGCCCCTCTCTTTCTGGGAGAAATATACCGGTTTGTGGATTAGACATTATCCCCAAAGAGTAACTGCTAGGGTTTCCTCGCATGCCACCCTTCTCCAGTGACGCTGTGATAGTGAGTGTTAACAGGTGGTGTGTCAGCGCTCCACCATAAATCTGCTGAAATGCTTTTGACATAACGAGCTCCCAATCTTACGCTTGCCACAAATAAACAATATTCTGCTGACAGATCACGTCCCTGCTATCATTCCCCCCTGTCTCGGTAAGCTTCTCCTGTACTGTAACTCCGCAAGATTACCGGGCTTTTTCAAAGTTGGTCTTTTAATGGTTGAGCGGGTCTTTATTGTCATGTACGCACTGCACTGTGAAACCCTTGCACCCGTCGCCATATTTTGCCGCCGTTTCCAAAATAAAATGTCTAAAGTCCACACAATTTTAGACCACAGGAAACCCTTCACGAATTCCACATCATGGAAAATCTCTCCAAGCTTATCTAAAGAGGTTTACTATCAGTAGAGCCAAAGAGTCATACAGTGTGGAAACAAGCCCTTCAGCTCAACTTGCCCACACCGAACATGTCTCATCTGCTCTGTCCCACCTGCCTGGGTTTGGCCCATATCCCACTAAACGTGTACCTATCTAGCTCTTACTTAAACGTTGCGATAGTCCCTGCCTCAACTACCTCCTCTGGCAGCTCGTTCCATACACCTTCCACCCTTTGTGTGAAAACGTTGCCCCTTAGATTCTGATTAAATCTTTCTTCCCCCCTTAAACCTATGACCTCGATTCCGCTACTCTGGGCAAGAGTCTTGTTGCATCTACCCAATCTATTCCTCTCATGATTTTATACACATCTATAAGACCACCCCTCATCTTCCTGCGCTTTAAGGAATAGAATCCCAGCCAGTTCAAACTCTCCCTGTAGCTCAGACCCTCAAGTCCTGGCAACATCCTCGTAAAGATTTAAACATCAGTATTAAATCTTCTTTTGGTCAGCACAATGGCGCAGCGGTAGAGTTGCTGCCTTACAGCGCCAGAGACCCGAGTTTGATCCTGACTATGGGTGCTGTCTGTATGGAGTTCGTACGTTCTCCCTGTGACCTTGTGGGTTTTCGCCGGCTGCTTCGGTTTCTTCCCACACTCCAAAAAAAAAAAAAATCGGTTTGTAAGTTAATTGGTTATGGTGAAAAAAAAAATTGTAAATTGTCCCTAGTGTGTACAATAGTGTTCGTGTCGGATAGTTTGCTCCCTCTCCCATCCGGCGAGAGGTACAGAAGTGTAAAAACTCACACCTCCAGATTCAGGGACAGTTTCTTCCCTGCTGTTGTCAGGCAACTGAACCATCCTACCACAACTAGAGAGCGGTCCTGAACTACTATCCGACCTCATTGGAGAACCTCGGACTATCATTGATCAGACTTTACTAGCTTTATCTTGCACTAGACGGTTATTCACATTATTCCCTTTATCGTGTATCTGTACACCGTGGGAGGCTCAAGTGATGTTGTCTTTCCGTTGTCTGGCTGCATTGACAAAAGCTTTTCACTGCAGCTGACAATAAACTGAACTCACTAACTAACTAACTAACGAACTATCAAGCTGCCCACAAAATACAGATACAGGATAAAAGGAAAGACATTTAGTGCAATATAAAGTCCAGTAAAGTCTGATTAAAGATAGTTTAAAAGTCTTCAATGAAATAGACGGACGGTCAGGACCGCTCTGTAGTTGGTGACAGGGCTGGTGGTAGAGGCAGAGAGGCATTTAAGAGCTTTTAGATGGATATGCAGGGAATGTAGTTTAACTGGGCATCACGTTCGGCACAGACATTGTGGGCCGAAGGGCCTGTTCCCGTGTTGTACTGTGCTACGCTTTTCCATATTCTATGAAGATTGTACGATTGAACCAGAGTTACTCAAAAAGAAGCACAAGTCCTGGCGTTACATTCCTTCCTCTGGTTTCACAACTCTTCAATCCTTTTGTGTCAGTTCTGCGGTGTTAATCTCAAAGCCTTTGTTCCAGCCATCTGCCTATCAGAAACCCCCCTTTGCTTGTGTCTGACTATCGCCTCCCCCCAGGCTTTGTCCTGCCCCCCTCTCTCCCAGTGTTATTCCCCAACCCCCCCCCCCCCCCCCCCCCCACAATCAGCAATCAGTCTGAAGAAGGGTCCCGACCTGAATCGTCACCTATCCATGTTCTCCAGACATGCTGCCTGACCCGCTGAGTTACTCCAGCACTGTGCGCCTAAAACATATTAAAGCAAGGTTAATTATTTGAAAGTATTCCAGCTGAACTAAAGCACGAGAAGTGTTCTGTTGATGATAAGCTGTGTGGTCTGGACATACTCAATGGTGACGCCATGATGTACCAGTTCATTCCTCCTTTATCTGAGATTTTTAACATGGTAGGAAACATGAGTATGCACAATACTAATAATAGAAAGCAAAAGACCATGTGTGGCAAAGAACTGCAGATGCTGGTTTAAGGTCGGCACAAAATTCTGGAGTTACTCAGCAGGACAGGCAGCATTTCTGGAGAGAAGGAAAGGGTGACGTTTCGGGTCGAGACCCTTCTTCAGACTGATGTCAGGGGAGTGGGCGGGACAGATAGAGCCTAGTCGGAGACAGTAAGACTGGTGGGAGAACTAGGAAGGGGGAGGGGATGGAGAGAGAGAGGGAAAGCAAGGGCTATTTGAAGTTAGAGAAGTCAATGTTCATACCGCTGGTCGGTCAATAGTCTGTCTCCTGTGATGGATAGTGTGAGATCTAGGGAGATAGGGCGATGTCGGAGATGTCCAAGTGAATTTGAGTGCAGGATGGAAATTAGTCGTGGTTGATGAAGTCAGTGAGTTCTGCATGGGTGCAGGAGGCAGCACCGATGCAGTCATCGATGTAGCGGAGGTAGAGTTCGGGGATAGGGCCAGTGTACTCCTGGAACAGTGATTGTTCGATGTACCCTACAAAGGGGCAGGCTTAGCTAGGGCCCATGCGAGTGCCTATTACCATGCCTTGGACGGAGGAAGTGGGAGAGTCAAAGGAGAAGTTGTTGAGGGTACGGACCAGCTCTGCTGGGCGAAGGAGAGAATTGGAAGACGGAAATCGGCTGGTTCTGCGGTCGAGGAAGAAACTGAGGGCTTTAAGACCTTCCTGGTGGGGGATGGAGGTGTAGAGTGACTGGACGTCCATGGTAAAGATGAGGGAGTGGGTGGGGGGCATGGAAAATGGAAGTGATTGAAGAGACGAAGAGCGTGTGAGATGTCTTGGACATAGGCAGGGAGGGATTGGACCGGGGGCACAGGATGGAGTCGAGGAATGTGGAAATTAATTTGGTGGGACACGAACAAGCAGAAACAATGGGTCTGCCAGGACAGTTCTGTTTGTGGATTTTGGGGAGAAGATAATATCGGGGCGTACGGAGCTGGGGAACGATAAGCTTGAAGGCTTTAGAGGGCAGAGAGCTGGAAGTAATGAAATTTGAAATAGTGTGTGTGATATTAAGGTCTGGTGCTCATCTGTGGGGTCATGGTCCAAAGATAAGTAGGAGGAGGTGTCTGAGAGTTATCGCCTGGCCTCAGCACGGTAGAGGTCAGCGCGCCAGACTACCACGGCACCTCCCTCGTTGGCGGGTTTGATTTCCCAGTCGGGGTTGCTGCAGAGTGAGCGGAGGGCTATACGCTCAGGGGGGAAGAGGTTAGAGTAAGTAGGGGGAGTGGAAAAGTCGTGGCAGTTGATGTCCCATCAGCAGTTGGAAATAAAAAGGTCTAAAGAAGGTAGAGGGCCATCCAGGGGAGTCCAAGAGGTGGGGGTCCGGTGGAGACGGGAGAAGGGGTCATCACTGGGTGGTGAGGACTCCTTCCCATAGAAAAAGGCACGGAGGCGACGGAAGAAGAGCTCAACATCGTGGCGGACCCGGAACTCGTTGAGGTGGGGGTGGAGGGGAACAAAGGTGAGGCCTCTGCTGAGGACAGACCGTCGCGATTCAGAAAGGGGGAGGTCAGAGGGGATGGTGAACGCACGGCAAGGGTGGGGGTTTTGGTCCTCCGCTCAGTCTGCAGCAACCCCGACTTGATAATCAAACCCGCCGACAAGGGAGGTGCCGCGGTAGTCTAGCGCGCTGACCTCTACCGGGCTGTAATGTACAACTTACAGAAGCCACATCTTTGCCGTGTGTGAGCAAACGTCACCTGCACATCACTGACCCGAAGCGGCATCTATAAAATGTTTTCTATGGCGCATCTGTAGAAGTTGCGATGACGATTGTCGGGGACATGCCGAACCTCCAAAGCCTTCTGAGGTAGTAGAGGTGTGCTTTCGTGGCCATAGCTTCCATGTGGCTGGTCTAGGACAAATTGCTGGTGATATTTACGCCTGTGAACTTGAACTTGCCTACGTGAGCCTGGTTATTAGTGCCGGGACTTGTCAGCTCACAAACACTTACCGCCACTACTGGATCCTAGCATTCCTCTGCAGGACAACATACCTCCCACACCCCTGGCCTGATGACAGACTAATCCTGGCTGGGGTTTTGACCCCTTTTAGGCTTTTCAGCACGTTCTCCAACAGCTAAGGTAGCTGGGGCTACAAACGAAGGCAGAGGGAGCCAAGCCCAGATCCCACTTTGGAGAAAAAACGCACCCCCCAGCCAAGTTCAGAAACAATATGCCAAATAGTCTGCCTTGATTGTAATCATGTATAGTATTATCAGATCTGTTCGCTTAGCAGGCAAAACAAAGATTGCCACTGTACCTCGGTACACGTGACAATGTAAACCAAAATAACTGTGCATTCCTCTGATATAATTTCCCAACATTCTGGCCTCTACCATCTAAAAAAAATGAGGACAGCGATATTGGAAGATTATCACAGAGGGGTTGATATTAGGGCAGGTGATGAAAGTTCAGTCAAAGAGCCAGGTTTATGCAGCGATAGAGTCAAGGAGAAAAAAATAGTTTTCTGTCGGAGGGAGGAATGGTTAGGAAAAGGCAATATCTCTAATAGGGGGTGTCCAAAATGGCTTCATGGGGGCGGTTATCAGCACATGAAGCTTGTCTGTGTGATGTGTTGTAAATAGTGAGTGTCGGACATTGTGCAAAACCAGTGCTAACACGATGATCGGTTCTGGATAATGGGGATGATTGGGTTAATGTATGAGGAGCGTTTGATGGCTCTGGGCCTGTACTCACTGGAGTTTAGAAAGATGAGGGCAGATCCTATTGAAACCTACTAAATAATGAAAAGCCTGGATAGAGTGGATGCGGAGAGGATGTTTCCACTAGTGGGAGAGTCTAGGATCAGAGGGCACAGTCTCAGAATAATATGATGTCCCTTTCGAATGGAGATGAGGCGAGATTTCTTTTGCCAGAGGGTGGTGAATCTGTGGTGTCCATGGCCGTGGAGACCAATTCAAAGGATATTTTTTAAGTGGAGATCGATAATTTTTTGATTAGTACGGGTGTCAAAGGTTACGGAGAGAAGGCAGGAGAATGGGGTTGAGAGGGGAAAATAGATCAGCCATGATGGTGGTGGAGCGGACTCGATGGGTCTAATGGCCGAATTCTGCCCCTGTGTTTTATGATCTACGAAATGTCCTGTTGTTATACAGGCAGAAAGAGAGGGAGATAAAATTGGAAAAAATCTCTATTCAACCTGAAGAGTTGCAATTTGCTCAGAAGGAAGACGAGGCGTTGTTTCTCAAGTATATGTCAGGCCTCGTTGTAAAACAGGTCCGCTGTTGAATTCCCAGCACCCCGTGGTCCCTGTTTTGCCAGACCAACAGAGGTCACGGGCCTCGGGAGGGGGGGGGTGGGGGAGGGGAGAGACCGGCCCGCAAAGTCGGCCTTGGAAGTTGGCAATGGGAACGGATTTGCAGGCTCTGGCCAGGCCAGAGTTCCAGCCCCCCGGCCACAGGGGGGCAAATTCAACCACAGGTCGAGGTCGGCCGCCTCACCCGGCCGTGGCGCCACATTTTCGGGAGCGGGATTTCAAGTGCGCTCTTCTAATTGTGTCTGGATTAAAGGAGGTGCCGGAGCAGCAGTTACCGGAAAATCCATGGTGGTCCTGTAGTTACAAACGCTTGGAGACTGACACAAAAAGCTGGAGTAACTTAGCGAGCCGCTCAGGCAGCATCTCTGGAGGAAAGGAATAGGTGACGTTTCAGGTCCAGACCCTTCTTTAGACTTTCTCGACCCGAAACGTCTCCTATTCCTTTTCTCCAGAGATGCTGCCTGAGCCGCTGAGTTACTCCAGCTTTTTTTGTGTCTGTCTCCGGTTTAAACCAGCATTTGTAGTTCCAACCTACACGTTACAAGAGGTTTGCTCAGATTTAGTTTGCAAATTACAACCCCTTTTGGCATTTGGCAATGCTATCAATGGAACTTGCACTAACTGTTTAGGCACAGCGGGCTGGAATTATGCCAACTATTTTGAAACAGCCTCATCATTAATGTTGATAGATCAATCTGTGCGAGTTGATAAGGCCCTGGGAACAGGCTGGATAATTGGGAACATCAGTAAATCAAGGCCCGTCACTTTGGTGGCATTAATTGCTCTGTGCTATGGATGTGCATGTCATCACTTGTAAAACTAGAAGAGTCGCCATCTGCTCCAGCCTTGTGCAGGCCTGGGGCACGAACATGAGCTCAATTACTTGCAAAAAGAATCTCCCTCAAGATACATTTCCACAGGGGATCCAGGGAGAAGGGGTTGCCCCGGGATTACTGCTACCCGAGTCGGAAGGTTGCAAGTACGAGACCCACCACAGACAGGAGGGGGACATCAAAGTGAGCACCCCCTCTTCTCCCCTTGTCCCATCAGGCACGAGGTACAGAAGTGTGAAAACGCACACCTCCAGATTCAGGGACAGTTTCTTTCCAGCTGTTATCAGGCAACTGAACCGTCCCATCCCCAACTAAACCACCGTGCTGACCAACTACGCACCTCAGCGGACTATCTTTAATCGGACTTTTCTGGGCTTTACCTTGCACTAAACGTCATTCCCTTTATCCTGTATCTGTACACCGTGGACAGATTGACTGTAATCATGTAATGGTCTTTCCGCTCTCTGAATGGCACGCAACAAAAAAGCTTTTCACTGCAGCTCGTACATGTGACCATAATAAACTAAACTCATGGTGACGTTGAAATGGCAAAGGACCTTCTTCTTTCCTGGATGAACATCACCAACTCATTGGGATTATTGTGGAGAAGCACACGGGAGATACAGTACGTCAGAGCTCTCTGAGCACCCCATGTATTGCCGACACCATCAGTGGAGTGTGGCCGCAGCTAAGCTTCTCCGTCTCGCTGACCACCTCCCTGCCTCAAACCCGGCCTTTTGATCATAGAGTCATCGAGTGATACAGTGGGGAAACAGGCCCTTCAGCCCAACTTGCCCACACCGGCCAACATGCCCCAGCTAAACTGGTCCCACCTGCCTGCGCTTAGTCCATACCCCTCCAAACCTATGCTATCCATGTACCTGTCTAACTGTTTCTTAAACGTTGGGATAGTCCCAGCCTCAACTACCTCGTCTGGCAGTTTGTTCCATACACCCACCACCCTTTGTGTGAAAAAGTTACCCCTTAGATTCCTATTAAATCTTTTCCCCATCACCTTGAACCTATGTCCTCTGGTCCTCGATTCCCCAACTCTAGGGAAGAGACTCTGTGCATCTACCCAATCTATTCCTCTCATGATTGTATACACCTCTATAAGATCACCCCTCATCCTCCTGCGCTCCACAGAATAGAGACCCGGCCTACTCAATCATCTGCCCTCAGAGCAATCAAGATAGGCACAAAATGCTGGAGTAACTCAGCGGGACTGGAAGCATCTCTGGAGAGAAGGAATGAGTGTGATTTTGGGTCGAGACCCTTCTTCAGACTGAGAGTCAGGGGAAAGGGAGGCACAGAGATAAGGAAGGGTAAGGTGGGAAATCTTGTGAGACACCAAAGGGGATGTGGATCAAGGAAAATGTAAAATAGATCATTGCTAGCTCAGAGAAAGTGATAACGAAGCAAACAGAGGTGGAATCTAATCGGGGAGACAGTCAGACTGGTTGGAGAACTAGGAAGGGGGGGATGTAGAGAGAGGGAAAGCAAGGGTTACATGAAGTTAGAGAGTCAATGTTTTTACCACTGGGATGTACGCTGCCCAAGCGAAATATGAGGTGCTGTTCCTCCAATTTGCGCTGGGCCTCTGACAGTGGAGGAGGCCCAAGCCAGAAAGGTAAGAATAGACTGGGTAAATGAGTCTTTTACCCAGAGTAGGGGAATCAAAAACCAGAGGACATATGTTTATGGTAAGAGGAGATAGGTTTACAGGGGGGATTGGAATGAATCTAAGGGGAACCTTTTCACACAGAGGGTGCTGGGTATATGGAACGAGCTGCCGGAGGAGGTAGTTGAGGCAGACACTATAACAACATTTAAAAGACATCTGGACAAGTACGGTACATGGATAGGAAAGATTTTGTGGAATATAGGCCAAACGCGGGCAGATGGGACTGGTATTGATGGGACAGTTTGGTCAGCATGGGGAAGCTGGGCCCAAGGGCTTGTTTCCGTGCTGTGTGACACTATGACTCTATTGTAAGGCATTTTCTGTCACTTTTGATTCGTTAAAAAAACGTACATAATTGTGAAATGAGTGTCTGCATTGCAAGACAAGCCAGTCTCAATCCCTATCTGAAGAATGGTCTCGACCTGAAACTTCACCTATTCCTTTTCTCCTGAGCTGACCCGCTAAGTTACTTGACCTTTTTTGTGTCTATTCCCTGTAACAGCTGATATCTTCGACTCAAAGACTGGATCATGTTTCCCCTGCGATAGAAATAATTTTCTGGCACAAGGCAGCAGCTTCTCTAGTCCTACAGTTCCTACTGGTGGAGAAACACAGGCAGCTGATGGAGAACAGGACGATTCTTTGATGAATAGCTTCCTCACGGTGCTAACTCTACAGTCCCTGAACTCAACAGTATCCTCCCATGTCCCAAAGACATTCAGTTCGGCAAACTCACTGGCCACTGTAAGTAGTCCCTGGAGTGCAGGTGCGAATTAGAATCTGCTGTGTTGTTAATGGGAATGTGGGGGGAATAAGATGGGATAAATGTAAGTAGGTTCTCGACAGTGGGCCTGGACCTGATGGGCTGAAGGGCCAGTTTCCTTGTCATATATCCTTATCCATGACTTAGAGAGTCATACAGCACGGAAACAGGCCCAACATGCCCACATCGACCAACGTGCCCGATCTACACTAGTTCCTGCATTTGGCCCATATCCCGCTAAACCTGTCCTACCCATGTACCTGTCTAAATGTTTCTTAAACGTTGCGATAATACCTGCCTCATCTACTCCTCCGGCAGTTGGTTCCATACACCCACCATCCTTTGTGTAAAAAAGTTACGCTTCCGGTTCCTATTAAATCTTTCCCCCCTCACCTTAAACCTATGGTTCTCGATTCCCCGACTCTGGGCAAGAGATTCTGTGCATCTACCCGATCTAATCCTCTCATGATTTTATACACATTTATAAGATCACCCCTCACCTTCCTGCGCTCCAAGGAATAGAGTCCTAGGCTGCTCAACCTACCCTACAGTTCAGGCCCTCAAGTCCTGGCAATATCCTCGCAAATCTTCTCTGCATCCTTTCCAGCTTGACAACATCTTTCCTGTCACATGGTGCCCACAACTGCACACAATACCGTTCCGAGTAGTGTGACTTCTACTAAATCCAACTAGTGTTGGAGGGATCTACAGGGAACGATGCCTCAAGAAGGCAGCTAAAATGTCATCAAAGGCTGACACCACGCTGGCCACGCTCCCCTCTCACCAACATAATTGGGATGAAGGTTCAGGAGAGCAGGTCGAGTTCCTTCTTCAGCGCTTTGTTTTGGTGTCTTACTGACATTGGACGAAGGTTGAGCTTACCTGGGTGAAATCCTATCACCAAGTGTGGCCGGGCAGCTCTCTCCGACTCCACCATGGTCTCCCAGTACACGTGGTACAGACCCTTCCACCCACTCAGGTACACCCGTCTCCTGCCCGCAAACGTCTGCAAGGGAGGCCTGATATTGGGACCTTGCACCACCTCAGGCCCAATCATGACCACCTCAATGCCCTCGTTGTTCGGGAACATGTGAGCAAGCTCGTCGTAGTCTTTAGACCGGGCGTTGAGGGTCTCCGTATGAGAGGCGCCAATGACGTGGATGGTGAGGGGCTTTTCTAACGGGTCGATGCCAAAGCTGTGAAGAGCAAATCCAATGGTCACCGGCCTGGCTTGGAAGTCAGAGGTGACCCGTTTGATGGATTCCAAGAGCTCGTCGTGTCCAGGCCTCACTTTCCCAGCATTCGCCCACAGGATGTCCATGTGTTTGCAGCTCAAAACGGACATCAACTTGGCATCGAGGTCCTCCTGCATCAAGAACCAGTCATCCCAGCCTTTCACCTCAGACGCAGCCTTCGTCCAGTCTTTGGTGGGGAAGGGGATGTCATCTGGGAGGCAAACGGTGAAGAAACGGTTTGTAGGTTAATTGGCTTGGTATACATGTTAAAATTAGCCCTAGAGTGTGTAGAATGTGCGGGGATCGCTGGTCAGCGTGGACTCAGTGGGCCGATGGGCCTGTTTCCACGCTGTATCTCTTCAATAAGGTCATAGAATCAGACAGAACAGAGTCCCCATATGGGATGCTCAAGACAGCTGTCGCTAGGCAAACGAGGAACACTTGGCTTAAAGCCTGGCTATGTTGTGACATTGGGAAAGTGTGAAACACCAATAATATTGAGGAGTTTATTTTTTCTGATGATGTGGAATGGTCTGTTTTAGTTTTAGAAATACAGCGCGGAAACAGGCCCTTCGGCCCACTGTCCCCGCACTGACCAGTCATCACCCCGTACATTAGCACTTGCCAACACACTGGGGGTAATTTACTATTTACAGAAACCAATTAACCCGTGGAGGCCGTCAATGGATATTTTTCAGGCGGAAACAGATTGATTCTTGATTAATACGGGTGTCATGGTTTATGGGGAAACGGCAGCAGGTAGTGGTTAAGAGGGAAAGATAGATCAGCCATGATTCAATGGCGGAGCAGAACTAATGGGCCTATTGGTCTAATTCTGATCCTATCACTTATGAACTCATGATCCTGCAAACCTGCACCAGAGACCCGGGTTCGATGCTGACAACGGGTGCTGTCTGTACAGAGTTTGTGCGTTCTCCTTGTGACTGCGTGGGTTTTCTCCAGGTGCTTCGGTTTCCTCCCACACCCCAAAGGCTCCTACAGGTTTTTAATTGGCTTCAGTAAAAAATTGTAAATTGTCCTTAGTGCGTGGGATGGTGCTAGTGCGCGGGGTGACCGCTGGTCGGCACGGACTCGGTGGGCCGAAGGGCCTGTTTCTGCGCTGTATCTCTTCACTAAACCAACAATAAATAAGTCGGGTGAAAGTCACCTCGGTTGGTGTTGAAAGCTGTATCGGTGGTGGACTGAGCACTCAGTACCTGTGAACACCAGCCACTCCAACAGCCTGTCCACCGCCGCCCATTTTAGTTTCTTGCAGAACTTCTTGTGCAGTGGCCAGCTCAGTCGTTGACATTCCTTCCCACAGTAGTAGACGTTCTGGCACCTGTCGATGCAAACCGCCACCAACATCAGTTGCAATTCCTCATGGACATTGAAGGATTACCAGGCAGTCACTTAACACTGAGCATTCAGAGGCTTGCACAGGCTGGCTCACCCGTGTTCCCAAGGCGCAGGTAATATTCTCAATCTGGCAAACGCACATGCAGCTAGAAGCTTGCACCCCTCAGCACTTTTGCCGGCGCTGGAGGTAGCTCCCGGTGAGAGGGGAACCGGCCGCCGGCGTACAGCCGAACAAGAGACCGGTCTCGGCCGTCGTCTGCCCTGGGCAAGGACAAGACCAGCAGACAAAGTGACCGCCGATGACACGAGACAAGAACCGAACCAGCGGTCGATCGAGGAGGACCGTCAGAGAGTGAGGAGGGACGTCGGACGCTCTCTATCCCCCCCCCCCCCCCCCCCCCCCCCCCCACCCCGCACCCCCCCCCCCCCACTATAATCAGCTAAAAAGAAGGATCCTTGATAGTCCTGAATGAAGCCAAGACCCATTCAAGAGGTAATTTAAGACCGAGGTGAGAAAAAACGTTTTCACCCAGAGAGTTGTGAATTTATGGAATTCCCTGCCACAGAGGGCAGTGGAGGCCAAGTCACTGGATGGATTTAAGAGAGAGTTAGATAGAGCTCCTGGGGCTAATGGAGTCAAGGGATATGGGGAGAAGGCAGGCACGGGTTATTGATTGGGGACGATCAGCCATGATCACAATGAATGGCAGTGCTGGCTCGAAGGGCCGAATGGCCTCCTCCTGCACCTATTTTCTATGTTTCTATGTTTCTAAGACCATTGCTCAAGACAGAATCCATGGGTCACCCTACAGCAGAGCTGCTCAATAGATGTCACTTCAATCATTGTTCCTTACCTTTTGCAACGCTGAAGACCTCTTTGGCCCAGGAGAGCTTCCGGAAGCTTCTTGCACTCTGCACAGAACTTGTAGGTATCCTCCATCCTCTGAAACATCTCCTGGTAAGTATGGATTCCAAAATCTGTGGCCGATTTCCTTCCCTCCAACGCTGCCCTGCAGCCACACAATCACAGATACCAATCAGTAGAAACCTCTCCCCAGTCCCATTGCGACAGAGGACCAATAAACAGCAAAGACAGCGGCAAAGATAGGCACAGAGTGCTGGAGGAACTCAGCGGAGCAGGCAGTATCTCTGGAGAAGCAGCAGTCTGTTGTTGGCACGGTGGTGCAGCGGTAGAGATGCTGCCTCACGGCGCCAGAGACCCGGGTTCGATCCTGACTACGGATGCTGTCTGTACAGAGTTTGCACGTTCTCCCTGTGACCACATGGGTTTCCTCCGGACGCTCAGGTTTCCTCCCACATTCCAAAGAAACTTGTGGGTTTGTAGGTTTTTATCCTGTATCTGCGCACTGTGGGCGGATTGATTGGAATCATGCTGTTTAAGAAGGAACTGCAGATGCTGGAAAATCGAAGGTAGACAAAAGTGCTGGAGAAACTCAGCGGGTGCGGCAGCATCTATGGAGCGAAGGAAATAGGCAGCTTTTTGTCTACCTTGGAATCTTGCTGACTGGATGGCATGGAACAAAAAAGCCTTTAGCTGTACCTTGGTACACGTGGCAATAAACTAAGCTAAACTATTTGGCCTCTGTAAATTTCCCCCTTGTGTGTCGGGAGTAGATGAGAAAGCGGGATAGCATAGATCTAGTGTGAGCTGGTGATCGATGGTCGGCGTGGACCTGTGGGGGAAAGGGCCTATTTCTAAGCTGTGTCACTCTAAACTATAAACTGCCCTCTGACACAGCTCAACAAATCAAAGGGACGGACAATATTATTGTATTTGTGTATTGTCTTTCCACTTTCTGGTTGGCGAGCAACAAAAGCAACAAAACTGCACCTTGGTACACGTGACAATAAACTAAGCCAAACCGAACTAAAACTGAACCTTGTTGGCCATATCCATATCCAATGAATGAACAAAGTCGGGTGGCACAGTTGAGCAGCGGTACTGTTGCTGCCTTCCAGCGCCAGAGAACCGGCTTCGATCCTGATTACGGGTGCTGTCTGGACGGAGTTTGCACGTTCTCCCTGTCACTGCGTGCGTTTTCTCCAGGTGCTCTGGTTTCCTCCAACGCTCCAGAGACGTACAAGTTTGTAGGTCAATCGGCTTCTGTAAATTGTAAGTTGTCCATAGTGTGTAGGATAGTACTAGTGTATGGGGTGGGGAACCTTCTCATGTTGGGATGCCGCATCAAGTTAGCTGTAATCTAATAAGGCCACATCCAAGATATTTCAATCAGATATACTTCAAAATGTACATTATTTTGTTAAAATAGCCCACATGACTTACTAATGTTTTAGTTGTGGCCGTCAGTCGGGGAGGATTATTTTGTTGAATCTTCTTTTACTCTTTGGTATTTTAAATACGTTCATTTTAAGATTAAAACTAAAATAATAAAAGTCGAACAAAAACATATTAACAAAAATAAAAGGATTTGTTCTACAAAATTTGGATTCATTCAAAAGGCCGCACTTAATGGCCTAGAATTCCGCATGGGGCCTTTAGGCCGCAGGTTCCCCACCCCTGTACTAGGCTATGGGGTGATCGCTGGACGACGAGGACTCGGTGGGCCTAACCACACTGTATCTCTAAAATCTAAAAGTCAACAGGTTAAGGAAAGGTGACCTTATCAGCAGCATTGTCCCAAAATGAACCCGCAAGGTGTGAGATCCTTGTGAGGGTCGTGTTACCTGTAGTCACTGTAATTTTGCATATTTAATTTCTGAAGGATGACCTTGGAGAGTCCCGGAACATTGGAATCCATAGCAACAAAGCCGAGCGTATCCGTGTAGACGCCCTCGGCGCTGGAGTCAAGGACTTGGCGAGACATGACTTCTGCTTGCTCCACGAACCCTGTGAAAAACAACGTTTTAGTTTTAGGGATTTAGTTTTAAAACTGCAGCACGGAAACACATCCTTTGGCCCTCTGAGTCCACGCTGACCAGCGATCACCCCACACACTAATACTAACCTATACACTCAGGACAATTTCACCTTTTTTTTAATATTGGACCAATTAACCTACAAACCTGAGATAGGCACAAAAAGCTGGAGCAGCTCAGTGGGTCAGGCAGCATCTCTGGAGAAAAAGAATAGGTGAGATCCTTCTTCAGACTGAGATGCTAACTTCTTCTTCTTATAGGATTCCGGCAGTGTAGACGCTGCTAAGCGTATTACTGCCCTCCACAGGTCAAAGTTTGAACTAAATTCTTACATACAGTCCTGTAACATGCAGGAATAGAAGAACAGCCCTGGATATCAGCTGATGTTTCTCACTGTGTCCAAACAAAGATAAAACAGAAAAAGCCTCAACAAGTCCTGTCAGTCTAGCAAACAATGCCTTTCTTTCTACCCTATACTTTTTACATTCTAGGAAAACATGCTTAACTGTCTCCTTACTCCCTCATTCACACAAGCCAGAAACATGTTTCCCTACAATGCACAAACAGTAATTTAACCCACAATGACCCAACCTCAATCTACACAGTCTAACTGAGTCCCTACGGGACAGAGATGTACAGAAACATATTTTTCTATCTTCAGCTAGTACAGAAAAGTAGTGTCTACCCCTGACTTCCTTTTCCCATCCTCTCTGCCATTCTTTTGTTAAGCCCTCTTTAATTACTGAGATGCTGTCTCAGTTACTCCAGCTTTTTGTATCTATCCCCGGTTTAAACCACCTTCTGCAGTTCCTTCCTAGAATCCTACAAACCTGTACGTCTATGCAAAGTGGGAGGAGAAAGCTCACACGGTCACTGGGAGAACGTACAAACTGCGTGCAGGCAGCACCCATAATCAGGATCGAACCTGGTTCTGCTGTAAGTCTTCTTGGGAAGATTTCAATTTGCTAAAGGGCACTGTGCAAATGGATGATTATGTTACGAAAATAAAACACAAGCCCAACACCGATTTTCCAGCCACTGGTGGCCCGGCATCTCTTTAATCCGGTGAAATTTACAAAAGCGCACATGAAATCCCACCCCCCCCCTCCCCCCCGGAGGACCCCCAAGAATGTGGCCAGGTGGGGCGGCCGATCTCAACCTCATTGGGACTTCTACGGCCGATCGGCGGGTCAATTCATTGACAAGCCACTCAGACGGATGGTTCATTTGTGAGCAAGAACTCCTCTTTAAAACTTTACTTTAAAGCTTCAGAGATACAGCACAGAAACAGGCCCTTCGGCCCACCGAGTCTGTGCCGAACATCAATCACCCAATACACCAGCGTTACCCTACATACTGGGGACAATTTACAATTTACAGAAGCCAATCTTTGGAGTGTGTGAGGAAACCGGAGCATCCGGAGAAAACCCAGGGAGAACGTACAACTCTGTACAGACAACACCCGTAGTCAGGATCGAGCCCGGGTGCCTGGCGCAGTAAGGCAGCAACTCTACATTGAAACTCCCGGCCTGCTTTGGCACCTCAACGGCCTTTGTAACGGAGAACCAAACTCTTCGAGTCAATCACATAGCTGGAGGTCTGAGCGGATGACACACAGATGACTGGGATGCCATCGCAACGATGATTGTTTAATCAGGTCTATTAATACTTTACAAGGGGCAGCTGCACAAACAGAGCCAGCCCACCTTGGTCAGGAGGCCACACGGAGGCTTTGTCCCGCTTTATTGCAACAGCTGACAATCCTGCACACACAGCTTGGTCTCGGTAAACAAGGACTAGAGGTTCCGACATCTTCATCCGGGCACGATCCTGGACATTCCCCGGGAGCCGACCAATCTCCCGTACCCTCAGAACACCAGCTCCCCACTTGGCATTAATACTACCAACAATATTTTGTGGACCAACGACATTGATACAAGACACACAAATGCCTCTGCTTCCTCAAGAGATGGAGGAAATGTGGCATTCCCACATAAGAATTCCTATAACACCCCCTCACCATCTCCCTCTTTTCCCTGTGCCCTATCTGGATGCCAAATCATATCTCCTTTTCCCCCTTCTACTTCCCCTTTCACAGCTCTGGAATGGGAATTCAAGCAGAGTGTTTCAGGGACAGGAGTGTTATCCACTGTGAAAGTGATAAAGGGGCGACATATCTGGTTATGACCATCGCGAACTGAACTCATGGAATATCTTTCTTGTCAGCTTGTTGCTCCTACAATTCCGGCAGTGGGCGACGCGATGGCATTGCAGCAGAGTTGCTGCCTTACAGTGCTGGAGACTCAGGATTGATCCTGACAACAGGTGCAGTCCGTACGGAGTTTGCACGTTCTCCCTGTGACCGTGTGGGTTTTCTCCAGGTTTCCTCCCACACTCCAAACCCGTGCAGGTTTATAGGCGGGCTGAAGGGCCTGCTTCCGCACTCTATCCCTAAATTGAAATTTGAAATTGAAATTGAATAAGTTTATTGGCCAAGTATTCACATACAAGGAATTTGCCTTGGTGCTCCGCTCACAAGTGACAACATGACATAGTGACAATTAAGAATGACACATAAAACATTAAACATTAATAATAAAACATTATCGATTAAACATGTGAATTAAATAAAATACCAGGGCAACAGGAGGCTACAGATTTTTGGCAGTTGAGTAGAGCAACTACTTGTGGAAAAAAACTGTTTTTATGTCTGGCTGTGGCAGCTTTGACAGTCCGGAGTTGCCTTCCAGAGGGAAGTGATTCAAAGAGTTTGTGGCCAGGGTGAGATGATCTTACCCACTCGCTTCCTGGCCCTTGCAGTGTGCAGTTCGTCAATGGAGGGAAGGTTGCTGCCAATAACCTTCTCAGCTGATCGGACGATTCGCTGCAGCCTCCGGGTGTCGTGCTTGGTGGCTGAGCCAAACCAGACCATGATGGAGAAGGTGAGAACAGACTCTACGATGGCCGTGTAGAATTGGACCATCATTGCCTGTGGCAGATTGTGCTTCCTCAGCTGCCGCAGGAAGTACATCCTCTGTTGTGCCTTTTTGACTGTGGAGTTGATGGTGGCCCCCCCACTTAAGGTCCTTGGAGATGATGGTTCCCAGGAACTTAAAAAACTCCACAGATGTGACTGTGGTGTTGTTGATGGTGAGTGGGGTGAGGGGAGGGGGAGCTCTCCTAAAGTCCACAATCAATTCCACTGTCTTAAGAGCATTGAGCTCCCGATTGTTGCGATGGAACCAGGACGCCAGCTGTGTCACTAAACTTAACTAAACTAGATTCCAGATAATGGATTATATTTGATGCTGGCAAATACTTTCCCAACTCATTAATATTTGGCACAAGTTCTACATATCTGAAAATGCATTTTGATGTCGAGTCCTGGAGAAATTCCAAAGCTAAAGTGAACCGATCTATCTCAATCTCCCGCTGATCTGCCCTTTGCTTCATATCTCTCGGCACTGAACATAATATTGCTTTCTGCGTGATATTCACATAGCTGGAGGATTGAGTGGACAGCTTAACCCATCTCTATTTCAAAAGAAAGGGATATAAACTTGAATGCACTGTTCTTTTTCTGACGCTAACATGTGTATTAATGCCAGAAGTCGTAACATCAGACGAGGGGTTCCAATGCACAGACACACACTGAAGGTTACAGGGAGCAACTAGAGAAAGGGGAGGGTGAGGGGACCCACTTGGGTGTCGGTGGGGGGCGGGGGAGACACTCTGGGGAAGGGAGGGGAGATGTTGGGACTCACATGGGGAGGGGGGGGGGTGAAACAATCGCAGTGGGGCTGAAACTCACTCATGGGGGGTGTGGGGCAGTCCGGGGGGAGGGGGAGACTCAATCGGGAGGGGGGGGGGGGGGGTAGGAGTCAAGAGTATTTTATTGTCATATGTCCCGAACGGAACAATGGAATTCTTGCAGCAACACAACATTGTGTGTATGTGTGTGTATATATTACGTGTGAGTGTGTGTGCGTGTGTGTGCGTGTGCGTGTATATATATATACACACATATACACACACTAGACTAAGTGGGTCCCATTGGGACCCATGTTCACACGGGAGGGCTGGTCCCCCAACGCAATATTCCACCTCTCCACCAATTCCAATATAAGTGGTCAGTGGGAGGGGGGGGCTTTCTGGAGCGCTAGTATGGGTGTTGTGGGCTGAAGGGACTGGTTTCCAGAGGGCTAGTATGGACGTTGTCGGCCAAATGGATTCTTGGGCAGGCAGCTCAGTCACTCAAGCCTGGTGTGCTGGCAGCTCACTCACGGCTGGTGGGCTGGCAGTTGACTCACGGCTATTCCTTGAAATTCCATTTCGAGCAGGGTGCAAGGCCACCAAATTCAAATGCAGTTTCCTACCATTTCAAGCAGGGTGCAAGGCCACCAAATTCAAGTGCAGTTTCCTACCACTTCAAGCAGGGGTGCAAGGCCACCAAATTCAAGTGCAGTTTCCTACCACTTCAAGCAGGGTGCAAGGCCACCAAATTCAAGCACAGTTTCATACCACTTCAAGTAGGGTGCAAGGCCACCAAATTCAAGTGCAGTTTCCTACCACTTCAAGCAGGGTGCAAGGCCACCAAATTCAAGCACAGTTTCATACCATTTCAAGTAGGGTGCAAGGCCACCAAATTCAAGTGCAGTTTCAACACCTCCGCTCGGTCCGCATTAACCAACCCGACCTCCCGGTGGCTCAGCACTTCAACTCCCCCTCCCATTCCGTATCCGACCTCTCGGTCCTGGGCCTCCTCCACGGCCAGAGTGAGCAACACCGCAAGTTGGAGGAACAGCACCTCATATTCCGCTTGGGATCCTCTGGGCTTGAACATTGAATTTTCTCAATTCTGTTAACCCTTGCTGTCTCCTCCCCTTCCCACCTCTCCCTCAGCCCTCGGGCCCTGGCATTCTTTCTCTCTCTATCTCTCTCCCCCACCCTAGTCGCACTAGCTTCTCATTTTCACATTACAAACAGCTTACAATGGCTTGTTCCCTTTATCATCGATACTTTTTTGCATATCTTTCATTCATTGTTCTTTATCTCTCCACATCACCATCTATATCTCTCGTTTCCCTGATCCCTGACCAGTCTGAAGAAGGATCTCGACCCGAAACGTTGCCTATCTCCTTCACTCCTTAGATGCTGCTGCACCCGCTGAGTTTCTCCAGCCTTTTGTGTACCCTCATACCATTTCAGACAGGGTGCAAAGCCACCAAATTCAAATGCAGTTTCATACCATTTCAAGCTGGGTGCAAGGCCACCAAATTCAAGTGCAGTTTCATACCATTTCAAGCAGGGTGAAACCACCATAAAACCACCATAAAACCACACAAAACACCGCATAAAATCCACATAAAAACCACACTTACAGTCCAGTAGACATTCAGTGTGTTCAGTTGATTCACAGCTCAGACAGAGAGTCGTGACCTCTCCCTCCCCCATCTTGCAGAGACTGAGCCACGCCCACACTTCTGGGTTTTATAGTCCCTCCCTCCTCCCACCAGAAGGGGCATGTCCTTCATTGACAGGAGAGAGAATCTCAACATTTTTTAAACACTAATAGCTCTAAAAATCCTCTGCACTTGATGAGCGGAGGGGGACTCTGAGTAAGATGGCCAAAAATCACAGTCGTAAGTGGTACCGTTTTTTCTAAAATCAAAATACAGTGCAAACAGGAAGTGGTCAAGTTTAGATTTTTAATCATTTGCCTTTTCAAAGCCGCCACATTTGCCTTTTCAAAGCCACCACATTTGCCTTTTCAATGCAACCACATTTGCCTTTTCAAAACCAACCACCACCATTTGCTCTGATTTTTCAAACCAACCACCACCATTTGCTTTGCTTTTTCAAACCAACCACCACCATTTGCTTTTTCAAACCAACCACCACCATTTGCTTTTTCAAACCAACCACATATTCATTTTCAAACCACATTAAGGGCATTCACAGGTCAGTAAAACCACACTCACAGTCTAGTAGACATGTGTTCAGTGTTCAGTTGATTCACAGCTCAGAGAGCTGTGACCTCTTGCTCCCCCATCTTGCAGCGACTGAGGCACGTCCACACTTCCAGGTTTTATAGTCCCTCCCCTCTCCCACTGGAAGGGGTGTGGCCTTCATGGTGTGATTGACAGGGGAGAGAATCTCAACATTTTTTTAAACATTAATAAGTCTTTTATTTTTCATAGATGGTAAAAATCCTCTTGTCCTGCGCAGCGGAGGGGGACCCTGAGTAAGATGGCCAAAAATCACAGCCATGAGTGGTAACATTTTTTCTAAAGTCAATATGCAGTGCAAACAGGAAGTGGTCAAGATTTAATTATACAGATATATAAATGGAACCTTTTTTGTTGTTTAACAGACAAATAAACAAACAATAATAGTGCAAAGTCAAAACCAATGCCTGCAAGTCTACATAGTTTGGAGGCTATTTGGAGGTTGTAGTGTTTATTAACCGGATGGCTGTAGGGAAGAAGCTGCTCCTGAACCTGGACGTTAGTTTTCAGGCTCCTGTACCTTCTTCCCGATGGCAGGAGTGAAATAAGAGAGGCCATGGAGCGGGGGGAGCTAGACAATTGGCGTGGTGGTGGCAACACTTGCTCCAGGGAACAGTGACACTTGGGTGACCTCCCTGTTGGAGTTGTGGGAGAGTTATGTTCGAGTCACGAGGACAGGAAGAGTTCGTACAGCTCTCACCGCCAATGGCAAACCTCAAGTGTTATCCATATCAATCTCATTCACCATTACTTGGTCAATTGCCTTCAAAGCAAAGACAATTCAAGTGCTTGTCCAGATACCTCCTATCTAGTCCACCAATGTTCACGTCATCTGCATCTTACTAACCATGCCCCTTCCCTTTGCATCCAATTTGTTTATATATATGTACAATTATGAGGAAGTCTAGGGTAGACTGTCAGAACCTTGTTCCGGGAATGGAAAAATCAAAGTTTAAAGGTGATGTATGGGGCATCTTTTATTACACAGGGTGGTGAGTGCCTGAAACATATCACCAGGGGTGGCAGTGGAGGCAGATACATTAGTGGTATTTAAGAGGCTTTTAAATAGGCATATGGATATGCAGGGAATGGAGGGATAGGGATCATGTGCAGGTAGATAATGGATGGTCTTGGTATCATGTCCAGCACAGACACTGTGGGCTGAAGGGCCTGTTCTCATGCTGTACTGTTCCTTGTTCTATATTCTACATAACAAGCGCTAAGGGTCCCAGCACTGATCCTGGAGGTACCTGCTGCTAACTGGTTCGCAAGCATAAAAATAAACTTTCACCACAGACATTCACCATCCTGCAGCTGGGCAGCACAGTGGTGCAGAGGTAGAGCTGCCGCCTCACAGCGCCAGAGGCCCAGGTTCGATCCTGACTACGGGTGCTGTCTGTGTGGAGTTTGCACGTTCTCCCTGTCACCTCGTGGGTTTTCTCCAGGTGCTCCAGTTTCATCCCACACTCCAAAGACGTGTAGGTTTGTAGGTTAATTGGCTTCTGGAATTTATAAATTGTCCCCAGCGTGTAGGACAGAACTAGTGTGAACGGGGGACCGCTGGTTGGCATGGACTCAATGGGCCGAAGGGTCTGTTTCCATGCTGCATCTCAAAACTAAACTAAACTAGACATGCCAAGAGATGTTTTGGACAGGTGGGCATTGCTGATGCACCGTGGACATACAACGTCCCTGACCATTGACCACAGCGAGGAACACAATTTGAGACTCGTGTCACTGTCGTCCTGCTTAATTTCACTGCTTGTATCCACTCGTTATCACCTTTTCTACAACCAACAATGAACCATTGTGGGCTCCACATTTCCTTGATCATCATTGCTGGCTTTTAATTTGTCCTCTTGCATACCTTTTATTCATATTTTCTGTATACCTTTTCATACCTCTTGTTTCCCTCTCCTCAGTCTGAAGAAGGGTCAAGTCAAAGTCAAAGTTAAAGTCAAAAGAGTTTATTGTCATGTGTCCCTGACAGGACAATGAAATTCTTTCTTTGCATAGCACAACAGAACATAGTAGGCATTGACTACAATTATATACGTAAATACACACATTAATAAATAAACTGATAAAGTGCAAATAACAGATGGAGGGGTATTAATGTTCAGAGTTTTGTCCGAGCCAGGTTTAATAGCCTGACGGCGGTGGGGAAGTAGCTATTCCTGAACTGGGTTGTTGCAGTTCTCAGGCTCCTGGACCTTCTACCCAAAGGTAGCAGGGAGATGAGTGTGTGGCCAGGGTGGTGTGGGTCCTTGATGATACTGCCAGCCTTTTTGAGGCAGCGACTGATAGATCCCCTCGATGGAAGGAGGGTCAGAGCCGATGATGGACTGGGCTGTGTTTACTACTTTTTGTAGTCTTTTCCTCTCCAGGGCGCTCAAGTTGCCGAACCAAGCCACAATGTAACCGGTCAGCATGCTCTCTACTGTGCACCTGTAGAAGTTAGAGAGAGTCCTCCTTGACAGACCGACTCTCTGTAATCTTCTCAGGAAGTAGAGGCGCTGATGAGCTTTCTTAATAATTGCATCAGTGTTCTTGGATCAGGAAAGATCTTCACAGATGTGCACGCCCAGGAATTTGAAGCTCTTGACCCTTTCAACCATCGACCCGTTGATATAAGCGGGACTGTGGGTCCCCATCCTACTCCTTCCAAAGTCCACAATCAGTTCCTTGGTTTTGCTGGTGTTGAGGGCCAGGTTATTGTGCTGGCACCATATGGACAGTCGCTCGATCTCTCTTCTGTACTCCGACTCATCCCCATCAGTGATACGTCCCACTACAGTGGTGTTGTCAGCGAACTTGATGATGGAGTTCGCACTTTGACCGGCTACGCAGTCATGAATATAGAGTGAGTACAGCAGGGGGGCAGAGCATGCAGCCTTGAGGTGCTCCTGTGCTGATTGTTATCGAGTCTGATACATTTCCACCAATACGAACAGACTGTGGTCTGTGGATGAGGAAGTCAAGGATCCAATTGCAGAGGGATGCGCAGAGACCCAGTTCTGCGAGTTTGGTAACCAGCTTGGAGGGGATGATTGTGTTAAATGCCGAGCTGTAGTCAATGAATAACAGCCTGACATATGAGTTTTTGTTGTCCAAGTGGTCCAGAGCGGAGTGGAGGGCCAGCGAGATCGCATCCACCGTTGATCTGTTGTGGCGGTAAGCGAACTGCAGTGGGTCCAGGTTTTTGTCGACGTAGGAGTTGATTTGCGCCATGATCAACCTCTCGAAGCACTTCATCACCACAGGCGTTAGTGCCACAGGTCACTAGTCAATGAGGCACGTCACCTTACTCTTCTTGGGCACCGGTATTATTGATGCCCTTTTGAAGCAGGTGGGAACCTCAGACCTCAGAAGTGACAGGTTGAAAATGTCCGTAAAAACTCCAGCCAGTTGGTCCGCACAGGTTTTTAGAACACGACCAGGTATACCATCAGGACCAGGCGCTTTTCGAGGGTTCACCCCTCTGAAGGATTTCCCGGCGTCGGCCTCTGTGACTGAGACTGAAATACCTTCACAGCGAATGGGGGCTCGGGAAGGCACATCCCATTCGCTGTGATGGTATATCAGTCTCAGCTTCGACCTGAAAGGTCACCTACTCCTTCTCTCCGGAGATGCTGCGCTGAGTGACTCCAGCATTTTGTGTCTGCCCCCTCCGGTTATAAAGCAGCATCCGCAGTTCCCTCCTACACGCTCCGTGAGAGAGTCACCGGTCTGTTAAAGGGGTCAGCGCTCCGCCTCAGTGACAGGCTGACACCCTGGACCATCTATCCTCGCCACTGGCTTCCCCCATGCACCATCTCGCCTTGTGACTAAAATACTTGCAGCACAGACGGACTTATTTGGACTTAGTTTCGTTTAGTTTAGAGATACAGCGCGGAAACAGGCCCTTCGGCCCACCGACCACCCACACTCGGGACAATTTGGTCGCAATGAATCCGCCTCCACGACTCCCCTCATGACAATGCATTCCACACCCTGACCACTCACTCACCCCGAAACAAAGATTATTTCCCCCTCAGGTCTCGTTTGTTCCTTTTGCCTGTCACCCCGATTACACACCCTCAGGTTGGATTTTTGTTTTTTTAAAGAAAATAGGTGCAGGAGGAGGCCATTCGGCCCTTCGAGCCAGCACCGCCATTCATTGTGATCATGGTTCTTGACCCTCTGCCAGCCAGGCACCACTTTGTGCCCACAGTATGTAAACGCCAGCGTCTGCAGACTCTTTCCACACACTTGCAAAACATGTATTTGTTATTTAACGCGAAACCCCTCAACTGCCCTCTGTTCTGCAGAGATTTAAACCCATATTCCTTAACACTGGGAAAGACTGTACATTGCCCCTGTTGTGTAGGATAGTGCTAGTATGGTCGGGGCGGACTCGGTGGGCCGAAGGGCCTGGTTCCGCGCTGTTCTATAAGGTGACGATATTTAATTTCAGACAGTTTTTTTTTTAACCCTAAACGGAATTGCTGGATTCAATGATTCAATTTCAATGTCATTTTATTATCATATGTACTTTAGCTACAGGGAAAGTCGTTTTTGTTTTTGCGTAAAACTCAGTAAAATCTTGCTACACACTAGAACAAACATGACATAGTACAAGTGTAAAAATAGTAGATTATTGATACTGAGGCAGAACACAGGAGTGCCACGCTAAAGACAACAACATGAAATCTGAAATTGTACACATCAAATGCTGGATATAATAGCTCAATTCATCGGTTTACAAATAAATGTGTTTACAAATCATTTGTTTTGTTTGTTTTTTTTCCCCCGTTTTATTCCCCCTTAGCTTTTAAAGATAAACATATTCGAACTGCGTACGAAATAAAGCCAAACAATTTAAACACATTTTAAAGTTCATTGTTACTTCCAGTTTTAAGAGAGATTAGTGAAAACTCTTTGGTGGGGGAGAATTAGTGCCAATGCAATTGCAAGCAAATGTTGAGACTCACTCTTGTTCCACCTCCTCGCCTTCTGAAGAGCGGAATGGCAAGTGCAGGTGGCTTTGGAGATTGCTTTACCCGCGGCGCTCACTCCAAAAATAAACAGAGGCGCCGCGCCGCTGAGCTTCCCTTCAGACTGAGGGTGGGAGAGGGAAGGCACACGTGTGTCCGTGATGTGTGCAGCACCAGCACCAGTCACCCCAGACCCAGGGGTCGGAGACGCCGAGACATCTCAGCCCTGACATGAAACGTGTGTCTCGCTTTGTAGCCTCTGTGCAACAACGACCCGGCACTCAACCTCGCCGAATGAGATACTGCACCACCAGTCAGCCATCTATTGCAACGTAAGTTAATCAAATGTTCACATTCAAACCTGGTCTCGCAAGAATTAAATGCCTTGGGGATGCGTTGCGCCCCCCAAGGCATTTAATTCTTGCGAGACCAGGTTTGAATGTGAACCTTTGATTAACCTATGTGGCAATTGGTGGCTGATGGAAGGAACTGCAGATGCTGGTTTACGCAGAAGACTGACACAAAATGCTGGAGTAACTCAGCGGCACAGGCAGCACCTCTGGGGAAGGGTACACAAAATGCTGGAGAAACTCAGTTGGGTGCAGCAGCATCTGTGGAGCGAAGGAGATAGGCGACCTTTCTGGCCGAAACCCTTCTATAGGCAATCTCTGGAGAAGGAATGGGTAACATTTCGGGTCCACACTCTTCTTCAGACTGAAAATCCAGTGGTTTGCAGGGGGCGAGGGGGGGCTGTTTGAGGTAGTCTGCTCCTTCTCTTCTTGACGCGGTCTCGTACAACTATAATCCGCCATCCGACCATTCAGAAATCCTAACATCTGCTCATGTTCCCTGTCCAGACCCATTCCCAAGCTCCCGCCTACTCTTCAGGTCCCCCCCCCAACCACCACCCTAACCCCCGCGCCCCCTCCCCAACCCCCCCACTACCAACCGCTCCCCGGGGTCCCAGTAGACACAGGGGCGGCGCGGTGGCGCAGCGGTAGAGTTGCTGCCTCACAGCGCCAGAGGCGCGGGTTCGATCCTGACTGCGGGCGCTGTCTGCACAGAGTGTGTACGTTCTCCCTGTGACCCCGTGGGGTTTCTCCGGGTGCTCCAGATTCCTCCCACACTCCAAAGACTTACAGGCGTGAAGGTAAATTGGCTTCTGTAAAACTGTAAATTGTCCCTAGTGTGTAGGAGGATAGTGCGAATGTACGGGGCGATCGCTAGTCGTCGTGGATTCAGTGGGTTGAACTAAGGGCCTCTTTCTCCGCCGGATCTCTAAAATAAAGTGATACCTTGGGATTGTCATTCGTTCAATCCCACACTGAACCATCCTACCAACAACTGGAGAGCGGTCCAGAACTACTATCTACCTCATTGGAGACCCTAGGACTATCTTTGATTGGACTTTACTGGACTTTATCTTGCACTAAATGTTATTCACATTATTCCCTTTATCATGTACCTGAACACTGGAATTGGCTCTATTATAATCAGGTAATATTCCAATGGTCTTGACCCCCGTTCCTTCTCTCCAGAGATGCTGCCTGTCCGGCTGAGTTACTCCAGCTTTTTGTGTCTACCTTCCGTTTAAACCAACATCTGCAGTTCCTTCTTACACGTTATTTGTCCCCTGACTGTTTAGCACGCAACAAAAGCTTATCACTGTACCTCGGTACACGTGACAATAAACTAAACTAGTCCTAGTCAGAGAGTCATACAGCATGGAAACAGGCCCTTTGGCCCATCTTGTCCAGACTTGGCCCAACCGAGGTGCCCCATCTACAATTCTCATTTGTAATCCCATTTGGAGGAAGACTAAAATGCTGTAGAAACTCAGCGGGTGAGGCAGCATCTATGGAGCGAAGGAAATAGGCAACGTTTCGCTCCATAGATGCTGCCTCACCCGCTGAGTTTCTCCAGCATTTTTGTATACCTTCGATTTTCCAGCATCTGCAGTTCCTTCTTAAACATGTAATCCCATTTGTCTGCGTTAGGCCATTTCCCCTCAGAATCAAAGGATGTACCTTTCGAATGGAGATGAGGAGGAATTTCTAAAGGTTGAGGGTTGTGAATTTGTGGAATTCATTGCCACAGAGCCCAGACACCCCCTTTTCCCTGCCTGAAAGAGTGTAGAGAAGACTTACAAGGAAGTTACGAGAACTCGATGGCCAGGGCTATAGGAAGCGATTGATCAGGCATGGTCTCTACTCCTTGGAAGGGAGGGATGATCTTATAGAGGTGTATATAATCATGTATATAATCATGAGAGGAATAGATAGGGTGAAAGCACTGTCTTCTTCCCAGGCTTAGGGAACAAATAAATAGCGGGCATTGGTTTAAGGTAAGAGGGAAAAGATTTAATAGGAACCTACAGTAAGGGGAAACTTTCACACAGAGGATGATGGGTATGTGGAATGAGCTGCCAGAGGCAGAAACAATTCTCAAGGTATCCCTACTCTGAAAAAGTTTTCCTCCTCTGTCTGACGGGAGTTCTGCAACACCCTCTCTCACTGCTCCCTCCCTGCTCAACGGCTCAACGACCATGCTTTAACCCAGACTCTCTCGAGTCATTGCTGCCGGCTCCGATTTGCTCCATGTACCTTTTCATACCTCCAGTTGCCCTCTCCCGACTCTCAGTCTGAAGAAGGGACTCGACTCGAAACGTCACCTATTCCTTTTCTCCAGAGATGCTGCCTGACCCGCTGAGTTACTCCAGCATTTTGTGTCTAACAACATTTAAAATACATTTGAACAGGTACACAGATTGGAAAAGTTTAGCGGGATACAGGCCAAATAGAGCGATTGGGACTAGCTTAGGTGGGGCATCTTGGTTGGCATGGATGCGTTGGGCCGAAGGGCCTGTTTCCGTGCTATATCACACTATGAATCAGTAGGGATGTTGCATTTCCTCAGGAGACCTTGAACAGGTTCTTGAATCTTTTCCTCTGTATCATGTATATTTTTTCTCCCGCAGAGCTTGGAGCCTGTAATCGCAGCGGAGGCAGTTGTTAGCACTCAGCTGACCCCATCAGTTTCCAGTGTTCATCAGCACGTCAGCATTCGGAGAGAAATTCATTGGACGGACACCAGGTCCCATGAACAAGTAATCAACTCTTCTCGTACAGAGCCAGGGGATGTTTGCATCCAGCTGACACAGCACATGGGGTCAGTTGATGGGAATCCCAGTGAGAGGTGCCGTGAGGGTGCTGAACTGGAATGGCTTTGAACATTGATGTATGATGAACACAGATCAAGATGTAGATCCACAGCCTACAGTCTCAGAGGAGAGAACTATCAACTACATTGCCGCCACAAGATAAGGCGACATCGCAAAATCCAAGATATTTTTGATTCGCTTTTCTGTTTCAAAAAATGTTAAACAATCTTTCTGCAATATGTTCCATTGAAATGGAAAGCCGTCATTTGTTATACCAAGTCACTCAGGACTTGAGGGTCTGAGCTACAGGGAGAGGTTGAGCAGGCTGGGACTCTATTCCCTGGAGTGCAGGAGGATGAGGAGTGATCTCATTAGAGGTGTAGGAAATAATGAGAGGAATAGATCAGGTGGACGCACAGAGTCTCTTACCCAGAGTGGGGGTAATGAGAACCATAGGGCAGAGGTTTAAGGTGAAGGGGAAAAGATTTGATCGGATTTTTTCAAACTAAGGGTGGTGGGTGCATGGAACGAGCTGCTGGAGGAGGTAGTTGAGGCAGGGACTATTGCAACGTTTAAGGAGCAATTAGACAGGTTTAGAGGGATATGGGCCTGTTGCCACACTGTGTGACTCCATGTCTCTGTATTGCAGCGGTATGATAGAGAGACAATCTAAAATCCAAGTTATTTTTGATTAGCTTTTCTGTTTAAAAAAATGCAATCTTTATGCAAAATGTCACATTATTATGAGGTCACCATTTTTTATAGCAAATCTTGATTTGAAGGATCTGTTGTCTTGAAATAGGGCGGCACAGTGGCACAGCAGTGGAGTTGCTGCCTTATAGCGCCACAGACCCAGGTTTGCTACGGACTACGGATGCTGCCTGTGTGGAGTTTGTACGCTCTCCCTGTGACCACATGGGATTTCTCTGGTTCCCTCACTTCAAAGATGTACAAGTTTGTAGGTTTATTAACTTGACTTGTAGGTTGCACAATTGTAAATAGTTTTTAGAGTGTAAGACAGTGCTAGTGAATGGGGATCACTGGTTGGTGTGGATACAGTGGGCCAAAGGGCCTGTTTCTGCGTTGTATCTCTTGTACCACCAAGCACGACATCCGGAGGCTGCAGTGAATCGTCCGATCAGCTGAGAAGGTTGTTGGCTGCAACCTTCCCCCCCCCGCCCCCACTGCAAACTGTACACTGCAAGGGCAGGGAATCGAGTAAGATCACCTCTGACCCCTCTCACCCTGGCCACAAACTCTTTGAAGCACTTTCCTCTGGAAGGCGATTCCGGACTGTCAAAGCCACAAGAACCAGACATAAAAACGGCTTTTTTTCCCCAAGAGTAACCAAAATAACCAAAAGTCTGTAGCCTCCTTTTGCACTGGTATTTTATTTAATTCACATGTTTAATCAATAATGTTTTATTGTAAATCTTTAATGCTTTATGTGTCATTCTTAATTGTTACTGTATGTCGTGTTGTTACCTGCGAGTGGAGCACCAAGGTAAATTCCTTGTATGTGTACATACTTGGCCAATAAACTTATTCATTCATTCGTCTAAAACTCAATACATCAAGCCCTGAAATGAGCTACAATCCAAAAATGAACAAATATGCATAACTCATCTACAACGGAACCTAGAACAGTACAGCAGACGAACAGGCCCTCTGGCCCAGAATATCTGTGTCAAACATGGTGCTAAGAAGACCTAATCTCATCAGCCAGTGCATGATCCATGAGATTAGTTTATATTGGCACATTGTTGAGCAAACACATCGTGGGCCAGCGTGCTGTACTGTTCCATGTTCTAGTGCAGACAAGTTGTGCACATTTGTTCATTTTGAGAACAGAATCTATGTAAGATTGTTCACTGGACCTGTATTTCTTTAACTCATATGCTCTCAATTGAAAATGATTAGGAATTTTCAGGATGAAAGCAGAAGATTGATACGTTTATAGATGAGCTGACCATTAGGTTCAGCAATGATATATATATATAATGTCATGAACAATTTGTGCATGAGTTATACATAATATACTAGGAAAAGGGCACTGGGCTTTATTCCACAAGTCTACCTGTTTACAAATGGTGGGGCACATCAGCCACGGCTTGATCAGCCATGATCATATTGAATGGCGATGCAGGCTCAAAGGGCCGAATGGCCCTATTCCTGCACCTATTTACTATGTCTCTATCATGTCAGACAGACCTGTCCTCAGTTACTAATCTCCACATATGGAAGTCTCGCTCACCCCCCCAGTGCTCTGCTCACTGACCAGAGCCTAGACTGGCTTCGGTTTTAAATTCCCACGTTGGAATTTAAAACCATCCCGTGACTCTTGTGCTCGATGTAACCTCCCCCTAAGTCTCCAGCTTGTGAAGTCTCCGCATTCTTGTGAAATCCTTTACTTCACACCATCGACACGTGGTGTGTGGAGTCTAATCTTTATTTTTTATCCCTGAAACTGCTCCATTCATTGAAGCTTCTTATAGCCTCTTTTTGACTGACTTGGTCAACAACCTATTGCCTCCCGGTCTATTTTTGTCTGGAGGTGGCTGTGGTTGAGGTCATAATATTAATTTACAAAATTTTTGTCTAAAATAGCAATGATGTACCTTCCGTGATCAAACCCAAGGAACCAATTGCTGACTGGCCTTTAGAAAAACCATTCATGTCTTAAGATGGTTTATCTGATGAACTAATACTGTAAACCCTTGTTTTAACAGACCTCTTTATAATGGATAGACACAAAATTCTGGAATAACTCAGCAGGACAGGCATCTCTGGAGAGAAGGAATGGGTGATGTTCTCGACCCAAATTGTTACCCATTCCTTTTCTCCAGAGATGCTGCCCGTCCCACTGAGTTACTCCAGCATTTGTGTCTAGCTTCAATGTAAACCAGCATCCTTCCTACACTTTATAAAGCATTTAGGTTATTCCAGAATTGTCATAGACATGGATTTGTTGTTTCACGGAATGACCACTAGGTGGATGGGGCGAATGGTGTTTTGGAACCTTTTTGGGTCCACACCATAGCCTCTATGGGGACAATTCAGTGTGTAGGATATATCTACTGCAGAAGTTCTATCTTCTCACATTGCAAAGACATTGCGACAGTGTGAGTTTACCCTGTGTATTTTGCATCCTTCACTGTTTAATGGCCATTTTCCAATAGTATTGTACATATCAACCCCCTTATATGGTTATAGCAGACAATCGACCATTCCCCCCCCCCCGGTAGGGTCTGTTATAGCAAGGGTCCACGGCATTAAATAGAACATTCTGTGATTAATACAATAGGATTAAAATGATAGACACAAGGAACTGCAGATGCTGTGATCTTGATGTAGAAACACAAGGAGTAATAATGGGTCAGGCAGCATCTCAGGAGGGCATGGACAGGCAGCAGTTTTGGTTGGGACCCTTCTCCACATTGATAACATTGATAGTTTGGTGGTGTGGTGGGGGGGGGGGGGGAAGGGAAAGCTGACAGGTTGGGGCTATGGAAATGATGTAAGATGGATTGCAAATTAAAACGCAGTGTGAGTTTTGGTAAAAAGATTTATTTCTGCATTCTCAAGTAATCCAGGGTTATTTCCTCTTAAATGGATCTTCAACTGTTCTATAAATATAGTTATGCAAGTTTGCAAACCGTGTGTACAGCAGTCACAGCACTTACAGAGAGACTCTTCATGTGAAGACCAAAGGTAAACGGTAACGTTACTGTATCCACTTGTTCCAGTTTGATTCGTGTGGAAAGACTCTGCTGAGTTTGATCACACAGTCGATGGTTGGCTCATAAAATACAGTGGTGGTCTCAGACAACTTGTGCTCCTGCATCTCGGAAACTACTGTTGGAGTGGAAAACAAGGACACCGGCTTGCTTTTGGTTAAGCAGCGTTTCTGGATGCACCCAACGGCTTCTAGACCCTGGGAATGAGAGCAGACATTTCAGGTCAGGAAACACCATCTTTTAAAGTCGAAGTTCAGTGTCTCATCAGTGACATAAGGCAGAAATCTTTACTGCAATATGACCTTAAACACTATGCCGGAAACTGAAGATAGTGACTGGTTGCATCATGGCTGGTTCGGCAACTTGAACGTCCAAAAGCGAAGACAACTGCAAAAAGTGGTGAACAGTGCCCAGTACATCACAGGTACTGACTTTCCCACAATCGAAGGGAGCTACAGGAGTCACTGCCTCAAAAAGGCAGCCCGCATCACCAGAGACCCACACCACCCCTGGCTACACACTCATTTCACTCCTGCTATTTGGAAGATACAGGAGCCTGAAAACTGTTACATCTAGGTTCAGGAACAGCTTCTTCCCTACAGCCATCAGGCTATTAAAGACTACCACCTCCAAATAAGCTCTGAACTACATTGACTTGGGGGCACTGGTTTTGTCTTTTTGTACTATTATTGTTGTGTGTGTTTGTGTGTATTTATATTTCACTGTTTGGGACACATGCCAATAAAACTCTCTCAACAGCGATGTCCTCAGTATTTGCAATGAGAAACATAGAAAATAGGTGCAGGAGTAGGCCATTCGACCCTTCATGCCAGCACCACCATTCAATATGACCATGGCTGATCATCCATAATCCTGCTTTCTCC
Source organism: Okamejei kenojei (assembly GCA_035221665.1). NCBI lineage: Eukaryota > Metazoa > Chordata > Chondrichthyes > Rajiformes > Rajidae > Okamejei > Okamejei kenojei. Next base: position 32,299,646 of record CM069152.1, on the reverse strand, counting down.
CCCTATCCCTTGATTCCATTGAATACATCAAGAGAGGTGGTGTTATTTCTAGAGCAGAGGTTTTTGTTGTCCGTAATTAATCAAGTAACAGAGGAGGTAACAATATTACACTGAGCTTAATAGGTTAAACCACCAAACCATCTATTAGTGAATGGAGGATCTCCCACCTCAACACAGTGAATGTCACTTCAGAAAATATATTCATATATGCAATGAAACTACATTTACACTTACACTTTGCACTACCATGGCAAGGCCACCAGCATAATCATGGACCAGTCTCACCCCAGTCACTCCCTCTTCTCCCCTCTCACATCAGGCAAGAGATACAGAAGGGTGAAAACACACACCTCAGATTCAGGGACGGTTTATTCCCAACAGCCATCAGACTAGTGAACCGTCCTCTCATCAGCTACAAACTGTGCGGTCCTGACACCCCCCCCCCCAGGTTTGTAGGTTAATTGGCTTCTGGGAAATTGGGATAACATAGAACTAGTGTACGGGTTGATCAACGGTTGGCATGGACTCGATTGGCTGAACGGCCTGTTTCCATGCTGTATCTCTAACAGACAGACACTCCAGAAAACTCACCTGTAATAACTCCATCACAATAACAGACTGCAGAACAGCACTGTAGTAGCTTATTAGTTTCTGTTCTGTGATGCCAGGTTTTGCCATGATGTGGTACAGCACAGCTTCTATCATTCCTTTACAGACAGGCTTATTCAGGCTCCCATCAACAATTCTCCAGGGATGGCAGAAGAAACTAATCTGCTCGTATTCTCTGCAAGATTCATCCAGGAAAGAGGTTACTTCATGAAAATGGCATTTAGAATAAATAAGTAATCTCTTTTGCCACTTTATTTTGCTTTATAAACTTTGAATCCTTGACAATGGCATTTCAATCACAGCATCCCCATCCAACCTGGATGGTCTGTTGTGTAGGAAGGATCTGCAGATGCTGGTTTACACTGTAGACACAAAAAGCTGCAGTAACTCAGCGGGACAGGCAGCATCTCTGGAGAAGAGGAATAGGTGGCGTTTTGCGGTCAAGACCCTTCTTCAGACTGCGAGTCAGGGGAGAGGGAAACTAGAGGTATGAAAAACTACAGAACCCTGGTTCTGTGGTCGAGGAAGAAACGGAGGGCTTTAGGGCCTTCTTGGTGGGGGGGATGGGGTACAGAGGGACTGAACATCCACAGTAAAGATGAGGGAACGGGAGCCTGGTTCTGCAGTTGAGGAAATAAATGGTGGGCTTTAAGGCTTTCCTGGTGGGAGATGGAAATGTAGAGTGACTGAACGTCCATTCAGTGGATGGTCTATTGGTCTTTTGGTTGTTGCTATCGAGTTGTGCTTTAACCTGGAACTTGCTGGCCAATGTCAGAGAATCCAATGATTCCACCTCGTCAAGGGCCAACGGTGTGACGGACAAGATTGGCCCAATTTCCAGGTTTGGGAACTGCGAAACACTCTATTCAACATGTTACAGTTTCCTGAAACAGTACACAATCCAGTCACGCAAGTATCCTCATTTAACAAATGATAGGACCTGTTTGTATATGTCCGAGCTAACCAAATGCAATTCAATCAAGTAGACACAAGGAACTGAAGATGCTGGGATCACAAACTGCTAACACAATGAGCAAAAAACAACAAAGTGCTGGAGTAACTCCGAAGGTCAGTCAGCATCTCTGGAGAGCTGGGAAAGGCGACGTTTCGGGTCGGGTTTCTTCATCAGTATGAAAATTGCAGCACCAGTGTGTCGATATCTGGACCCGAAACGTCTCCTATCCATGTTCTCCAGAGATGTTACCAGACCCGCTGAGTTACTCCAGCTCTTCGTATTTTTTGCAATTTAATCAAAATGCTGTGATAACTTGTGTATAATGGGGCAGCACAGTGGCACAGCAGTAGAATTGCTGCCTTACAGCACCAGAGATCCAGGTTTATCCTGACAATAGGTGCTGTCTGGATGGCGTTTGTACATTATTCCCATGGCTGCGTGGGCTTTCCCTGGGTGCTCCGGTTTCCAGTCACATTCTAAAGACTTGCAGGTTTGTAAGTTAATTGAATTAGGTAAAAATTGTAAATTGTCCCTAATATGTAGGATAGTGCTAATGTACGGTGATCACTGGTTGGTGCAGACTCGGTGGGGCAAAGGGCCTATTTTCGCGCTGTATATCTCAACTAAACTATAAAAACAGACTTCATTATTGCATAATCTCAAATTCCAGATTGAAGATTTCCCTACTTCGATTAATATATTGAAATGTAATAATGTTAAACACCTACTTGTCTGATTCACTTTGCAAGATACCTTCTATCTTCACATTCTCCTTGACCGAATCCCCTGCAATGAAAGATTAAAGGCAACTTTAACTTGCACAAAGCAGAATCAAATTTTTTCAACATGAAGAACACATCTTTGATTTTCCCCAACCGTTATTAATTAAACCAGGTATTAAGGAAACCTAATACTCAGGAAAAAACTGGAGGAGAAAAAAATAATTTAAGACTCCTTAAGTGGAAATAGTGACAAAGCTAGGAAGGGCGAGGGATATGAAAATGCTTTGCACTTATGAACAAATGTCAGCTATTTTTTCTTTTGCATTTATTTCAGATGTTTCATTTTTTCACATTTCAGATTCTTTTTATTTCTCAGATATGTTATTCTTTTAAACATTTTCAGATATTTTATTATTTTTAATTGCAGATTTATTGCATTGACTTGCATTTAAATTTATTAGCCACTGTGGTGGGCTGTGAACTCATCTCTAGATCATTATCTCAAACCTCTGGTTTCAAGCTGGAAAGGGTGCATAGAAGATTTATGAGGATGTTTCCAAGGCTCGATGGCCTGAGCTAGAGGGAGAGGTTGAGCAGACTAGGACTCTTTGCCTTGAAGCGCAGGGGGATGAGGGGTGATCATTGAATCATTGAGGTGTACTCACGAGAGGAATAAATCGGGTAGAGTCTCTTACCCAGAGTAGGGGATTCGAGAACCATAGGTTTAAGCTGAGGGGGGAAAGATTTAATAGGAACCTGCGGGGTAACTTTTTCCACACAAAGGGTGGTGGGTGTGGGGAACAAGCTGCCGGAGGGGAAAGTTGAGGGAGGTACTCCCGCAACGTTTATGAAGCATTTAGACAGGTACATGGATATGACAGGTTTAGAGGGATATGGGTCAAACACAGGCTGGAGGGACTAGTGTAGATGGCACAGGTTGGTCGGTGCGGGCAAGTTGGCTGAAAGGCCTGTTTCAATGCTGTATGATTCCATGACAATGGCTCTGGTTCATACATCCAATAGTACAAGTTAATGTCTCGGAATCCACAGACGCCCACACATCCAACAGCACTGATGGACCTGAGACTGTGCATCTTACCAAGCTGAGTAAAGACACAAAAAGCTGGAGTAACTCAGCAGGTCAGGCAGCATATCTGGAGAGACCCTTAAGGGTCTCGACCCGAAACGTCACCCATTCCTTCTCTCTAGAGATGTTGCCTGTCCACTGAGTTACTCCATTTGTGTCTATCTTAAACCAGCATCTGCAGTTCCTTCTTAGCAAGCTGAGTCCCTGCAGTAATCGCCCAACCTTCCACAGGGATGTCTCATATCTGTGTATCTTCCTGTCTGAGAGGCATGAATTGGAGGGAGTGCCAGATGCAGAATGTGATTATATTTGTTCCACTACATGCAGTTCACGGTGGAATTTTAATTTTTTTCAATGTTTACAATATTGAAGGATATTAATTAGGAGAGGCACAGTGGTGCTGAGGTGGAGCTGCAGCCTCACAGCACCAGAGACACAGGTTCAATCCTGACTACGGGTACACTCTGTGTGGAATTTGTAGATTCCCCGTGATACTGCCTGGATTTTCTCCTGGTGCTCTGGTTTTCTTCCACACTCCAAAGTCGTACAGGTATGTATGTTAATTGGCTTCTGTAAATTGCCGCTAATGAGCACACAGGACAAAGGACATTTATTGTCACATACACCAGTTGGTGCAGTGAAATTTGACTTGCCATGCAGCACACAGATAAAGATAAGACACAACACTAAAGAATTAACAATGAACATAAAAACATCCCCCCACAATGGTTCCCACTGTGGGGGAAGGCACAAAGTCCAGTCCCATCCCAATGTCCACTCGTAGTCAGGCCTATTGAGGCCTCCACAGTCGCTGCTATGGCGGCCCAATGTTTTAGGCCTTCTCGCCGGGTGATGGTGCGCCAGCATTGGGAGAGTCTTCACAGCGGCTTGGGACACCTGGAACGGCCGCTTCCTTACCGGAGTCTGTGGTTTCCGAAGCCAACAAGGCCGCGCTGGATGGAGCCTCACCACTGGTGATCTCGCCGAGAGATCCCAGATTCCTGATGTAAAAGTTCAGCACCGCCGCCCGCACCTGGCCGTCCGCAGCTGGCCGCTCCACAGACCCGCAGCTCCTCGATGTTCACCTGCGGTCTCAGCACACCGGAGCTCCAGCGCGGCGACCCAGGCAAGGTATCGCCCGCTCCGCTCCACGATGGTGCTCCAGCGCTGAGCCGCTGCCGAAGCCGAGGTTCTGGGCGGTCCCCCCAGGAAACGCCGCTCCAGGCCCGCTGGTAGGCCACGAAGACGGGTCGAAGTTGCAGCCCGGAGAAAGGCTGCCTCTCCGACCAGGTGGGGACCCTGAAAAGTAGTTTCCCCCTTTCCCCTCTCCCCCCCCCCCCCCCCCCACATAAAAAAGACTAAAACTCCAAAACAAAACGCTAAAACTCACTGAAAATAAAAGAAAGAAGTTAAGAAACAGACAGCTGCAGGCTGGGCAGCCATACCAACTGGACGGCGCCCCAGCAGGATGTGAAAGTGGGATAACATACAACTAGAGTGAACGGGTGATCGATGGTCAGCGTGGACTCTGTGGGGTGAAGGGCGTTTCCACATTGTATCTCTAAACTCAAAAGGTATTGTAAAAAGATTACAGGATGCAGATAACCCTAATACCATAAATATTTCAAGAGCTTTCCCGAGTCAAACGTTACACAGCAGTTTACTACTATATAAAGGATAGCTAATTAAAATTTAAAAAAAAATCAGATGAGTTTAAAATAACATCACCTAATGCTCCAGTGATCAAGTACTGTACAATTACCCTGATGCACATTCTTTTGACTCCAATTAGCTTCCTCCTGAAGTCCTGATCTGTCCTGCCTCGGGTTCATTTGAGGATTTTCACCATGCTGTAAATCCTCCCCTGAATTCACCACAGATATATCGTCTTTGAGAAGCTGCCCACGCACAGCATGTATTGCTTCAATGTTTCCCTCACTCACTGTGTTCTCCGCTTGGGCAGCTTCTTCTTGCACCAACTGGGTACCTTGTTTTCCCCTATCCTTCGCAGCAGTCATTTTGGAAGAGGCCCTCAGACTTCTAACATCAAGTGAAGAGTTCAGCCCCTCACAACTTGCATCTCTGTTCCCATCTTGTTCACAACCTGGCTTTACTGGCTCACTCTGCAAATCCGGGTATTTGACAAGATTAGCTCCTAGTGAAGAGGTAGAAGGGAACTGGTGCTGGGAGAGTTTGCTTCTTGTTTCATCTGATGTGCTGTCTGGATTGTCCCGATTCGAGGAATCCCTCCTTAGTTCAGAAGAGTCACTGTCCTGAGAAGATCTTTTACGAGGACGCTCACGGTCAATGTTTCCAGCGCCAATCTCCTCAATAGTTCTTTTCCTATTCGCTGCCACTGTACACACACGACTCATACAGACATCCTGTGCAGTTGTGGACTCCGAACTGTGCTCTTTAACACTCTCCTTTGTAACGATTGAACTAAAATCAGACTTTATACTCTTCTTATGCGTGTCAGTTTGTTCACTGGGCGGAATGTTTCTTGTGTCAGATTCTGAAGGGCTTATTTCAGAGGTGCTTTTGGACCCCCCCTCGGATGAACTCAGAGACACAGACTTCTCCCCACTTTTCCAGACACGAAATGGATGAAGCAGCCAGGGATGAGCATGCGTTATCGCCACCAACCGTGCTGCTGAGCTGCCGACCACTACGATCTGGTCCAACACTTTCAAATCCTGCAAAACAGAAGCAAACGTCAAAATCGCCGTACACATTTAACAAACTACATATGAAAAGCAATTCCAACACATTGTAAATAGCAAAGAATTTCTGCAATTATTTGATCTGTTCTTCAATGCTTCCATTTAGCAATTCTGGAATCCGCTCACCTAATGCGTAGGAAGGAACAGCAGATGCTGGTTTATATCAAAGACTGACGCAAAATACTGCAGTAACTCAGCAGGTCAGGCAGCGTCTCTGGAGAAAAGGAATAGGTGACGTTTTGGGTTGGAACCCCTCATGTGACTGAAGAAGGGTTCCATCCCAAAACTTCACCTATTCCATCTATCTAGAGATGCTGCCTGACCTGCTAAGTTACTGCAGTATTTTGCATTGATGTTAAAAGTCTGAGGGCCTCTTCCAAAATGACTGCTGCGAAGGATAGGGGACAACAAGGTACCCAGTTGGTGCAAGAAGAAGCTGCCCAAGCAGAGAGTCAGTCCTGCATTTTCTATCGATCTTCGGTTCCCTTCCATCTAATCTCTCTCTTCCTTTGTACATCCCTCCTTAGGTAGGATTACCAGATCTGCACACAACAGTGCTAACATTGAGTAAACAAAAAGTTTGTCAGCAGGTAGCGAGACTGTCCTTCTTTATACTGGACCCCAAGATTAGTGTCTTAGTCCCAAAAATCAGTTCATTTTTCAGGAAAATATACCTTACTATCAGCATACACTGGATACAAACTCAAATGGTTTGAAAGCAAATAGTTGTATTATGTTTTTACATAAAGCAAATATTACTAAATTAACATAAATGTAGATGTTATCTTAACTAAACCATTTAGCAGACTCATTTACAAATCATCACGATTTAAAATAAATTACATTTAATCACCCAGGAATTTCTAAATATTTTGTGTTTAAGACAAACACATGGATAGGACAGGTTTGAAGGGATATGGGCCAACGCAGACAAGTAAGACTAGTGTAGATGGGACGTGCTGACTGGTGTGGGCCAATGAGCCCGTTTCCACACTGTAAGACTCTATAAGGGTGACATGGTGGTGCAGCAGTTGAGTTGTTGCCTTACAGCACCAGAGACCTGGATCTGATCCCGACTATGGGTGCTTGACTGTACGGAGTTTGTACGTTCTCCCCGTGACCTGCGTGGGTTTTCTCCGGGATCTTCGGCTTTCTCCCACACTCCAAATGGTTTGGTATAATTGTAAATTGTCTCTAGTGCGTGTAGGATAATGTTAGTGTGCGGGGATCACTGGTTGGCGCGGACAAGGAGGGCCGAAGGGCTTGTTTCCGTGCTGTATCTCTAAACTAAACCAAAGGTACAGGTTTGTAGGCCAATTGGCTTGGTATAATTGTAAATTATCCCTAGTGCATGTAGGATAGTGTTAGTGTGTAGGGACGGCTGGTCGGCGCGGAGTCAGTGGACTGAAGCGCCTGTTTCCGCGCTGTGTCTTTAAACTACATTATAAAGACTCTATGACTATGACACACCTGCAGGTATTGCTTTAATGTCTTGGTCCTTGCATTCTGCACCTCCTCATACTGAAGAAATTGTTGCACTAGTTTTGTTGTCTCCATCCCAAAGGTGGAACAGGCTTCAATCGCATTGGAGATTTCCTGCACGGCAGTCAGATCCTCGGGACTGTACCCGAGCTCGTCCACAAAGCGCTTTTGAACTTTCTCCCCTCCGTACTCGTAAGAGCTGGGCTTCAGCACCTTTGTGAATGTCTGAGGAAGAGCATCTGGTCCTGAGGCCGTCTCAAACAAAGTGGCTGGATCTGCTTCAGGAGAAAGCAGGAGGTTGAACATTTCAGATATAATTGCATGTATCAAAACAGTCAAAGAAAGAGAACAAGGACTACATTTTAATGATAAATATCACTGCAAACTTTGGCAACAAAATAAGCAGCACGCAGACTTTAATGTAAATATTTTTGTTGATAAATTGATGTATAATGCAGCTAATTTACTGGTATCAGTGGCAATGATTTATATAAACTAGCTAATCACCTTCCAAATCTTATAGACTTTAGAGATACAGCATGTAAACAGGTCCTTCAGCCCACTGAGTACGCACCAACCAGCGGTAACCTCATACACGAGCAACTACATTAGGGGCAATTTAAAATTAACAAAATCTAATTAACCTACAAACCCAAACATCTTTGGAGTGTGTGAGAAAACCGAAGCACCCGGAGGAAACCAATGCGGTCACAGGGAAAATGTATAAACTCCACACAAACACCTGTAGTCAGTATCGAACCCGGGTCTCTGGCGCTGTACGGCAGCAACTCTGCCGCAGCCTCTTCGTGCCGGCCCTAATCGTTCAGCATCCTGGATGAGGAGTTTCCTTCCACCAAACGCTAGGAAGGTTAAAGCTACCACCTTAGGTCCCTGTGACAAAATCTGGCTCCTTAGACACTGGTGCCCTTCCCTCTCCCTAGCAATTTATACAAGGATGAACAAAACTTGGTCTCATGTCGGGGTTTCATCTGGCTGCACTGGTTTCCTCCCATACCAAAGACGTGTGGGTTTGTAAGTGAATTGTAAATTGTCCCTAGTGTGTAGGAAGTGGGTACGAGAGAGGGATAACATGGAACTGGGAAAAAAGGTGATGGATGGTCGGCGTGTTGTCAATGGGCCAAAGGACGTGTTTAAATGCTATCTTTCAATCAATGCAATCAAGAGATATTGCTTCAGAATGAGCGGGTGTGTGTGTGTGTGTGTGTGTGTGTGTGTGTGTGTGTGTGTGTGTGTGTGTGTGTGTGTGTGTGTGTGTGTGTGTGTGTGACATGATGAAAAGTTAAACAAGTTTGACCGGTGAGTAACAGAAGCAACAAATAATTACAAAAAATGTGTAAAATTGGATGAAAAATAATTTAAACGGAGAGGTTCAATTGTTATGGAAGTACAAGAAATAGCATTCTGAAGCTTACGGACTCACCACCATGGGTGCTCAAGCTTCCTTGCGCTGGCGTTGCACGAACTTTTAGCCTCACCCGACAGGAGTTTACCACGATGTTGTCATTTGGATTAAGGTTGCGTGTGCTCACTATGCCCGGTGCGTAATACCCTCTCATCAGTAAGTAGTTAGTATGCGAGGCCTGAGGAGCCTTCACTTCAAATTTGGGCTTATTTCCAACGTCTTCCACGTCATCTTCCTCATCGTCATCCAAGCCTTCCTTCCCCAACCTAAAACAGACAACGAATGTAGAAACAAGGAACTGCAGATGTTGGTTTACAAAAGAAAACACAAAGCGCTGGAGTAACTAAGTGGATCAGGCAGCATCCCTGAATGAACATGGATAGGTGACGTTTCGTGTGGGGACCCTTCTTCAGTCTGGTCAGTGTTGAGTCTACTTCCAGTTTGAATAAAAGTCCCGACCCGAATCGTTCCCTATCCATGCTCTCCAGAGATGCTGCCTGACCCGTTGAGTTACTCCAGCACTTTGTGCCTAAAACATATTAAAGCAAGGTTAATTATTTGAAAGCTCAAAGTATCCCAGCTGAGCTAAAGCAAGGAAGTGTTCTGTTGATGATAAGCTGTGCAGTCTGGACATACTCAATGTAGACGCCATGATGTACCAGTTCATTCCTCCTTTATCTGAGATTTTCAACATGGTAGAAAACATGAGTATGCACAATACTAATAATAGAAAGCAAAAGATCAAGACATTTCCATAGTAATCTTTTCCCAGTTTTAAGGTGAGGGGGCAGATTTAATAGGAAACATTTTCACCCAGGGTGGTGGGTATATGGAATGCTGTATGGCTCTATAAATGAGAGTAGGATTTATAAAGATATACAAGCTTGAGGAACCATCCATGAAGTGGATGAATTTAGTCACAGGGTGATGAATCTGTTGAATTCTTTGCCACAGAAGTCAGTGGATATTTTTAAGGCAGATAGAGATAGATTCTTGATTAGTACAGGTGTCAGAGGTTATGGGGAGAAGGCAGGAGAATGGGGCTGATCGATCAGCCATGACTTGATGGACCGACTGGCCTAATTCTACTCCTATTCCTTAAGACCTTATGAAAATCACATGCCCATACCTTTTTATAACTTCATTGTCTACCAGCGTACTGTCCACAACCACAATCTGCTCGGGGATTGAGACGTGGAAAGACAACAGTCCGAGGATAAACAAAGACACTGTGGCCACACAGCAGCCACCATTGCCATCCAGAGGGTAGGTGAGCATGTCAGTCTCAACTCGTGCATCCTTGTCCTGGAAGGAGAAGATGTTGGGGAGGTCCTCCATTCCTGCAGTCTTTAGCTTTTGTAAAAACTTGTACGATTCAGAACATATATTACTTGGAAAACGCCAGACGAAGTTCCTGGAATAAATCATCCACAAGAAATATTACATCATGTTTAAGAGTTCTGAGAATGCAGAATAAAAACAGTACTGCACATCATTAACACACAAAAACAATAAAACTGTCTTTCATAAGTCATAGAAGCAAAGTAGGCCATTCAGCCCATCACGTCTACTCCGCCATTCAATCAAGGCTGATCAATCTTTCCCTCTCAACCCCATTCTTCTGCCTTCTCCCCATAACCCTGGATCCCCTTACTAATTAAGAATATGTCAATCTCCGCCTGTAATAACTTGGCGTCCACAGTGTATGTGGCAATTAATTCCACAGATTCACCAAACTCTGGCTAAAGAAATTCCTCCTCATCTCCTTTCTAAAGCTGTGTCCTTTTATTCTGAGGCTATGCCCTCTTGTCCTAGACTCTCCCACTAGTCATGGTAATTATACAGAAAAGGAGACTCTGGAAGGGAGGTTAAGTTTGTGTGACGGTCTGAGCTGCATCCACGATTTCCTGCGATGTTTGTGGCCTTGAATGGAGCTGTTCCCAAACCATGTTGTGGCGCATCCTGATAAAATGCTTCCTATGGTGCATCTGTAGAAGTTGGTGAGAGTTGTTGGTGGCATGCTGAACCTCCTAAGCCTTCTGAGGAAAGTTCAATGCAGTTTCAAAATCTATATCTCTCCATATTACCGTCTATATTTCTCGTTTCCCTTTCCACCGACTCAGTCTGAAGAAGAGTCTCGACGTGAAACTTCACCTATTCCTTTTCTGCAGAGATGCTGTCTGACTCGCTGAGTCACGTCAGCTTTTTACGTCTATCTTCGGTTTAAACTAGCATCTGCAGTTCCTTCCTACATACGTCACCTCCCAATGTTCCCCAGAAATGGTGCCTGACTCGCTGAATTACTCTTACACTTAGTGTCCTTTTTTTGTAAAGCAGCATCTGCAGTTCCTTGTGTCTACATAGTTGGTGCATAGAAACATAGAAAATAGGTGCAGGAGTAGGTCATTCGAACTTTGAGCCAGCATTGCCATTCAATATGATCATGGCTGATCATCCAAAATCAGTATCACATTCCTGCTTTCTCCCCATATCCCTTGATTCCATTACCCCCAGGAGCTATCGAACTCTCTCTTGAAAACATTCAATGAATTGGCCTCCACTGACATCTGTGGCAGAATTCCACAGAATCACAACTCTCTGGGTGAAAATGTTTTTCCTCATCTCAGTAAGAAACTGAGTACTAACCCCTTATTCTTAAACTGTGAACCACATTTTTCCTGCGCCTAGCCTGTCCAATCCCTTAAGAATTGAATATGTTTCTATAAGATCCCCTCTCATTCTTTACATTCTGGTGAATATCAGCCCAGTCGATCCATTCTTTCATCATATTTCGGGCCAGCCATCCCGGGAATTAACCTGGTGAACCTACGCTGCACGGCCACAGTAACCAAAATTGCACACAATGCTCCAGGTGTGGTCTCACCAAGGCCCTGTACAACTGCAGTAGGACCTCCTTGCTCCTATACTCAAATCCTCTCGAAATATCCGCCACCACTATCCACCACCACCGCATGGGATCCCACCACTAGCCACATTTTCCCATCTCCATCCCTTTCAACCTTCCGTAGAAACCATTCCCTCCGCAATGCCTTGGTTCACTCATCCCTTCCCATCCAAACCACCCTCTCTTTGCTGAAGTAGGGTCCCAACCTGAAACGTCACCCATTCCTTCTCTCCAGAGATGCTGCCTCTCACTGAGTTACTCCAGCTTTTTGTGCCTATCCTCTTGCTTTGAAGGCCAACATGCCATTTGTTTTCTTTACTGCCTGCTGTACCTGCTTGCTTACTTTCAGTGACTGATGTACAAGGAGGGATGGAAGATTGCAACCTTCAGGGGGTCCGCACCGTTTCGACTAATGCAATCAACTCGACATGCACAAACGGAAGATCAAATAGAACAAGTAGTCCTACAACTTTAGGCTGTGCACGCCACACGAAAGAAGAAGATGTACAAGGACACCCAGGTCTCGTTGCACCTCCCCGTCTTCCTAATCTGAAAATAGTGCAAATGGGCACTTGATAGCCTGCATGGATTTGGTGAGCAGAACAGTTGTTTCTGTGTTGTATGCCTTTACGACAAGATCTTTAGGCTTATGACAAATGTAATTGCCACAGGCTGCTTAGTGAATAGGTGCCAAATGCAGAATCAGCATTGTGCATATCTACACTATCTTGGGTGGCACGGCAGCGCAGCTGTAGTTATTGCCTTACAGTGCCAGAGACCCAGGTTCAATCCTGACTGTGGGTGCTGTCTGTACGGAAGTTGTATGTTTGTATGTATTCCTTGTGACCTACATGGGTTTTTTCCGGGACCTCTGGTTTCCTCCACATTCCAGAAACATACAGGTTTGTAGGTCAATTGGCTTGGTAAAATTGTAAATTGTGCTTAGTGTGTGTAGGATAGTGTTAGTGTGCAGGAACCGCTGGTCGGCATGTACTCGGTGGGCCGAACGGCGTATTTCCACGCTGTAAATCATTAAACTAAACTCAAACCGACTGATTTTTGCAGCTATAATGTTCACATCTGCAAAAGTCCCACCACATACCTGTAGTAGGTCTGTGACAACTGATAGGACATTGATGCAAAGGGCAACGCTCTGCTCTTCTTTGGCCCCAACGCTTTACTGACTCTGCGACGGTTTACCAAGCTCCGCTGTTGGAACTCGAGGAACACTTTCACGAGGATGTCATCCTTGTATTGCTTATAAAGATGGAACGTCTGGGGAAATAATGCATATTTTACAAGAAATCTCTCACACTCCCGACTAAAACAGATTTAAAAGTGACTGACTTACAACAGAATCAATGCCTTGAATGCAACGGTGAAGGGTGATTTTTACAGATTTGTTCTGCCGTATGATCGTTTATTTGCTCCTGCTTGGAGATCCCGAACAGCTAATTACATCAAAATATTGGCGCAATGAGCCCGCTGGCAAATGCACAGTAAATGTTTTAGGTAACTGTTTAAAAATTAAACTAAGTGCATGTATAATTAAAGTAGAAATACTAATCATCATATGTATATATAAAAAATGAGCTATTTGAAATATTTCTGTGAAAAAATTGAGGGTGAGGGTGTCTGATGTTGAGACCCGAAACACCCGATGACCCCAGGTCACATCACTGAGAATGCGTCCCAGCTCATCTAGAAGATGTGTATTTTTCACACTGAAGTCTGGCTCAGCCAGTGGCACCTAGGAATAGACTGGGTGACAACCAAGAATAGTTTGGTGACTACTGGAGAGACAGATGACGGCACGGAAAGACGGCACCTGGGAAAGGCTGGGGTAGCACCCCAGTCTGTGCCTTTCGTGGAAAAGCCACCCAACAAAGCTACGGAAAGGCCTAATGAACCATCGTGGCCTAAACATCCATCAGGCGAGAATGAAATGCTCGGAGAAGGAGAAAGAGGTGCAGCGCACAGGCCTTGAACCTGGTGAGACGCAGGAGGAGCCCGGCCGGGAGTCACCCCACAGAGCCCAGTCCCTCCATGCACTAGAGTCTCCCAACCCCTGCAGAGTAGTTATTAAGATGGCTGATCCGTGGGCGGTTGCTTTTGGGATGCAAGTCGGGGCCTGATCAACCCCGGCTGGGTCGCCTGGGCGAGGGTGTCTGATGTTGTGAGACCCGAAACACTTGATGACCCCAGGTCACATCACTGAGGATGCGTCCCAGCTCATCTAGAAGATGTATATTTTTCACTGATTTAAAGATATAGTAGCAATGTTACAAAATTTGGAGATTTTAATAAAATATAGTCTGCAATTTATCCCATCAGATAAAGCATAAAAAGAAGTTTAATTTGACAACTAATTCACTTTCATATCTTCAGTATTAAAAAAGTTATGGCCATTTTCATACTTGGAAATAAGCATCTTGTTCCCATTGCCTTTCCATTGACTTAACTCAAAAGCTGTGATCGTGGCCAGTTAAAGCCCATAACTTTCTTAAAAATTAAGAGAACTCAATGACATTTTCAGTTATTATAGATTGAAGCATTCTGAAACAAATATGAAACAATCTTACTTGGATGACCTGAAATTAAAGCATATAATTAGTTAGTTACCTAATTGTAGCTAATTACAAAATTCAATTACTAGATCTAAACATCTATCCATTTCTTAAGAAAAGATAAACATTTTTAAATTGCCTAAGTGTCCAAATAACACTCACACAATAATTCACATTATAACGTGATTTTTAAATCTCATTTTCATGAATTTATAAGCCAAATGGAAGGAATTTAGTGTTTAATTCCCGTAAATTAATGGCCATTTAAATCAACTTGCAAGTGGGTTTTAGCAGGGCTCGAAATTAGCGGTTGCCCGGGTGCCAATGACCACTAAAAGCGCCGCCGGGCAACCTAAACACCGAGTCATTTTGCCCGGCTTGGCAACCAGATACTGGTTTGAACCGAAGATACTAGACACAAAAAACTGGAGTAACACCACGGGTCAAGCAGCATCTCTGGAGAAAAGGAACGCGACGTTTCGTGTCGGCGACGGCTATGCAGGTCAAAGATACTAGGTACGGGATGAGGAAGGATCGGAGCGAATGACGGGCCCAGAACAGCGGCAGCAGCGACCTCGGCCGCACGCACGCCGAGGGAGGGAGGGAGGGGGAGGCCTCGGCGTGCGGCAGGGTTTGTTTTAGCGGGTTTACAAGCAGAGGCCGTTATCAGGGCAGGCAGGGTGCGGGAGGAGGAGGAGATGGAGCCGCTGAGCGGCCGTTGCTGCCGCAGTGCAGGGCCCGTCATTCGCTCAGACTCATCTGAAGCAGCTGCACCAAAGATCTTATCGCTATAGGATCTCTGAGCTGCACCGCTCGGCCCCGCGCCTTGCTGTTGGCTGACGGAGGAGGGAGGCGGTGGCGAGGAGTTCCCAACGGCCAAGGCAGCGGGGCGATATTGTCCGAGGAGCGCTGACAGTCCTTCCTCCCCACCCCCCCCTCTCTCTCTTGTACGCCCCCTCCACCCCCATATCCTGGGATCCCCTCCTCTCCATCCCGCACCGATCCCCATTCCCACCTTTATTCAGTCCTCACTGACATCCCGTGTGCTCCCCTCCCCATCTCCCCCCCCCATCTATTCATCCTGCGCTGATCACCCTATCCACCTCGCATTGATTCTCCTGCCCACCCCCCCCCCCAACACATCCTACACTGGTTCCCCAATTCATCCTGTACTTACCCCTTTTCCATCCTGCACTTTCCTCCATCCATCCTGTACTGTCCTGTACTAATCTACGCATCCATTCCGTACTGACCCACCCTCCATTAACCCTGCACCTTCCCCGTTTCCCCTCATTCATCTTGTAGTGATCCCCCATTCATCCTGCAGACCCTCCGTTCCACACTGTACTGACCCCCCCCCCCATTCATCCTGTACTGATCCTCCCATTCAAGAAGAATGGGGGGAACAGTCTGAAGAAGGGTCTCGACCCAAAACGTTGCCTATTTCCTTTGCTCCATAGATGCTGCCTCATCCGTTGAGTTTCTCCAGCACTTTTGTCTACCCCCATCCACCCCGTACTGAACCCCCCCAATTCAAACAGCACTGACATTCCCGGTGCTCTCCCCTCACAATTTTACCTACTCCAACCAACACGTACTAATTCACCTGCTTCAATCCATCCATTCTGCACTGACTGCCTTCTAACACCCCCCCCCCCCCCCCCCCCCATCTATCCACCCCGCACTGATTCATACACACCCCCCTCCCTGACCCGATTGTACTGGAAATGTCTTCAGAGCGAACATTGACTATGGTTGATAACGGAATATAATCAAATGTGTTTTAATTCCCAATGTTATTATTTGTTTTAATCCATAAAGATGGATTAATTAAATTGTGAACACGTTAAACATTAAAACCACAGTGTTCGATTGTCACTGCTGCCGTTGACACGTTATTACAGAATTCATTTTAACGGCAAATTAATGTTCTTAATATGGAGTATCAGTACTGTAGTTATTATAATGAGCAACTATACGTATGCATATATGTTACCATGGTCCAGGATTTATTGACACAGGTTGATCATACGCTGAATAATCCAACCACATTTTTGTTTGGAAGTGGAAAGAACTAATAGAAATTGCATTAATTGCAATGTGTTAAAAGAGTTGAGATACTGTATTATAATTTTGCTGCATGTCATTGTGGTATATTTCATGTCTTGATTGGTGAATATGTTTAGTTTGTGACTTTATTTGAAGCAGAAATAATATGTGAGTATAATTGAGTATAATTCCGACTAGTAACTACGCACTTCGTCCGAGCACATTATCGCACGCGTCATGCAAGCCATCTTAAATGACCACCTAAACTGTCATTTGGCAACTTAAAAAGCTGCCAAGGTTGCCCGGCTGGCAACAGGGAAAAAAAGTTACGCGAGAGCCCTGTTTAGTGGAACGCGGTGGATTGGAACGTTGCGGTTTGCGGTGAACACTGCCGGTTCGTATATATTTTTTGTCCCCTTTTTGCAACATGAAAATTTGATTAAATGCTCCCTAAGAACCACGTTTTTATGTAAAAATAAACTGTGTACCTTCTTTTATCCCCTACGTAAAATCCTTCCGGTTGTCGGCGCTCACAGCTTTAGAAGATGATTTTTAAATTACTCTAGTTAATAAATGATCTAGCGTAGTTTAAAAATACCTTCATAAATCGAATGTCGGAGCGATTTCTCTTTAGCGACAAAATCCCCTGAGATGGATCGACTTGAATTGTCCGGAGAAAAACGGCATTTTAAACCCGCCCCCCTCTGAAAGGCGGCAAAGTCGCGCACACGGGGAGTGGCAGAACTGCAGCGCCGCTCAAGGTAAGTATTGGAACATACCTATATATAGCTTGGAAACAGGCCCTTCAGCCCACTGAGTCCATGCCGACCATCGATCACCATTCATGCTGGTTCTATGTTATCCCACTTTCTCATCCACTCCCTGCAGGTTAGGGGTAATTTACGGAGGCCAATTAACCTACAAATCCGCACGTGACGTAGGAGAAAACCCAGAGTCGCAGGAGGGTGTGCAAACTCCACACAGATAGCACCCAAGGTCAGGATTGAACCAGTGTCCCTGGTGCTGTGAGGCAGCGGCTCTACCAGCTGTGCCACCCCTACTATAATTATTGTTAAATGTTCAGCGTGCTTGCTGAATGGCCATTAATAAATCCTTAGAAAAATCAACTAAACCAGAAAATAATATGCACATACAAGTAGCTGAAAGGGACACCAGTTCAAATGATTTCTTGGACAATGAAACTGGTGGAGAAACTTGGAATCAAGGACGGTAAACATTGCTGTGATTACTGCTGCAGAATCAGGCCATATTTCAATACAAGTGCAGGAGGTGGAGTGGTTTCCTTTTCATATAGTGTCATAGAATGATACTGTGGGGAAACGCGCCGTTCGTCCCAACTTGCCCAAACCGACCAACATGTCCCAGCTGCACTAGTCCCACCTGCTTGCGCTTGGTCCATATCCCTCCATATTTGTCCCATCCATGTACCTGTCTAACTGTTTCTTAAACATTGGGATAGTCCCAGCCTCAACTACCTCCTTTGGCAGCTTGTTCCATACACCCATCATCCTTTGTGGGACAAAGTTACCCTTCAGATTCCTATTAAATCTTTTCCCCTTCACTTTGAATCTATGACCTATGTTCTCTGGTCCTCGATTCCCCGACTCTGGGCAAGAGATTCTGTGCATCTACCCAATCTAATCCTCTCATGATTTTATACATCTTACTTAAAATCTAATTTAAACCATGGCCTGGCCAAAAAGAAGGGCAGATTTTTAATTGAAAGGTTCATTAAAAAGACACTTAGGTCTAATGGATTTCGTAATTCGAGATGCATAAATACCTGAAAGGACTGGCATGATTTCATCTGTGTATCGGATAGAGCCAGGGTGCTCTGAATAAAATTTTGCAGAACCAAATAATGAATATCGTCAATGCTACAAAAGGAAAAAAAAGTTAACTTCAGGTTTTTGAAAGACACAATATCGCACTAAGTATTTTATCAGTTGGTCCTGGAAAAGAATTGCTGGTTTTGCCAAACAATTGCTATCCACTAAACTCTCCAAATGTTCCTGCTACTGCATCTCTTAAAATTCAATTAGTCTCTTTACGCCAGCTCGAAAAGACGCAGATAAGGCAAAATGCTTTCTCCGCGACTTCAGACCAACTCAAAGGAAAATAAATGTTTCCTGCCTGGGGGAATTGAACAGGGATCACCTGTTGAATACAGAAATTAGCTGGAATTTCTTCTTTCAGAGAATCGTGAAACCATGGAATATTGCACCGAAGTCTTATAGAGAACAAATCACTGAACATATTTAAAGCTGAGATTAGATTTCTGGTCTTTCAGAGAAATCACCGGTAATGGGATGGTACAGAAAAAGTAAAGATGAGGTTAAGATTTACCATGACCTCAGTGGAAAACTGGGCAGGCTTGATGGGCTGCATGACCATGATAGACTTTAAAGATTTCGGCGTGGATACAGGCCCTTTGGCCCACCGAGTCCGCGCCTACCAGCGATCACCCTGTACACTAACACTCTCATACACACTAGGGACAAATGACACTGTTTATGTACCAATTAACCTACAAGCCTACATGGCTTTGGAGCGTGGGAGGAAACAGGAGCACCCGGAGAAAATCCACGCAGTCACAGGGAGAACGTGCAAACTCTGTACAGACAGCACCTGAGTTTGCAGCCGTTTGTCTGTCGCTGTTTGGCAGCAGCTCTGCCTCTGCGCCACGATGGCTCAATATTGTATGACAATAAAATGAGCAATAGTGAATTAATAATTTGTTTTACATAGATCTCAGATTTTATTTGTGCTGAAGTCAATGGGAGGGGAAAAACGGGGGAGATCTAGGATTGTTGGAGAAGACTGTCGAGCTGGTTAGAGAGGTGCCGACGATGTTTACAAAGTAATTGCCTCTGGGATGGTGGATTATAGGCCTGTATAAACTGATTAAGCTGGACACAAAGTGCTGGAGTAACTCAGCGGGTCAGGCACATCTCTGGAGAAAATAGATAGGTGATGTTTCGTGTTGAGACCCTTCTTCAGACAGGCGTGTTTCAGAGGGGGCTAACAACATAATGTAAAAGGCTTAAACAAGATGGAAGAGGTGGACACACTTCCTTTGCTGGACAATCAAGGGGCATTGATTTAAGGTATAAACCACAGAAGAGTTGTCACTCCAACATTTTGTGTCTATTTTGGACATTTCAAGCTTAGGTAGGTATCTTGGTCAGCATCAATGAACTGGGCCAGAGGACCCGTTTCATGTTGTATGACTATGATTCTAAAATATCCACCCAAAGGGAAGCAGCAGCTTTGGAAGCTACTGCCTAAAAGCGTGGTGGATGCAGAAACAATCATCATTTTAATAGGAAATGCTGCAATCACAAGCTGCAAAGTTACAAAATGAAAGGTAGGAAGGACTGACAAAGTTTGCTAGATATGACACGTCTTTTTTTTCCCCCCAGGGTTTGGGAAATAAAAACCAGAAAGCATAAGTTTAAGGTGAGAGGGGTATTAATTCACAGGAACCCGAGCGATAACTTTTTTGCACATGGAAGGTGGAATGTATATGGAACGAGCTGACAGAGGTAGTAGTTGAGGAAAGTATAATAACAATATTTAACAGACATTTGGACAGGTACATGGACTGAAAAAAAGAGGGATATGCTTCAAATGCCAACACATGATATTAGTTTGGCTGGGCATGTTGGTTGGCATGGACGAGTTAGGGCAAAGGCCTGCTTTGGTGCTTTATGGTTCTATGACTGTGTTATATTATCTCCAGACATCAATATTTATTCCAATGTTTTTGAGCTGCAAGAGAGGAGGGATTTCAGATCAAAAGCACCTTCCTTGACCGTACCTTTCCCTGCACTTTATAAGTTGACTGTCTGTGTGTGCCAGGAAACAAAACCCGTGCAGGAATCAAAGGGTCGGTCACACAACATGAAACAGGGCCTTTGGCCCAATTTGTCCATGCTGACCAAGATACCCACCTAAGCTTGTAATATCCATTTAATAGACACAAATTGCGAGAGTAACACAACCGGTCAGGCAGTATCTCTGGGGAAAAAGGATTGGTGATGTTTCGGGTCAGGACCCTTCTTCAGAGTGAAAGTAGAGGGGAGGGAACTGGAGGTAAGAAAAAAGCAGAGCTGGCAACAAATGACAATGGAAGGGCGGAGCCCATAATTGGTTGGGGAAGAGATGATAACAGAGGCATACAAGGATACAAACAGTGGAACTAGTGGGACGACTAGGGGGGGAGGGAGTGCGAATGCAGGTATTACTTGGAATTAAATAAATCAACGTTCAATTATCCAGAGATGCCAACCCTAAATTTAGTTCACAGTAACATTCAACCCATTTGTCCGTAACAAATGGGGTTAAATGCATTTCTCTCCGTACTCACTTGGGGTTGTTGCCGGCGGGTCTGCGCCTGCGCACTGGTGCAGATCAGCGGGCTGCCGGCGGGCGGGTGCGGCACATGCGCACTTGGCAACCGTTGCCGGCGGGTCTGCGCCTGTGCACTGGGTGGGGGTGGGGGGACGGTGATGGGGCTGCCGCGAGCAAGAAGTGCCGCTGACTTTGGGGCCCGGCAACCCTCCCCACTGCGCAACTGGGGCCCGGCAACCCTCCCCCACTGCGGACACTGGGGCCCGGTAAAGTGCCGCTGGGTACACAAAAAGCTGGAGAAAACTCAGCGGGTGCAGCAGCTGCCGCTGATCGCGCGGGCTGGCAAACCGGGGACACATGGCGCCGGCGTTCACCACGGGAGGAACATCCGTAACAGCACGTTTGGCGGATCCGGGACACTTGGCATCTCTGAATTATCCATGATGATTTTTAGCCAATACTTTAAAGTCTAAACCTGATTTGTGAAAACTGATAAAAATCATACATAAATTACCTTTTTATGACATCTTGCTTTTGGACTTCACTCCCTTCTTCCCCAACGACCAGTATTTTAAATCTGTTCAAAATGATAACATTTAGATGAAGCATGGTATATATTCGACGGATGAATACAAAAGTCCTGATTGCTCCCTACACCCCACCCCCCCCCGGTTAACACATTGCTTTCCCTTACTCTTCTTAGGAGTCTCCTCATCCGTGAGTAGAATTCTTGTTCATAAGTTTCCCTGCTCTGATCAACATGGAAACCATCACATGCCACGTGAACAAGTCTCATAGTTTTAATTCATTGATGCCAAGAACTAAATGTGGAAGGAATGTGGTCAACTCTGTCCAATTACAGTTTGAATATATTTGCCAATTAGTGCACTTTGCCATTTATTTGCTTATGTGAATTTATGAACGTAATGGCAATGTCTGAAATGCATTACATTATGTTGAAATGTTAGAACAAGAAGAAATTAAACTCTTACAAAAATGTACAATAAGATATCTATTCCCGATGTGAAATGTTAAGTGATTGACTAAAAGATACAGCTCACCGAGTTTTAACGGACCATCCATTCACGCTAATGGAAGGCAGCATCTCTGGAGAGAAGGAATGGGTGACGTTTCGAGTCTTCATTCCTTCTCTCCGGAGATGCTGCTTGTCCCGCTGAGTCACTCCAGCTATTTGTGTCTATCTTCAGTTTAAACCAGCATCTGCAGCTCCTTCCTCAACATTCATTCATGCTAGTTCTAAGTTATCCCACTTATACATCCACTCCCTGCACATTAGTCTTTTCTTTAGACTTTAGAGCTACAGTGCGGAAATAAGCACAATGGCCCAAGGAGTCCGCGCTGACAAGCAATCACCCGTACGCTAGCACTATCCTACACACTAGGGATCATTTACAATTTTACTGAAGCCATTAACCTACAAACCTGTAAGCCTTTGGAATGTGGGAGGAACCTGGAGTACCCAGTGAAAACACGCATCGTAGTGTGTACAAACTCCATACAGACAGAACCCGTAATCAGGATCAAACCCTGGTTTCTGGCACTGTAAGGCGGCAACTCTACTGCTGCACCACTGTGCCGCCGCTAAGAGAACTATTTATATGTAGATGGAAGGCAAACTTAGTAAGTGATCAGAAAACAATTCTTCAGTTTAGTATTAATGTTTAGATGTGTGTATATATATATATATATATATATATATATATATATATATATAGTGTGTGTGTGTGTGTGTGTGTGTGTAATATATATTCTCATCTTGCTTGTAAGTTAATTTGTTTGTAAATTGTGCGTTGTACCTATAGTTGCACAAAAACAGTACAGGATAGTGCTACGATTTTTTGCCCACCTTAATCACCATTGTCCTGTGATGTAAATGAAACATGTTTCGTTCAGATTGATGGTATAATTTACAAGTTATTGACATTTTAAACTTTACAAAAAACACTTTTCCACTTGCCCTGCCCGTCAGCCGTGTTCATCTCTCAAAATTTTATAAATGTGGTGCTTGCAGTTGTGCAGGGAACATAACATAGACAGTGCTGGATTATTAAAATAAAAATACCAGTACATCATAATTTCAGAAAAAAACCTTTGAAGAGCATCGCACCTGACAAACAATTCCTGCAGCGTATCGGGAATATCAATGTTTCCAGATCCTATCGTGGATCTGAATTTTTCTCTCAGTTTTCTGACAAATTCCTTGAACTCTTCTGTACAAACCTGTACAATATAAAACAATCTTTTGAGACATGACATCTCATGGCAAATGGCATAAAAAGCAGAAAATGTTAACAACATTCAGCAGGCAGGCAGCTTCTGTACAAAATGAAAGGGTTAAGGTTGAAGGTCAAAGATTCTGTCAGAACGGGGAAAGGGAGAAGGCATTCTCCGTGACTCTTTGCCTTTCCTACCTCATCTGCCGATCAACTGCTCCATAGCCTCAATCCATCTATTACTTGCCTCCTCTTGTCCCACACCTTTCCCTCACCCTTTTCTTTCAGCTATCTCCCCACTACTCCATCATTCAGAAAAAGGATCCCGACCTGAAATGTTCCTGTCGATCTCCCTTCATGAATGCTGCCTGACCTGCTGCGTTTTTCCAGTAGTTTTGTTGTTTTGCTCAGAGAGAAAACAAGTTATTATTCAGTTGCAGACAGTTGGCGAGCCCCCCCATTTCTTGGGGAAAATGACATAGAGAATTCTCTTTACACAGATGCTGCCTAACCTGCTGAACGTATACAGCACGTTTCTGTATTTTATTTCAGAATTTAACACTTCTAAGTTCAACATCAACTTCCCCAGTCAGCGTGAAACCCTTGCGTTTGTCATTCCAGATCTGGGATCTGTTACCAGAAACAAATATGCAGCTCTATTGCCCCAAAGTCTATTTTGGTCAACATTGTGGCAAATAATATCAGAATAATCAAGTCTGACTATCATGCTATGGTTAAGTCAAACATCGGGCAATAAACAGTGACAAAATATTCCTCTTGGAAACATGAAATAAACTGGAAAATACTGGAAACTGGCCCTTTAGCCCTCGCCAACCAGCAATCCCGTACACTAGCACTATCCTACACACTAGGGACAATTTCCAATTTTAACCAAAACAAAATTAATCTACAAATCTGTACATTTTTGGAGTGTGGGAGAAAACCGGACCCCAGGCGGTCACGGGGAGAATGTACAATCTCCGTACAGAGAATACCCGTAGTCAGGATTGAACCGGGTCTGTGGCTACCGTGCCACAGTAATGGAAAAAATAATGGTTGTGATCAATGCACTGAGTCGCAAAACAGATAGTACCCAACGCTTTGCTTTGCAAACAAATATTACAGTGTTTTATTACCTTGCTGTCTTGGTAGTTGTCCTTTTTGTTCATGATTTCATCTATTAGGGCATGGTCTTCATAGACTTCAGCAAGACAAATTCTGCCAAAATTAAAAACACAGGAAATATTTCATTTTTTAAGAGGCAGAATCACCAGTGGGTATTAGATTCATTGGTGAAGTAAATAAATCATATTCAGTTGATGCAGGCACAGCAGCTGTTGGAATGTTTAAGCCCATTACCTTCAATGTGGAGCAACAAACCAGTCCATTTGGTGCTGTCGTTTATGCAGCCTGCAAGCCTGTTCTCATTGGTCCTTGCACATCAACACAGCCTTTTTATATTCCCCTACAGGTACATTCATCAGACTTAACATTTAACAAATCCTTTAAAAGATAATTAATTACAACCCTACATCAGGGAATCATCAATTGATGTGGATATATTTAAGGCAGAGATAGATTCTTGATTAGTATGGGTGTCAGGGGATATGGGGAGAAGTCAGGAGAATGGGGTTAGGAAGGAGAGATAGATCAGCCATGATTGAATGGTGGAGTAGACTGGATGGGCTGTATGGCCTAATTCTATTCCTATCACATATAATCTTATGATAAATTGGAAAGAAGGTGGCTGATCCTGGCTCTTCAACACATAGTATTTCTCCGGTTTTCTTTCTTGGATTTACACCAGCAAGCTAGCTAGGTAGCTTCTGCCCACGAAAGCAGCATGATTTTGCCACTGGAATTCACCGTAACAAAAAATGCTTATAGTGCGTAGAAAGGAACTGCAGATGCTGGTTTATACCGAAGATCGACACAAAGTGCTGGAGTAACTAAACAGGTCAGGCAGCATCTCCGGAGCAAAAGGATGGGTTAAAAGGGTAGAAGGCTGTCCGGGACGTCTGAAGCGCAATGAGAGACATCTCAAGTGAGAGACTGACAGAGAAAGTCCCAAGTTGCACAGACTTAAATGTGTATTCATCAGGTGAGTAATTAATTACCCCTCCCCTGACGTGAAATACCCACAAAACACGATGGCAAAATCAAAATCTCAAAGTATTAGCATTTATTTCAATTAAATATATTGCTACATTAATATCTTACTTATATAATACAATTCTAAATATAGAAACACCAATGACAGAGGCAATTAGAAGAGACTGGGAACAAGAGTTATTGATAAAAATAACGAACAGTAGATGGGAAAAAAAATATGTAAATAAATGCTCAATTATTGTAAGACATAACCTAATTCAATTTAAAATTTTACATAGACTATATTATTCGAAAACTAGACTGAATAAAAATATTTTCAAATGTTTTCCCCATCTGCGACAAATGTCTAACTCAAAATGCCACTATAGCACATTCCTTTGTCTCTTGTACAAAACTGTATAAATCTTGGAATGAAATTTTTGGAATTTTTACAAAACTATTTAACACAAAATTGAACCCCAATACGGAACTAATTATCTTTGGATCAATGGAAGAGGGAAGTAAACTAACTATATTCCAAGAAGCTTTTCTTAATTACGGTCTAATAACAGCAAAAAAAACTTATACTCAAATTTTGGAAAAACGCAACCACGCCAACATTCAAAATGTGGATTTCAAGCATGTCTGAAACGCTACATCTTGAAGAAATGAGATTCCTCCTACTAGGCAAAGTAGAACTTTTTCTTAAAGACTTGGTCTCCTTTTATCAACTTTTTACAAGCATATGGTGCAACATAACATAACCTTAGAAATTAAATGGTTTAGAACCGGGTGACGGATGGGCAAAAATACGAAATAGGTAGCTCTCCTAATCTCTCTTTTCTTTACTTTCTCCTTTTCTTTCAATCTTTTTAGCTTCTCATCTCCGTCCTTTATTTCTTGGGCTATCTGTTTCTACTCGCTTGTCTATCTATTTCTACACTCTTTATTTCTTTTTTCTCTCACTGTTCTTTTACTATTAAATCAAAAGTACGAAGTTGTACAAGAATGGAAATATGTATGTATGTATTAGGTACTCAAGTACCACAATATTGTACTTACTTCTAACAAAAATAAACAAACAAAAAAATACAAAAAATATATTGCTACATAATGTCCAAATGGTCAAGCTAGGTGCAAAGCAAACATTTTGTCTTAACAATTCAAAATATTTCACTTGCTCACACCACCGGACCTGTGTTATCAACACTGTATTGTGGTCGAAGATAGACACAAAGTGCTGGAGTACTGATTATGCTCTACTATGCTCCAGCTCTTCTTGTGGCTGTAATTTGCCAGTATGCAGTGGCCTCACCTGTAATTAAGCATTGTCTGGGGATTCTTGAGGATATAACGTGATCGACGGCCCACAGCAAGAGAAGTTTTATCCAAAGCCTCTTCAAAATAATCATGCAAGACATCTCTGACTGTTTGCCAAGGGACAAAAGGTCCTTTCACCTAAAAATAAAAACAAGATTGTATTTTCAAAGTAATGTAAAATGGCATTTAATAGGATTTCCGTTGAAACCTTTATATTGCTAATTTGGACTGTAAATTACTGAATCATACACATTTATTGGCGTTACAACTTTAGAATGAAAATATACACATGATACCGTACCTTTTTGTTAAGAACGTGGCTGGCTACTCGGCAGAGCATAAGAAGACTGTCTTCCTGAGCAGTCCAGGTTACACGAAGTTTGGTCATACGACGCAGTGCACTCCTATCAGCGTCGTCTGTGAAACGCCTCTTAACATTCCCCTGTGCTGGTGCTTCCTCTGCAGATATCAGTGAATAAGTATTATTACAATTGAGAAAGACTTTATTAAGGGGGCGGCACGGTGACGCAGTGGCAGAGTTGCTGCCTTACAGCGCCAGAGACCCGGGCACAATTCTGACTACGGGTGCTGCATATACAGAGTTTGTACATTCCCCCCCTGAATGCGTGGTAGGGGTATCATGGTAGAGGTAGGGGCAGAGTTGTGGATGCAGGCCAGATCCACATGCAAACCAAACTCTCTTCCAATGACCCCATCGACACTTCACGCTGCCTTGGCAAGGCCGCCAATATAATGAAGGACCAGTCTCACCCGGTCACTCCATCTTCTCTCCTCTCCCATCAGGCAAGGGGTACAGAAGTTTGAAAACACCTACCTCCATATTTGGAGACAGTTTTCTCCCAGTTGTAATTAGGTAAACGAACGGTCTGCTCATCAACTAACGTGCAGACCTGACCTCCCATCCACCTCATTGCACACCTCTAAACTATCCTTCATTAGACTATCTTGTGCTAACTTTATCTATGCACTGTGGATGGCTTAATTGTAATCACATATAGTCTATTATTTGACTGGATAGCACACAAACAAAAGCTCTTCACTGTACCTTGCTTGGTAGACGTGATGATACTAAACTAGGTTTAGATTTATTACTGTCATGTGTACTGAGATGCAGTGAAAAGCTTTGTTTTGCATGCTATCCAATCAGACCAGGTAATAACATACAAATCAAGTTAAACTCAAATTCTGTGTAAGAAAGAACTGCAGATGCTGTTTAAATCGAAGGTAGACACGAAATGCTGGAGTAACTCAGCGGGTGAGGCTGCATCTGTGGAGAGAAGGAATGGGCGATGTTTCGGGTCGAGACCCTTCTTCAGACTGATGCCACGGGGGCGGGACAAAGAGAGAATGTAGTCAGAGACAGTAAGACTAGTGGGAGAACTGGGAAGGGGATGGCGAGTACAATAGATAGAGCTAAGGAGAAGATACACACTGCAGAATATGGTTTGTCAACCCACCACCACATTCTTAAGGCAATTAGGGATAGGTAAGAAAATCTCGCAGTGAGGCTAGACCCTTAAAAACTAAATAGTTCAGTTTAGTTTACAGATACAAGCGCATAAACAGGCCTTTTGGCCTACCGAGTCAGCGCCGACCAGCGATCCCTGCATATTAACATTGCCCTACACACACTAGGGACAATTTTCATTTATACAAAGTTAATTAACCTACAAACCTGTACGCCTTTGGAGTGTGGGAGGAAACCGAAGATCCCGGAGAAAAACCCACGCAGGTCACAGGGAGAACGTACAATCTCCGTACAGACAGCACCCGTGGTCAGGATCAAATCCGGGTCCCTGAAAAACCCTGGACGCTGTAAGGCAGCAACTCTACCACTGCGCCATTGTGCCGTCCATTAATAAACTAAACAAAAATGCACTCTCCTCTGGGAGTCTACAAAATAATTGTTCCGCCATCCTTAAAGGGAGAAGCTTAATTGGGAAAAGAAAACAGTGATAAAACTCTCACCTTTCTTTTTCTTTTTTCTTGTTTTTTTCCCACTCTCCTTTTCCAGTCGTTTTCTTTTCTGTCCTTTTCCACCAGCGACCCGCTTGTTTCTGCCAACGTTGCTTTCTTTTTCAATTCGGATTTCTTCCTTATCCTTGGCAAGAGATCCGTGCATAGATCTGAGGATCCCTAACATCTTGAATTTATTTCCTACATCAAAGAAAAACACAAACAGAAATTGGAAAGAAAATTACAAACCACAAAATGCCTCTATTGCCTCCAAAGACATACATGTTTTGTAGGTTAAATGGTTTGGTAAAATTGTAAATTGTCCCTAGTGCGAGGGGATCCCTGGTTGGCGCAGACTCGGTGGGCCAAAGGGCCTGTTTTGCGCTGTATCTCTAAACTAAAGCTTTTAACTTCCACTAGACCAAGTGCAGACCCGCTGGGTCTGTTCCCCCAACAGGCGTTTGCGGGAGGGGGGGGGGGGGGGTCAAAGGCAAAATGACACCCACCCCCACACACACACTAACTACCCCCCTTAATATTATATTATTATTAATTTGCTCCTTTTACCCCATAACCGCCCTACCAACTGACGCATAGCCCCCAACTCGCAGGTGCGTCTAGAGGGAGGAGGGGGGATGCATTTAGAGTATTAGCTGCAGTTCTGATCGCCTCATTGCAGGAAGGATGTGGAGATTTCGGAGAGTGGACAGCGGAGGTTTATCAAAATGCTGCCTCGATTAAGGAATATTAGCTACAAGGAGAAATGGATAAACTTGCTTTGTTTTCTCTAGAATGCTGAAAGTTGGCGGGGGGGAGAGAAAAAAAGACTTGATAGCAGTATACACAATTATGAGATGCAGATGGGGTAAATAGTCAGAACCTTTTCCCTCCAGGGTGGAAATGTCAAAGATTAAGGTTTAAGGTGAGAACGGCAAAGTCTAAAGGAGATGTGCAGGGAATTTTCTTTTTAATATAGAGAGTGGTGGGTGTCTGGCATGAATTGCCAGGGGTGGCGAAGGCAGCTATGATAGTGCGTTTAAGAGGCTTTTAGATAGACATATGGATATGCTGGGAATAGAGGGAAAGGTGAGGGGGAATAGATAATGTGTAGGCAGGTGAGATAGGTTTATTTTGGTATTACTTTCCGCTCAGATATTTTGGGCCGTAGACCTGTTGTGTTGTATTCTTCTCTGTTTTATGTAGGTATAAAGCAACATTTATCCTCCACCCATAGGTTAAAACAAAATTCTATAATAGGGACAGTTGTCACTGACGGTCCCTCACTATATTATGACCAGTAATATATAATTCAGTAATTAATATTTCTTAAATGCATTTGCAGTTACAGCATTTCAAGATGGATATCTTGTATATGACTCCAGTGAAGGCTAGTTTGATTTGAAAATCAAGTATATGAACAGCTTGTATCAGGAGACCTATTCTTCCATGAAGGATATTAATCCAGGTTAACATGGAGACCATTACATAGAGTCACGCAACAGCTTTGCAGGTTAAAGATGTGAGGAGTAGATCCAGTGACATGGGTTCAATCTTGATCTTAGGTTCCCCCTATCCTGAGTTTGCATGTTGTCCCTTTGTCGGTATGGCTTTCTCTTGGGTTCGACATGCTGAAGACGTGTGGGTGGTATGTGAAATGGCCCCTGTAAATTGCCCCTGAACATGCAGTTGAATGGTGGATTCTAGGGTGCAAGGGAGTGTTTGGTGAGAATGTGGGGAGAATAGGGTAGAGGTAAAAAAAAATGAGAACAAGATTGTTCTGTGAGCCTTTGATCGGCTAAATGGAATTCTCCTGTTGCAAGGAGATAAAGTAAAATTTGCCTTAATTGAGTCTGATTAAGAAATAAATAACAAATCAGCTTCTACAGTACAGTGTCAGCATTAGTTTGATATTTAAATAGAGTGATGTTGCGTTAACTTTGGTTTGGTTTAAATGGATCTATGTCTAAACTTTATCATAAATTTATAAAATGGTAAACACAGTCCAAAATGTTGTGACATATAAAAAATTAAATTAAAAAAAAAGAAATTTTGCAGGTTCACTTCAATATTTAATGTTGATTGTATCAGGAGGCCTCTTCTTCCATGAAGGATATTAATCCGGGCTAACATGGAGACCATTCCATAAAGACACACATACATGACAATTCTGTACATAGATTCATTTGAAAGATAAACATTTTACCTGCAACTGCAAGAGGAAGAGAATGCTTGTTGAGGAAACTTTGCAATCGCATTGTGCTGCTCTCAGACATGTTGAGGGTCTACAAAGGCAAAAGAGAATTGAGGTTTGGTTTAAACAGGTTGAAATTACTTTAAAAAAATGACTTCATGCAAGCAATAAAGACAAGCAAGCAGCCATTTACCCATCAAGTTCATTAACCTATCCAGTCAAAATGTGTCGGAAGGAACTGCAAATGCTGGTTTATGCCGAAGATTGACACAGAATGCAGGAGTAACTCGGCGGCTCTGGTGGCATCTCTGGTCCTTTCAGGTGAAGTAGATGTTTACTTGCACCTTCTCCAACCTCATCTAATGTGTCCAGTATTCCTGGTGTTGGCTCCTATATATCTGGGAAACCAACCAAAGACTTTGCGATCTTTTCGCTGAACACCAATGCTCAGTCTGCCTTGGTCTACTCAATCTCCCGGTTGCCAAACATTTTAACTCTCAGTTCCATTCCCACGCTGACCTTTCTGCCCTGGGCCTCCTCCACTAGCAGAGTGCAACCACTCGCAAATCGTAGAAACATAGAAAATAGATGCAGGAGTAGGCCATTCGGCCCTTCGAGCCTGCACCGCCATTCAATATGATCATGGCTGATCATCCAACTCAGTATCCTGTACCTGCCTTCTCTCCATACCCCCTGATCCCTTTAGCCACAAGGGCCACATCTACCTCCCTCTTAAATATAGCCAATGAACTGGCCTCAACTACCTTCTGTGGCAGAGAATTCCACAGATTCACCCCTCTCTGTGTGATAAGTGATTTTCTCATCTCGGTCCTAAAAGACTTCCCCCTTATCCTTAAACTGTGACCCCTTGTTCTGGACTTCCCCAACATCGGGAACATTCTTCCTGCATCTAGCCTGTCCAACCCCTTAAGAATTTTGTAAGTCTCTATAAAATCCCCCCTCAATCTAAATTCCAGCGAGTACAAGCCGAGTCTATCCAGTCTTTCTTCATATGAAGTCCTGCCATCCCAGGAATCAGTCTGGTGAACCTTCTCTGTACTCCCTCTATGGCAAGAATGTCTTTCCTCAGATTAGGAGACCAAAACTGTACGCAATACTCCAGGTGTGGCCTCACCAAGACCCTGTGCAACTGCAGTAGAACCTCCCTGCTCTTGTATTCAAATCCTTTTGCTATGAATGCCAACATACCATTTGCTTTCTTCACAGCCTGCTGCACCTGCATGCCTACTTTCAATGACTGGTGTACCATGACACCCAGGTCTCGTTGCATCTCCCCTTTTCCTAATCGGCCACCATTCAGATAATAGTCTACCCTGCTGTTTTTGCCACCAAAGTGGATAACCTCACATTTATCCACATTATACTGCATCTGCCATGCATTTGCCCACTCACCCAACCTATCCAAGTCACCTTGCAGCCTCCTAGCATCCTCCTCACAGCTAACACCGCCCCCCAGCTGCGTGTCATCCCGCAAACTTGGAGATGTTGCATTCAATTCCCTCATCCAGATCATTAATATATATTGTAAATAGCTGGGGTCCCAGCACTGAGCCTTGCGGTACCCCACTAGTCACTGCCTGCCATTCTGAAAATGACCCGTTTACTCCTACTCTTTGCTTCCTGTCTGCCAGCCAGTTCTCTATCCACATCAATACTGAACCCCCAATACCCCGTGCATTAAGTTTGTACACTAATCTTTTATGTGGGACCTTGTCGAAAGCCTTCTGAAAGTCCAGAAATAACACATCCACAGGTTCTCCCTTATCCACTCTACTAGTTACATCCTCAAAAAATTCTATCAGATTCGTCAAACATGATTTACCTTTCATAAATCCATGCTGACTTTGTCCAATGATTTCACCACTTTCCAAATGTGCTGCTATCCCATCTTTAATAACTGACTCTAGCATTTTCCCCACTACCGATGTTAGACAAACTGGTCTGTAATTCCCCGTTTTCTCTCTCCCTCCCTTTTTAAAAAGTGGGGTTACACTTTTTCGCTTTTTCGTATTTCGCTTGAGCAGCTTACAACCCAGCGGTATGAATATTGATTTCTCTAATTTCATGTAACTCCTAAATTTTCTCCCCTCGTCGTCCTACCAGTTCCTCTGTTCGGATCCTTGCATCCCTCGTTCCCACTATAGTCTATTCCCCAGCTAACAATAGGCCAGTATGGGCTCCACCCTTCCTGAGGTCATCTGTTGCCGGCCCTGATTTGCTCTGGCCTTTTTTCGCCTCAAGTTTATTCCCCCCCTACCCCCTCCTCCAATCTCTTCTTTCAGTCTGAAGAAGGGTTCCCACCCGAAACGTCACCTATGATCTTTCTCCAGAGATGCTGTCTGAACCGCTGGGTTACTTCAGCATTTTGTGTGAACCTAGCCAGTCAGTCCATTCTCCAATATTTTCCTGTAGCTCATGTTCGGTATCTATCTGAATGTCTTTTAGGTGCCCTGATCAAATCTTCACCTGCCACTTGCCCCTCTTACACTGTCAGTGTAGCTTACAGGAATAATGAAATATTTAAGTATACCGACAATAGAACATAGAAGTTCTTACTTATTACAGCTCAACAGCCCATAAAATGCAATAAAATATAATATATAACCAAGCATGATTGAAAAAACAATACATAATAATCAAAAATAAAATTAAAAAAATAAATGCATACTTTAAAGTGTTTGTGATATTTCTCAGTTATTAATATTGTTGCTTCAATGGAAATGTGAAAGGTGTTTAAACCAAATCGAACAGGTATTAACCCTTTTTAAATAGTGTAAGCTCAAGAAGCAAAGCTTAATTAACAGTTAAGTAAAAAAATAATTGTGACTGCAAAGAATGTTCTGAAACATGATGTTTACTATTTGCAGATTTGAAAGCCAGGGTTACGGAATCAGATAGGCTGGGACATTAAATCTATCACGCACAATCAGTCATTTATAGATAGAAGAAAGGACGTAAAAACAGAAAATAGTGAAAAACTTAGCGTCAAATAGCATCTGCAGAAAGAGAAACAGTTAGTCTTAATTCTAAGGCCCTTCAAAAGAATTCTAGACACTTCTGTGACAAATAATCCCGTCCCAAAGTTTGCAGGTTAATTGGTTTCTGTAAATTGCCCCTAGTGTGTAGGGAGTAGATGTGAAAGTGGGATGATATGGAACAAGCGTGAACGGGTGATCAATGGTAGTGTGGACTTGGTTGGGCTGAACGGCCCATTTCCATGCTGTGTCTTTCAATCAATCAAATGAATATAAAATTCCAGTTCAGGAAATTGCTCGTATGCGAAAAAATTAAATGCTAATAAAAAGTGCTCATTCTGTGGAATAGCTGGCAAGTAATAAATTAAACATAAAATAGACTTTTGATAGAAGTAGGAGTGAAATAGTTCTGGGAATTGCAAGTGGGCAGGCAAGATTAAAGTGGAAAGCTGTCTAAAGAGTTAGAGATGCGGAGAGACAGAACAACCTGAGGGATGAGAATCTGCAGAGTGAGCCCCTGACGTTTCATGGATTTTTATGCCCGTCATTGTGCACTGATTCTTTGTACTGGATATAACTTACTTAATAAATCTGAAATAAAGGCAGAAATGCTGAAAGACTCAGACAAGGCAGTAGTATTTGTGGGAAAAACAAGTGAGTTCATGTTTCAGGTGAAAGATCCTTTGACAGAATGTTTGACAAAAGATCGTGGAATTAAAAACATAATCAGAAGTGTCATGCGTTTCCAGTATATTTTATTTTTATTTCAGATTTTCAGTATCTGCAGTTCTAATTTTTTTTTTAAACTTAATTTAATTGGTCGTACTTTCAGACACGTCCCCATAGTGGTTTACTGTAGTCATGAATAGTTTCTTGATTGAGGTGAATTTCATATACTTTTTCAGACTGCACAAATTCAGATCAGCACCACTCTGTATGAAGCGTTTTTCCTTTCACATCCATCTTTTTCCTTTATGCCACTTTGTAT